>CM062819.1:1191168693-1191501193 GCA_031772625.1 Pinus tabuliformis | reverse complement strand
TGACGAAACTCTCATACTAGTGCTGTATGTGGATGACCTCTTTCTAACAAGTGCAGACCCTCTCATTCACAAATGTAAGAGGGAGTTGGCTTCTGAATTTGAAATGAAGGACCTAGGACTGATGCACTATTTCCTAGGACTTGAAGTTTGGCAGAAGCCAAGGGAAATTTTCCTATCTCAAGGAAAATATGTGGTGAAGATATTGGAAAGATTCAGTATGGTGGACTGCAAGCCCGTGACTACCTTGAGGATCTTAACTTTCAGAAGTTATATGGTAGTGATGTCAGACCAGATTTGGGAAATGCCTTTGAGTTTCATAAACTCATTCGCGTTGATGTTCTTGGTGAACCTCCGTCTGGACATATTTTTTGTAGTGAGCATGGTAAGCTCATATTTGGTTGAGCCTCACTGGATTGATGCCAAGAATCTTCTAAGATGTCTTCGGGGCACAATCTCTCATGGATTGAGATACACTACCAGAAATATGAAACTATATGATTATTCGAATGCTGAGTGAGAAGGTAGTGTGGAGAGCAATTTTCAGTGTTGGTTCTCTTTGGAATCTACCTCGATATCCTGGATGAGAAGGAAGCAGAAGTTGGTGGCTCTGAGCACTGCCAAGGCAGAATACATTGCTGCTAGCATGGCATCCTGTGAGGCAGTCTGGTTACAAAAGCTCTTCAGTGAGCTGTTTGGATTTACATTGGATACCACTGTGATTCTGTGTGATAACCAGAGTGGGATTCATTTATCAAAGAATCCCATATTTCATGATCAATCCAAGCATATCAATATCAGGTACCATTGTATTTGAGATATGGTGTATCAGGGAGCTATAAGGCTCCATCATATCGGTACAGATGAACAGGTCATCGACATTCTGACAAAGCCCCTAGGAAAGGTCAAATTTTTGACTTTCTGAGAATGACTTGGTGTCGTTCAGAAACCCTCTGATGAGGGTTCTATATGATGTATGGAGCTCTTGGTGGGGGGGGGGTGTGGGTTACTTCTTGGAGCGACATATGACCACAAGGTGACTCACCATCCCCTGGTGGTGTATGTGTACAGGGTAAAAGAATAAAAACTTTCCCTGTGACACCCCGTGGTGACTATGTAGTAGGATGATTAGTTCTCCTGTGAGGTCTAGATGATGTGTTCTCCATGACGATTGTGTAGCAGGATGATTAGTTCTCTTGTGAGGTCTGGATGATGTGTTCTCCATGATGATTGTGTATCAGGATGATTAGTTCTCCTGTGAGGTCTGGATGATGTGCTCTCCATGATGATTGTGTAGCAAGCTGATTAGTTCTCCTGTGAGGTCTGGATGATGTGTACTCCATGAAGATTGTGTAGCAGGATGATTAGTTCTCCTGTGAGGCCTGGATGATGTGTTCTCCATGGTGATTATGGAACATGATGATTTGCTCTCTTGTGGGCCAGGATGATTAGTTCTCCGTGGCATCCACTAGACATGATGATTCACTCTCCTATGGATAGGATGATTCGCTCTCCTGTGGACAAGATGATTCGCTCTCTCGTGGGATAGGATGATTTGCTCTCCTGTGGACAGGATGATTCACTCTCCTGTGGACAAGATGATTCACTCTCTTGTGGGACAGGATGATTCGCTCTCCTGTGGATAGGATGATTAGTTCTTCTGTCGAGGCATCCTATCCATGCAGTCTGAGACTCATGGGAAGTACCTCTCATCTGATCAATGAGCAGGTAAAGGAGGATAGGGACCATAGTAGTACCGATGGACACAACATTGTATCTACCATACTCCTTATGATAGGATGACCTTCATTGATTTGGGATCAATGATACTAGTCTAGGACCAGTGGTACATACTCTGAGACTGACTTTGGGTCAGTGGAGGACTGATCTAGGACTAGTAGTAGGAGTGGTACATACTATGATGCTGACTTTGGGTCGGTTGAGACTGGTCTGGGACTAGTGGTATGCACTCAGAGACTAACTTTGAGTTAGTGGAGGATGATACTGGTCTAGGACCAGTTGTAGGAGTTTTACCCACTATGATGCTAACTTCGGGTCGGTTGAGATTGGTCTAGGACCAGTGGTACACACTCTGAGACTGACTTTGAGTCAATATGATACATCCTCGATCATTTCTTCTTCTTCATAATTCAGACAAAGTAGAGCAGAGCAGAACATAGTAGAGCAGAGCAGAACAAAACTGAGCAGAGCAGGCAGGATAAAGCGGAACAGAGCAGGGGCCAAGCTATACAGGGTAGTGCGTTGGATGGATGAATAGTAGCGAAAGACAGACAGATTGCAGATGGAGTTCTCCCTAGTTGAGAGGGAGTGTTAAAATTGGCAACTAGGGCCAAACTCCATGTGGGTCATTTTATTTAGGGATGATAATATTTTTATTAGATTCCTCTCATTGAGAGGTGTAGGATTGATCTAAATATCATCTGATTCCGATAAGTATTTATGGAGATATGAGTTTCTTTTGATTATGGAATAATTATCAAGCCGACCAGCAACTCATGTAGGCTCAGAAGCCCAACAGTCGCATCTATTCAATCATCAATAGTTGTGTATAAATACAGGAGGTATTTTCCTCATTTGGACACACACATCTCATCACATCTCTCTCTCTCTCCTGTGCAGAAAAGAGGCTCTTCTCCTACTGCGTAGAAAGGGACTCTTCTCTCACACGTGTGGAAGGAATGATCCCAGTGATGCCGGTGATGCCAGTGATGCCGATGATGCTGGTGATGCTGATGATGCTGGTGATGCTTGTGATGCTGGTCATGCTGATGCCAGTGATGTTGATGATGCTGGTGATGCCGATGATGCCAATGATGCCGATGATGCCGGTGATGTTGAGTCCGATGAGCCGGTGATGCCGATGATGCTGATGTTGGTGATGCCGATGATGCCAGTGATGCCGGTGATGCCGGTGATGCCGATGATGTTGACGTTGGTGATGCCGATGATGACGATGATGACAGTGATGCCGATGATGCCGATGATGCTGTTAATGCCGATGATACTGGTGATGCCGATGATGCTGGTGATGCCGGTGATATTGATGATGCCGGTGATGCTGATGATGTCGGTGATGTCGATGATGCTGGTGATGTCGATGCTAGTGATGCTGATGATGCCGATGATGCCGGTGATGCTGATGCCGCTGATACTGATGCTACTGATCTAGGGTTTGTTGCTGCTGATATAAATTAGACTTTTGTACTATTTCTCTTTGCTGAATTATTGAAGATAAAATAAGATTTGATCAAAGGGTTTCCCCATATTGGGGTTTGTCCCTAGCTAGCCGCCACATCTGGTGTCTCATGTATTGGCTTGTTTTTTGTCGATTTTTTAATTTTCTATCTGCACTTTACTTACTGTACAGGTGCTTTCTAATATGTGGATAATAATAATAAAAAGAAGTAAACTGCTCTAAGCATAGAACATACCATAACTTAACACAACCAACAATGTATCTACTATCAACACTTAGTGCTATGTTTGCCTCTCCACAATGGGAACTAAACATTTTTTGATGCACACTTAGAAGCTGTAAAAGCTCAGCTTGATATTCTAAAGATCGGGGATAAAAAAACATGAACGAAATCCCCATCAAAATCTGCACCGAGTGGCCAACTTATGAGAGGATTAATAATCATTATATATCCCAGATGTATGTACATTTTTAATGCCTACAACGAATGTTTTTGGACACTTGGAGGACAATTAATCAAAACAAAATCCCATCATGAAGTCCATGGTTGATCACTTCACCAATTTCGACTTTCTTCATTGCTTTTCTGAATGCATTTGAACAATAATTACCTCCTTTGCCAACATAGTCTACAATTTTCTACAATTTTTCCCTATTGTAAACATTTACATGCTCTACAAAGGTTACTCTCTTGGCTATCTCTACAAGAATACAAATTTCATTTATCCTTCTATATGCATCTCTATTGACAACACATCGATATGATAGATTATAACTCTTACTAATAGAAAAACTACGCAGTTTGTCAAATTTTTTACTTTTTGCATTTCCAGGAAAGTTGTTTGTTGGAAATTTGTTTTGAGGTATCTAAAAAGGATATCGTAGAATGTCAAAATACAAAATATTGTAAAAAATATTAAGATTGCTATCCATCCTAAATACTCTTTTAAGTTTCTACTACTACTCTGTGTACCTTTCTCCCTTCCCGTACACACAGATAATCTATGAAAAAGAATTGTAGATCCTTTGATTCAGCCTCATGTGACATGAATTTAGTCATGTTGTACCTTGAATCTTTGATCTCTTCAACAACACTAACAATTTTCTTCAGTGTGTGCAGCATGTTCCTAGGACAATGAGACTAATATTGACAATCTAAATTTAATATTACCATTTAGATCCGAATTCCAATAAAATAGTTGTTTATACTGCAATTAAAAAAATGAACTAACAATAAAAAGCATTTTACTTACAAATTTCGTTACGGGTTTTCCCCACATATCAGGAATTTGTACATAGTTAGGAGTTCAAGGTAGAAGTTAAAACAAAAAATTTCTCTTCCTTGAGGGTTAATTTCAACTAACCTCTGAGAAATTTGTCATCTGTGGAAAAATATTCAATATCATTGAAATCAATCTGGGGTTTTCTGAGTATGATCCCTTGACCTAAATTTTGATAGTGGGATTTAGCAGCCAAGATCAGATTATCATTAGCAGGAGTCGTCGCCTTAGGATCTTGAGTCTTGGAATCGACTCTTCATTGCATCATTGTAGATCTTCATGTCCTAATCTAGGAAAACTTGAGTTCCTAGGCTCGATCCTTGCCGTTTGAAGCCCCTAGGTCCAGGAACGATTTCGATATGTCAATGATCTCTGGTCAGCATTTGATTTCATGAGCTTGGTTACAAATGGCTGGGTTTTCATATTCTCCGTCATTATTGTCAAAGGCAAGAGTAAACGACCAACATTTCCATTCAAAATTGAGACCTCAGGAGAATGTAGGAGCTTCAAAGTTGTCCATTAGAGTAATTCGAAAAAAATGCAATGCAAAAATTCAAATTGTTCATTGAATTTAAGAAAATTAGTGCCAAATACTTGAGCTCTTTCTCCCTAGAAATGAACTTTCTGGAGGTTCTCCATTGGTAGGATGATGTTGCAATATTGCAGTCTATAACTGGATGGATCTAGCATATTTTGTGACTTTTTGTTGTTGATGTTGCAATCATATCCATTATGGTCTACAATTGGATGGATTTGGTTCGGTCTCTTTAACTATTAGTGTGACTATTATTATTTCCATTTTCTCAAATTTTCTCCTACTTCTTAGTATTGTAAATGTTTTGGAACAATTGTTGTGCTTAGTGCTATGTGGGAGGGTGAAAGTGAAGTTGGAATCTATGATTTGCTAATATTTTTTTTTTCATTTATATTACTACATTAATAATCCATAGCTTATATTGGGTGCATTAATTTAAATAATTATACAATGCAAAATGATTATATGCATTGATTAAAGAAATAGTAGTGGGACAATTGATAAGTATTGATTTCAACTCTTATATAGTGAAAATTATCTAAGTGATTTCAAAACTAATATATTGCAAAATAGTTTAGAAATACATATTATAATGTTATAAAATAAATATTCTATTACAAGGTAAAGACCAACACTTTGTTTATGCAATACTAATCTTTTAGTATAATTTTTTGATGAAAAATGTTTAACCAATGAATGTGATGCATTGATTTTTAGTGAAAATACAATCCATTTTGTCACTCATTCAATATATGCAATGTATCAAATAAGTCTAAGAAAAATCAAGTAATTGCATTGATTTCAATAATCATATAATGTATCCCTAGATGGGTTAGCTAGCATGAGACAGATGGGGGGAATGAGACCATAGTCCCACTCACTACAAGAGGAGGGAGACATTCCACCATTTCCCCCAATGAATTAAAATGCACATACAATTGCATTGTGTGCCATAATTATGTTACCACCCCATCAATCATGTCACCCGTGTTTGTCTAATGGCATATTTCCCTTGGCTCATTAGTCTTTTAACCCCTCTTGTACTTGGAAGACTAACATGGTTTGTAAGCCTACTCTAAATTTCCACATTAGTCATTCTAGGAGGTAAACAATTATGATGGCACCTAAGCCATCTCTCTATACATGAGGGTCAGGCTAATAATTTGTATGCAATTTTATATTGTGTAGTAATGGTGTAATGGTGTCTGGTATATTTTGTGATTTTCAAGCCTGATCATAGGTATTTAGAAGGAACATTGGTCATTTTTGTATCACTTTATGTTTTCACCATGTAGTGATTCATCCCCCTCGATAAATTTGGTGGTATTTCTTACTAAACTTGCTATGTTGAGACCATTCCCCCAGTCCATCAGAGCTACTTCTATTGAATTTTCCTCATTTTTTCTTGGCCTTTAGCTAATTACTTCCTCACTATATTTTCTTAGCTTGAATTCCTCTCCCCTTTTTAGGCACACAATCTCGCCCTCTAACCTCATTAGGCCCCACCACTTTCACCTTCCACTTCCTGCTAGCCTATCTTTGTGGAATTGTCCCTCCTATAAACTCTTTCTTTCTGATTTCTTATAGTTTCCTTATCCTATGGAGACCATGGTGAGATAGAGATCCTAGGTATACCATGGAACTACCTATTATAGGGACTTTGGAAGCCCCAAAACCCAAGAATGAGTTGAAATATTTGCTACTCCTTATCATGGTTTTACTCCTAGAAGTGTTCAAGAGGGAATTTTTCAAGATAGACATGACATTGTAGATGAAATACAATGCATTATTAACTTTGAGGTGCTTACTAAGGTGGATAGATGGGTTGCGAGCATGGCCCACTACTAGATTTTCCCCAATCACTATATACATATAGTCAATCTTTATTGGCACCTCAGGTTATTGTTCGAAGCATGATGATGGAGAAGAACACTACCTAAGAAGAGATGGTTTTTAATTGGATGAATTGTAGGTGTTAATGTGCTTCATGGACAACAAACTAGGGAAAATTAAAGCCCACTTTGACTTGCCCCCTACTCTAGGTTGTTCTCTAGGAAGTGAAAGGGATCCTATCCCTATGGAAGCCTTAGAATATATAAAATATTAAATGTTAATTATGTTCTCTAGTTATCTACTATCAAGTCCCACTCACTTTGTTTTTTTGCTTCAATATATCCCTATAGCCCATGTATTTTTGACAAACTTGTTCATTTTTTGGTACACTATTAGTAAACATTTTGTGTGGCTCTTAATTAGGAAAATGAAATTTTTTGCTTGGTCTGGGTTCTATAGTGGCACACCATGAAATATTTCAACCTCTTTTGACGTAAAATAATGATTTGATGGAATTAAAACACTTTCATTTAAGAAAAAAATACAATCATATAATGCAAATCAATAAGGTGCATTGATTTCACTATTAGCAAATTGAAAAATGATTTGGTGCATTCATAACAAAATGTATTAAATTAAATGGATTCATCATTGAAATTTTTTTCAAAATGCTGATTACTATGATATAAAAGATGTTCTTTCTTGTAAGTTATAATACAATGTTTTCTTTAATTGAGTGTGAATTATATCCTATTAGCTTTTGAAAATTAAAATCGCAATGATTTTGTGCATTGACAACACAAGTTATTAAATTAAATCGATTCATCATGGAAAACAATTTCAAAATACTGATTACTATATTGATATAAAATATGTTCTTACTTGTAAGTTATAATCCAATCCTTTCTTTCATTGAGTGTAAACTATATCCTATTAGTTTTTGCAAATTAAAATCATTATTTATTTTTTCTTATAATGTTAAGCGAGATATAGAGTGAACTCATATATAGAATACATTAAAAAAATAAGAGCATGTTAGGGAGGCTAAATATAATTATGATAGACATATGAGAATATAGTTATTTACTCCTACTTGTTAGTATTGTAGATGCTTTAGAAAAATTGTTGTGCTTGGTGCTATGTGGAGGGTGAGAGTGAAGTTGGAGTCGATGATTTGCTAATATTTTTTCCTTCTCATTCATATTACCACATTAATAACCCATAGTCTAGATTTTTCTTAGTTGATTTGAGCATCATGGGCTATGTAATATTTGGAACTAAGGATTGAGGATTCTGTGTATGTTTATTAGTGTTTCCTCTTCATTATGTGGGCTTTTGTTGGATCTTGGCATTGTTGTATTTGTCCATCAGTATTTCTAGACGATGTGTTGAAGTTGTGTAGGGTTGTTGTTAAAGTTGAGGGTTCACAAGGATGTTATGTGCATTCACTCTTGACAAATGTTTTGAATTTAATTCCTTGTGAATGTTATCAAATGATATAACCTTGAATATTCTAATCAACTCCCTAATTGTAACCATTCATTGATCCAATAAAGAAGTGTTTAAGGAAGTATAACCTTTCAACCAATCTATAAAAAACTTTGAATCCCCTAGCACTTATAAGTTTAGATTGAATAAGTCACACAATTAAAATGACTAACTTAAATGACTAATTTGCATTATTGTAGTACTTTCTAGGTAGTCATATTTTTGTTCGTAGACTAAATTATTCATTCGTGTTAGTCATTTTTAGTTGTATTACTTATTAGCTAGCCGTATATTTTAATTCGTGAATAATTAGTCATTTATGTTAGTCGTTTATAGTTGGGTCAGTTGAGATTGCTTAATTTTGGTAGTATTTCACTTGGAAAAGCTAAAATGACTAACTTTTTTAATCATCTAGTCACTAATTTCATCATTTTCTACTAGTGTTCAAAGGGAACTGACAACACCCCATAATCCACAATAGAATGGGGTAGCTGAGAGGAAGAGAAAGAGCATAATGGAAGTAGCAAGGGCCATGTTGCATGATCAGGGGCTACCATTACATATATGGGAAGAAGTCTGAAGCATGCAATACCACAGTCTACTTGCATAACTAGAGTCCTAATAAGATACTTGGTATGATCACACCAAAGGAAGCTTTATCTAGGAGAAAGCCTGATGTGTCTCATTTCAGAATTTTTGGATCTTCAGTTTATTGTTGTGTCTCCAAGGATTCGAGGAAGAAACTTGAGCCTACAACAAAGTTGGGAGATTTATAGAATACACAAAAACTCCACACAATTACCAAGTGTATTTTCCTTCACTGAGGATGATAGTTTAAGGAGAGAGGTCATGTTCGATGAGGAAAAGGTTATGATATGATCTTTGAAACGAGATTTGAGTATCCCATGGAGTAGGAGCTTCTAGCTCTAAAGGAGGAGCCTTAGGATGAGATTCAAGAGGTTGTGGAGTAGGCACATGCAGAGTAGTAGACATGAGGCAAAGTGGAGGCACCCACTCAACTAGAATCTTCTAGAGAAGGGAGAAAGAGAACAAGAGAAGTTGATAGATTGTTGCAGGATGCATGGGAGAATGTGGGAGTCCCCATATTACATCACAGGAAGAGGAGGTCACTTGATAGGTACACTGGGTACATGGCTCTCATGATAGAGCTCATTGAGACAAAGCCTTTTTCATTTGAGGAAGTAGTTGCTCAACCAATTTGGGTTGATGCCATGGTGAAAGAATATGAATCCTTCATGAAGAATAGTGTATGGGAGGTGGTGTTGAGATTATAAGGGAAAACGGTGGTTGGTTTGAGATGTATCTACAAAGTGAAGCATGTAGCGGATGAGAGCATTGAGATGTACAAGACCAAAATTGTGGCTAAAGGATTTTCTTAGATAAAGGGAGTAGACTATGAGGAAAATTTTGCACCAGTTGCAAGGTATTCCTCAATTAGATCCATTCTAGCATTGGCTACACAGACGGGGTGGAAAATCCACCAGATGGATGTGAAGACCACCTTTCTCAATGATGTTATGGAGGAGGAAATTTATATAGAGAAAACAGAAGGATTTGAGACATATGATCGAGAGTTGCATGTGTACAGATTCAACATAGCATTGTATGGTCTCAAACAGGCATCTCGAGCATGGTACACTCAGATCGATAATTATCTCATTGGACTGGGCTTCACCAAAAGTGAAGCAAATGTGAACCTATATCACATTGTGGTAGGTGGTAAATTGTTTATTATTGTTTTTTATGTCGATGATTTAATATTGACTGGTAATGAGCAACCGATCTACTCTTGCAAAGGGGATCTTGCAATGGAATTTGAGATGAAAGACACGGGCCTCATGCATTACTTCCTCATGCTAGAAGTATGGTAGATTGATGGTGAATTGTTTGTGTCTCAAGGAAAGTATGCTATCAATATACTTCAAAGATTCCACATGGAGAAATTGTAAGCTAATGGACACACCTCTACCTACAAACTAGAGGAAGGAGTATGTTTCTTTAGGTGAGGAAGTTGATGCTACCATTTATAGGAAAATTGCAGGTTCACATATGTCTCTTGTGAACACACGACCCAACATGTGCTATGTAGTCAACCAACTCAGCCAAGATATGGTGAGTCTTACCAAATTGTATTGGAAGGCAACAAAGCATGTGTTATGGTACCTCAGAGGCACTACCTAGTATGGATTATGGTATAGACGGACAAAGGGAGTGATGCGGCAAGGCTTTACCAATGTCGATTGGGAAAGAAGTCCATCCGACAGGAAAAGTACATCAGGTGCTATCTTCAGTGTTGGGTTTGCAACTATTTACTGGTACAATAGGAAACAAAGATTTGTGGTGCTAAGATCAGTAGAGGCTGAATACATGGCTACAAGTCAAACAACATGTGAAGCAATCTGGATGAGGAAAATACTTGTGGGACTATTTACTCAGGAGATGGATCCGATAGTGATATATTGTGATAATCAGAGTTGCATTAAGCTCTTTGAGAATCCGGTATTTCATGACAAGTCTAAACACATTGATATTCAATATCATAATTTGTGGAACTGTATACAGAGGAGAATTATGTCGCTACAGTACATTCCAACTAAGGAGCAAGTTGCTACCATCTTGACAAAGGCATTTTCAAGAGGTAAATTCGAATTCCACAGGTGCAAGAAAGGGGTGGTGGAAAATCCCTTTCTTGCTAAGAGAGAGTGTTGAAAAAATGTAGCAAGAAAGACTCAATTTGACTTTAGCCATAGTCAAATTGAGTAAATCAAATTTCCATATCCGCATGACAACTTGGAGACAATTAATTAGTGTGACATGGATCTTGTCACTCAATTAGCTTAGTAAATTCAAGTTAGAGGTCTTGGAGTTTAGTTATGCATGTGTGATTGCTAAATTTTAGTAATCTAGTTTAGTTATTTTCAGTTGTACTCAGTTAATTGACCTCTAAGTATTATTAGAGTCAGTTGTACAATGAGACAACGACCTAACTTAGAGCTCTGTTATTTAAGTGATCAATCATCCCAAAATAGTTAGTGCATGCAGAGAATTCGAGTTTCTCAGCTGAAGTGTAACATCAATTGTAGACTAGTCTTGAGTGTATAGGTGTTGCATGCAATCAATGATCAATCCTTGGGAATTACGCAATCAATTTGGAGGAAATTCCTAAAGAATAGGGACTAATTTCCTTAGGATTTGCACAAGGAAACATGAGACTAGGTGAGCTGATATTTGGCTGTGTGTTGGCCAGAGTTGTTCATTGAGTAGAGAGAACAATTATTCTTTTGCAGGTTTAGCTTAGAGCTGAACCTAGCAATTATAATTGTTTCTCTATTAATCTGATTAATGAAAAGAGGCTTGAGGATTTTTTCCCAATTGTGCTCCCCTAAAAATCACTGTGTATTTGTGGTTTTGCTTATTGCATGTTGTTTTAAATTGTAAATTTCATTTCACAGATCAGTAGAGTAAAACTGTGTCTTGATTTTAGATTAAATTTCTTGAGCAATTGCAATTCTATGAAATTTCTACAAAATAGAGATTACATAACATATGTATTGAGCCATTTTATCAACAAATATTAAATTGGTTTTTTTATTATTAATATATTAAAAAAAAGTCAATATTAATTCATAATTTTATTTTATAAACATAAAAATAGTTTCTTTTAACATTTTTTTTCCTATATATAGATATATATGAAGTTCATATCAAGTGTTAAAATATTTTTAAAAATATAAAATATAAATATTTTATTTTCATATTTTCTTACTTCTAATTACTTCACATAAAATTATATTAGGTCATATAGACAATTAATTAAATATGCATAATGTATATCTATATATCTATATATATATATTTCATTTGAAAATTATTTTATTTTTATTTTAAAAGAAACAAATATACTTACATATCACTCTCATTATTACTTTCACATTAAAATGTAGAATAAACTTTTAAACTCAAAAACACTATTTACTTAAATTTTTGTTGAAAGTTTGTTCCTTTATTGAAATTTAGTTTGGAATCTACAAAATTACGGGTCCAATAAACAGCTCTATTACGCATCCTGATTTCTTCCCTTGCAATTAAACAACAGCAAAATAAATAGATTATATACGCCAATCTATATTTAAGGACAACAGAGCTTCTTCTATTTGGCCAATTTTCAATTAACTTAACCAAACTCTGTGTGTCTCAATAAATATCCTTGATAGCATAATTTTATATTCACCACAAATGCCACGCTTGCTTCCATCGGAATTTCTGATGAATGGATATGCGTTTCATATATACATTTTAATGGACATGACAAACGCTGTCACTCTCTTTTATTATTATTTTCGGTTTACTTTCAAGTTTTATCTATCTTATTTAAGATTAATAATTATAAAACAGCAATTTGTTTTGACTATGAACTACATTAGTTGGATCAAAACGCGTCGACAAATGATTTATGATTTACGTCGAAGAATTTTTCTTAAATTTGATATGAATCACAAAAACTTCAATTCAACAATATTATTATTGAAATTAAGATGTCGAAAATCTTTTCAAATAATCACTACTATAGATTTAATATCAAAAATCTGATACTTAGAGACATGAAAATTTCTGATAAAAGAAGATGTATTAAATCTAAAGTATCATATTTAGCCATTTCATAGTTCAATTCTATCAGCCCGGCGTCTTTAAGGTGATGGAGTATCAGGGGCGCGGAGGTAGGCTTACGCGTAGTCAAACGGCCAACTTCATGGAGAAGGGCAAAAGCCCTGTGGGGGATACCATGAAGAAGGCGTTTATTGATATTCAGGGGGATTCGGATGAGGAATTGGAGAAGCCGAGGGTTTCTGCAGAGGCTGCTCCTCGCGGCGGAGGGAAAGGGAAAGTGGGTATTCGGAGGCCACCGATGTGTACTGTGGAGAATAGTGAGGATGACAGTCAAGAGTGGAGTGATGTTGAACGAGGGTGTCGTGGGGTAATGCGAGGGAGAGGGTCACAGCGAGGGAGAGGTCGCCCAGCAGGCAGTGGTGGTGGGGGACGTAGAAGCGCAACTCAGTTGGATGATCTTGGCGAGGGGGCTGCCACTGAGGGCCGAGGATATAAACGGGGCAAGAAGGATATCAGGCATCGACTGCAGGAGGCAGAAGCTGCGTATGTCACAGATACTCATCCGAATATCCGCACGATGATTGAACAAATGGAAGATGAAGCTTTGCAGGGTTATTCAGAGCCTGAGATGGGCGATTGGGAATAATACTTCCCTGATCCTGGGCATACCCGTGGCAGACGGTCACTTTACAAACAGTCGTTGCACGTGTACTGGGGGATGAAGAGGTTACTAGCTAAAGCCATGGAATAGGTGGCTCTTGAGATGGCGGAGTTGATTCAGGGCATTCCCACCATGAAGAAAGAGTTGAAAAATATTCAGATTATTCTTATGATGCAAGAAAAGAAAATGGATGACATTGTGGCGCTGTTACAGACGGGCGGTTTGGGGGTTAAGCTGGAGAAGGAGAGGTTGCCGGCGAAGGAGCAAGAGGTTCCGTTGCAGTAGACCCAGTAGTGCAACAGTTTTTTAATCTGGTTGGTTCTTTCCTGTTTTGTTTATATATATGCTGAAAGACAAGGACTCTGACTTAGTAGTAAGCTTAGCTGTTTATATCGCATGGATAGAAAGACTGGTCATCTTTTGTTTTTGGATGGCTTTCAAACATTTCAGATGGTTAGCCTGGTTTCCCTTAAGGGCGGGCGATGACCTGTCCATATTATGTATTTGTCCAATGTTTTTATAGTAATGGAAATCGAGTACCGCACTAGCTTACAAAAAAAATAAAATCTAAAGTATCATATTTATCTTGAGAAATATACAATTTTTTGAGAAATATACACATTTCTGATAAATGGACATGGCAAACCTATGCCATTTTCTTTTATTATCCATTTTATTTAAGACATAATTATAAACAACAATTATATATACGAATTTCTGATAAATGGACATGGCAAACTTATGCCATTTTCTTTTATTATCCATTTTATTTAAGACTAATAATTATAAAAAACAAAAGTCTAAAATTTATAGGGGACATTCAAAATCAATTTATATATAAATTTAATTAGGTTGGTAGTTGTATACTTTATTTTTATTTGTTGTATATGTTTTTTTCCAAAGCGCAATAGAAGTTGTTAGTATATTTATATAAGTAACATTTTAATATTCTAAAAATAATTTAGGGTGTGAAAGTTTAAAGTTATGGAAAACGGTGGGATAATAATAAATAAATGGAATAGTACTGGATAAATGATGTATTTGTATTTTTTTTTGTGATTTAATTATAATTTTGGAAATGATAATAAGATTTAATTGTAATTTTGAAAATGATAACAAGATATTTATAAGTGTGATTATTTTGAATGTTAATTTGTCTTAGTAGTTTCGCAAAATAGTTGTTATTTTCTCTATCTAGGTTCAATTCCTTGAAGATGATATGATGATGAGAGATATGTTGTAATGGTTACATGCCTATGAATATTATTATATTGATCCTCACTCTCACTCTCACACTAAAACAGAGGATGATTTTCCTTTGAAAAATAAAGTGTAATTATTTAAAGTATTGATTATGTTTTTTATTTTTTATTATTATTGGAATTCTATTTCCCCTTAAAGTCGATATAATTATGTTTTCTATTAAGAGGTCTTTGAAATTTATGTGAATCAAGAATTATCCTTGCTATTAGGGAGTCTTTGAAATTTATGTGAATCCTTGACCTAGTGTAGTTTTTTATTGCCCAATTTTGTGTATGTTGATAGTTATGGTATTTTTTTCCTCACTAATGTAGTGTACGTTAATATTTATGGTTGCATATATTTTTCCATGCATTAATAAAAAACAACAATCATTTCTTTTGATATCTTTTGTTATATTTCATAAACTTAGCTTGAAGGCAACCTTGTGGTTAGGTAAAGAAGTTATAACAAGTAATTCATGGCATTAAGAAACCCATTTTTCTTAACTATAATATTGATTTTCTACTTGAGGTATGTTTTTCTATTATGTTAATTGTTTACGTTACTTTGATATAGTCATTAATATTGTTTATACTCATTGATTGGTTTAATTTGAACTAGGGAGAATTCTCAAACCTTATTAATATTAGTTTTAGTGTTATTCATAATATGATATCTCTTATTTATTTATGTGTTGGTTGCAAGAGTGTGATCATGCACCTGTGTTGTAGCCTAGTTGATAGCATTTTATATTTTTATGGAATTCTTGTAAGCTTTTAATCTCACGAGGATGTACATTTGTGTGATTTTGGGTTGTCATTTAGGTGGGAATATCAATTAATTAATGATATAGGTGATAAGGATGATTGAAAATTTATGTGGTTAAATTATCAAAATCATTTGGGAATATTTATAGTTTATTTGGTCAACATTGCTTCAAGAATGTCACCCTTGAAGAGGGAGAATAATAATATAGCCTTGAAGGATACAAATAAGAAATCCAATATGTTAAGGAGAAGCAGTAACTTACAACTACTCTAATTGGGATGATGACACCCTTTGATATGTTTCTTATAACATATCGGTGCTCTTAATCAAGCAAGAGGATAACATAATTATCTTGTCATGTACTAATGAGTTGTGTGGGAAGAGTCAATATGTATCTTAAGTGTTTCCATTATGTTTGATAATATATACTTAGATGCTTGACTACAAACATTAAGAAGAGGCCATAAAATATGTAGTAATAAACAACCACATAATATGAGAAATTTTCTTAGGTAACTCAAGAAAGTAAAAAGGACATTGACTATTTAGGAAAGATGCAGGGAAAGTATAATTGATCAAATTAAAATTCCAATACAGGAAAGCTTGATTCTCAATGTTAGTGGTGTACATTTATGTAGAGAGAAAGGACAACAAAGGAACTTGCAAAAAAATCTAATGATGATAACTAATGGTATCTAATGTAACCATGACCAACTTGGAATGATGAGATGAACATAAACTGTTAGGATCCCACCCTAACCCCCTTATTTATGTAGTAGGATCGAGTCATAGTTATAGTTAAGTAAGGAGTCAATAAAGCCCATATTAATAATTGTAAGTGGTTAACCCGCAATTAATGACAGGACCACAGTTAGTTGCAAATGGGCCATGGTATTAGATAGATGGTATTAATAAGAACCATGGTATTGATCCATGGTATTGCATGTATGAGTCATATATAAAGGATAGAGACTCCCTGCGAGGAGCATCGTGTCTTATTTTGTAATCGAGCTCTGCTCTATTGGAGGTTGCCCCCTTGACGAGGCAAGTGAACATTGCTTTCTGAATAATAAAATACTTGTTGTTGTTTCTCACTGTTCTATGTTCTGGGTATATTTCTTCACATATTCTGTATTCCAATATCGTCTTGCAGGTTAAGAGCATAACAAGTGGTATCAGAGCTCTTTACAGGGCCGGTGGGATCTCCATTCCTTAGCAATTTTTTTTTTTTTGGCTAGAGACATGTTCCGGTGTCTTTAAACCACGGGATTTGTCATTGAGCGCATAAACCTACGGATTTGGGGAGGCATGCATGCAGGAAATACAAGAGGTGGTCATGCTTGTTGGACACCCTTGTAACCCCTGTGGGTACCCCTTTGAGTAGTAGTGCATTAGACAGAACCGCGCACGGACTGTCTTCCAAGGACCCTCTGGGTATATTAGAAGCCCCCTAGCTCCTTTGAAACCTCACCATAGATAAACCGTTGGCCATCTTGTTGCTACAGTACACCGAGAACAACACTCGAAGAGATTACTCGCCCGTACGATAGGGTAGTCAGGTTGTACGGCTAAGGGTACGGTTGATCCTCCTTAGTTAGAGCCCTGAAACATTGGGCCGAGTACTACTGTCAGACCCTTATGTATATTGCGATCTATAGCACCTGACACTCCTCGAGACCATAGTTCCTTTTTCTATCTCGGGATCACGCATAATCTCTGCCAGATCAGATCTCACAAGTGGGGTTGCAGCAGCAACAGACATTAGTCCCACAGTTCCGAGTTAGCAGACCAACCTTTTTGATCCATCAGATCCGCAGCAGCAATCGGTGTCGCCGCTCAGAGCTATCCGATCAGCCATTCAGATCTCTCAGATCCACCAGATCTGAGTAGTTGTGTGGGGTTCCTATACCGGGGCATGATTTTCGCAGGACTTTTGGTAGCATTGACATTTCGGGGATTCGGCTACTGCAATATTTCTAAGCAAGGAGTAAAATTCCGTTAGGATTTTTCAGAGAAAAAAAAAGAAAAAAGTTTGAGACCCCCCGGGGCGCTTATTGGTGATCTAGCCCATAAGAATCAGGACGACAATCTGAGCAAGGTGGTACCATTCAATTGTTAGTGAAAAAAAATTCAGGCGGTCCCAAATTTCAAGTACATCGGATCGGTGCATGGTAGAAACTAGAGCGCAAGCTATGGCTAATAAGAAAATCGACAAACTTGAACAATCCTTGCAAGCCTTCGAAGTTCAGTTTGACAGACTAACTAACACACTCTTTAAGGGCAAGGAGGAAGCCCGCGAGGAGGCGTATATTGGCAATGGACATAGTGAGGGTGAGTCTAGCCACTCTCTTCACCTCTGGGGCACCCACCGACAATCCTGTCTGCGACCTCCCAAGTTGGATATGCATAAATTTGATGGTTCTCACCCGGCCGCATGGATAGCACAAATGGAGCAGTGTTTCAATCTGAATAACATCTTATATAATGAGACTCAGCTTATGGTGGGGAGCATGTACTTGGACAATGAAAGATGGCAATGGTGGGAATGGCATCAATGTTGCAATGGAAGTTTTCTGACTTGGGCCACCTTCAAAAAGCTCTTACAGAGCGCTTTGACCAGGAATCTTATCTTTTGGGTCGTCTCACTGAGCTCCGACAGACTGGCACAGTGGATGAATATATTACAACCTTTGAAGCCTTAGCTTTTCACACTAGGGATCTCTCAAATTCGTTCTACACAGAATGTTTTATCAGCAGTCTTAAAGAGGCCATATAAGCCCACGTCTGACTACACCACCCTCCCACATGGTCGGAGGCTTGCAAGGTAGCTCGTAACGTGGAACGTGCATTAGCAACCCAGTCCATTCGCCCAAATTTCACCGCCAAGGGTAGCCCCCCACAGGCTCACAACACGACTCAAACACTTTAGGTTCAAAAGGTGTCACCTGCAGAAATGGCCGAAAGAAGAAAACAAGGATTATGTTACTACTGTGATGAAAAATACTCCCCAGGTCATAAATGCAATGAGCCTAAATTTTTTCAAATTGATGCCACTGATTACAGCTCATTGGAGGAAGCCCCACCACTTGAGGAACTGGAGGAGGTAGAAGAGGACAACCAGAAGGACAATGTCCCTGACGAACCAGTTATTTCGTTGCATGCTTTGGCAGGGATTTCTTCACCTCAAACTCTCAAAATCAGAGGTTTTATTAAACATCGCCCAGTAGTAGTCTTGATTGATAGTGGAAGTACACATAATTTCATCCATCAAAAAGTCGCAGAATCAGTGCATTGTTTTGTACGAGTAGTTTCTAACTTCCAAGTCCAAATTGTGGATGGGGGAATAATGAAATGTGAAGGCAGCTGTGAAAATGTCAAACTTCAAATGGGGGATTATCAGTTGAAGACCCACATGTTTGCCATACACATGGGAGGGTGTGACATTGTCCTCGGTGCTAAATGGCTTCGCACTCTTGGGCCAATCACAATGGATTTCCAGGAGTTATATATGGGCTTTAAGCAGAACAACTCCACACATACCCTCCATGGACTCCAGGCAGGAGCTCCCTCTATCATCAGTTCACGTAGGATGGAAAAATGCTAAAAAAGGGCCATCATGGAGTTATAGCTCAATTTAATGCCATCCAGGCCGTCGAACCCAATTCTCTGCCGATTCATCTTGAGATGCAACAGATTTTAAATAACCATCTGCTAGTCTTTGACAAGCCTCATGAGCTTCCACCCTCGCGAGGGGAACATGATCATAGCATCACCTTGGTTCCAGGGGCCGAACCACCAAATGTGCGCCCATACAGATATCCGTTCACCCAAAAGAATGAAATAGAAAAAATAATCAAGGAACTTTTGGAAGGAGGTGTCATTCGTCCCAGCATTAGTCCTTATTCATCATCGGTGGTCATGGTGCTCAAGAAAGATGGGGAATGGCGGATGTGTCTAGACTTCATGGCCCTCAATAAGTTGACAGTCAAAGATAAATTTCCCATCCCGGTTGTTGATGATTTGTTGGATGAACTCAATGGAGCTCAATTCTTCACTAAGTTGGATCTTCGCTCAGGCTACCACCAAATTCGCATGAAGGAAGATGACATTCCAAAGACTGCTTTTAGAACTCATGAAGGCCATTATGAGTTCCTGGTCATGCCATTCGGTCTTTGTAATGCCCCATCTACTTTTCAGAGCCTTATGAACCACCTTCTCAAACCATATCTCAAGAAATTTGTCCTTGTCTTCTTCGATGACATCCTCATCTATAGTTGCACTTGGGCCGCACATCTTCAGCATGTAGATCTGCTCTTGTAACTGCTCCGCAAGCATAAATTATTTGTTAAGATTTCCAAATGTTCTTTTGGCATGGAAGAATTTGAGTATTTGGGCCACATTGTGGGGCGTGAAGGTGTCAAGGTGGACCCCAAAAAGATCCAGGCAATGCAGGATTGGCCTCAACCTAAGACCTTGAAGAGCCTGAGAGGATTTTTGGGTCTCACAGGCTATTATCGCAAATTTGTCCGCAATTATGGTTGCATTGCGAAGCCCTCACTCAACTCCTTAAGAAAAATTCATTCTTCCGGGATGATGATGCACAACAGGCATTTACAGCTCTAAAAAATGCCATGTGTTCCACTCTAGTCTTAGCACTACCTGATTTCACCAAATCTTTTGTCATTGAATGTGATGCTTTGGGTACGGGTATTGGGGCAGTCTTAATGCAGGAAGGTCGACCCTTGGCCTTCACAAGCCAACAACTAAGTGGGAGGAATCTGGGACAATCTACTTATGAGAAGGAAATGATGGCCATCTTGCATGCAATAGATCCCTGACGACCTTACTTACTGGGGCGACGTTTCCAAATCCACACAGACCATCACAGTCTTAAATATTTTTTGGAGTAACGCCTATCCTCCCCACAACAAAATAAATGGCTCGCCAAAATGCTGGGATATGATTATGAGATCATTTACAAGAAAGGGCACGAAAATAGTGTAGTAGATGCATTATCTCGCCAATTTGAGGAGGAAAGTACCCTGCTCGCAATTTCCCTTCCCATTCCAGAATGGATTGAAGAGGCTCGCAGGGAATGGTTTTCACATCCCTGGCTCTCCCAACTCATTACTCAATTGTAGGTGGATCCAACTTCCACCAAGGGATACTCGTGGCAGGATGATATTCTTCGCTACAAGGATAGAGTCGTAATATCACCAACATCCACCCTCAAAAGCCGCATTTTGGCAGAATTGCACTCATCCTCCATTGCAGGGCATTCAGGCTTTTAGAAGACATATGCTCGCACTAGAAGATAATTTTTTTGGACAGGCATGAAAAGGACATCCTTACTTTTGTAGCGGAATGCGATGTCTATCAACGCCACAAAGGGGAGACAGTCAAAGCACCAGGCACACTACAACCGTTGCCCATCTCGGCATTTATATGGACGGAGGTTTCTATGGATTTCATTACAAGTCTTCCAAAGTCAGGAAACAAGTCAGTCATCATGGTGGTTGTGGACTGACTTTCTAAGTATGCTCATTTCTGCGCCCTAACCCACCCGTTTACACTGACTTTGGTCGCTCAATCTTTCATGGATCAGATCTTCAAATTGCATGGCATGCCCACTTCTATTGTGTTTGATCGTGACCCGATCTTCACCAGTAATTTTTGGCAGGAACTCTTCAGGCTACAAGGTACCCAACTAAAACTCAGTACTTCCTATAATCCACAAACGGATGGTCAAACTGAAGTCGTCAACAAATGTCTGGAAACCTACCTTAGGTGTTTCACTTCAGAAAAGCAACATCTATGGGTACAGTGGTTGCCTCTAGCTGAATGGTGGTATAACACCAACTATCATGCCACCACCAAAGTGACTCCATATGAAGCAGTTTATGGTCAACTCCCTCCTTCCCCTACTTCTTATATCAAGGGGTGCTCCAAGGTACAAGCAGTGGATCAACTCCTACAAAACCGCACAACCATGCTCGCCCATCTTAGAGAGAATCTTCATCAAGCTCAAACCTGCATGAAGCAACAGGTAGATCAGCATCGCTCAGAGCGCCAATTTCTAGAAGGGGATCAGGTATTTTTTAGGCTGCAACCATATAAGCAAACTTCACTCAAAGACAAGGGTTGTCATAAACTATCTCCAAAATTATACAGACCATATCAAGTACTTCAGCGCATTGGAGAAGTGGCCTACAAGCTAGCTTTGCCACCCATTGCAAAAATCCATCCAGTTTTCCATGTCTCATGCCTCAAGAAAGTGATTGGGAACAACTGTAGAATTCAAACCAGTCTACCTGAATTGGATGAAGAAGGGTCAATCTGGCTCCAACCTGAACAGGTCCTAGACACATGAGAACGACACTTGCGTGGCCGCATGATCAGGGATGTCCTCGTCAAGTGGAAAGACACCTCTCTAGAAGATGCAACTTGGGAACCAGCCACTATTCTTCAGCAGTTTCCGCAGCTTCAGCCTTGAGGACAAGGCTATTCTTAAGGGGGAGGGCATGTTAGGATCCCACCCTAACCCCCTTATTTATGTAGTAGGATCGTGTCATAGTTATAGTTAAGTAAGGAGTCAATAAAGCCCATATTAATAATTGTAAGTGGTTAACCCACAATTAATGACGGGACCACAGTTATTTGCAAATGGGCCATGGTATTATATAGATGGTATTAATAAGAACCATGGTATTGATCCATGGTATTGCATGTTTGAGTCATATATAAAGGATAGAGACTCCCTACGAGGAGAATCGTGTCTTGTTTTGTAATCGAGCTCTACTCTATTGGAGGTTGCCCCCTCGAAGAGGCAAGTGAACATTGCTTTCTGAATAATAAAATACTTGCTGCTGTTTCTCACTATTCTATGTTCTGGGTATATTTCTTTGCATATTCTGTATTCCGATATTGTCTTGTAGGTTAAGAGCATAACATAAACAAGTATAAATAGATACTTAACGTGAGTGAGTGGAAATTTCATAGATGAATGCAAGAAACCAACAAAAAAACAACAATTTATCCTAGAACATGGTAGAAGAATCTGGATTAGGGCATAAAAGATAAATACTTATCTTTTAGTTTATGCCCAACTAGCTGAAGGCCTTTGATGTTCCACCCAACCATAGACCATGTTGTTCATTTTCTCTCAGTAGCGGTCTACCCCTGAGCCGGGATTCAACTCCATAGGGAAAAATATTTCCCAAATTCTGGTACATGTCTAGTACCATATTTCGGCCAAGGTACCAAACCTGACTACCTCCAGCTAGTAGGCTCACACCCCCCATTATCCCCTATCTCATCTAGCTAGGGATGTTCTAGAGTCTTGTGTCTCTAGGAGTTACATTGACCTCATGGGTCTTCAAGGTACCCTTTCAGACTTTCACACAGCCAAGGCATCAAACCTAATAGCCACCCAACCAATAGGCTCACATTCCCCATAATCTTTCACCCAAGTGGTGCACACCCATCTCTACACCTGCAATCCCTCAGGCTATGCCACGACCCTTTAGGGTGCCTTACTTGGTCAGAAAGAAATTTTCTAGAGTCCTGCATCTTCTAGGAGTTCCACTTCCCTCATGGGTATTCTAGGTATGCTTATAGGATTTCAATCCATAACTATCTCCATGCTTCCATGGTTGATCAAATCCATTCTTGTATGCAAGAATGGTTAAATATCCCCCTTCACAATGCCAACATGTTTATTTTTATATGCATTCCCTTTTCTTCCACTTGGCATTTACCCAAGCCACTTAATGGACCATGGGTTATATGCATGTGCTCTTTTTTAATGATTAGTAAATCATATGAAACCCTTTTATAACCCATGGAGTCTCAACCTACATAAATCTTCATCTCTTCGTAATTTGTAGCCATTATATTTTTATTAATCATGCATATATTATTGTATCCATTACATTTCTAGGTATTCTAGCCACAAAAACTACATAAATATAACACATACATACAGACATACCAACCCTAAAAAAAACACTCATACATGAGGGCATAATTGTTGGCAAAAAATTATTGTAGAGACCCAGAGTTCTGTCTTAGGGTGCCAACAAAGGTTTATGTTGTAGTGTAGCTTAGCACTGACATTTTCAATGTTGTGCAAGGGAAGAGAGTATCACTCGAGGCATTACTTAGGCTTTGGAAGGTATATGAGTTTTACAGATAAATGAAAATAGAATTAACAAATACATAACCCAAAATTCATTCAAAATAATCAACATCTATTCATAATATTATGCAAACATTGGAAGAAATAATTTTTTTAAAATGGGTCCAAAAACACACATAACACATGGAATTCTCTTCTAACAGATATCATTTTATTACATGAATAATGAGCAAGAGCTCGAATCACATTCTTCAACATATACATTATTAAGTTTATGACCAATACATTATATCTCTACATATCAACATTATCAAATACAACATGAAGGACTTTGTAGTGCGATACTAAAATTTGACAAAATTTTGGCCCCTTTATTTGTTCTCTCTTCCCCTTTTATCTTTGCCTCACTGCTTCTTTTATAGTTTTTCCTATTGACATGGTCCAACTTAGATCTACTTTGAAAGGATCAATCCTTCCTCATTTCATTGTCGCTTGATGTTTTCGAATTGTTTCCATGCTCACTTGAAGGTTTCTAAAACTTTAACTAAATTTGTTGGTTGTCATTTTGTCCTTTCCGCTATCAGTTCCTGACCAAAATTAACCATTTGAGAGTGACTTCTTTTTGGTTCTCACTTTCTCCTATTTCTGCCACCAATTTCTAGCCAAAAATTACCATTTCAAATATGAAGGACCTAACATGATACGACCATAGCTTATTGAATCACCCTTGAGTCAATCTTCCGCTCATGTAGATGATTCTCCTTCAAATAAAGGACTCTACTCTAGGACGCTAGTAGAAAACAGAGACTAGAGGCTTAGACACAATTGTCGGGGAAAAAATTTAGGTTAAGAATCAGAAACAAATGAATGATACTAACTTGACTCTTCATGATTATATAAAATCCCCATATATTAATATTTGGTTCACTTGTTAGCCATTAAATGGAAAAGCTAACCAAATCAAAATTTGATCCTAAAATTTTATTATGACTGGAACTCAAATTGCAATGCACCATGCCAATGATTAAAAAAGGTTTGAAAGGAAAAAGTCATAAAAGAAATAGTACAACCAGCAAAAAAAAATGAGGGCCAACTCAACAAAGTCGATTCTTATAGGGGAATGAATCAAAATACAAAAAGGGCACAAAATAACAATTAAATGACACAAACTAACAAGTAAACAATATGATCTCTACCTCCCTAACCATAATCGGTTTCAGTATGACATAAAAAGAAAAAACCAACTAGCAAACCTAAATTATCATCATGTTTTTACTTGTAATTGAATGATCAATGTATGTATGACCTAACGGATGGAATGGAAGTTGATGCATTGATGCATCATCTTAGAAATTCTCAGCTAAGTATGAGACCCCTATGCTCAGAAATGTGAATTACACCCATAGATTACACATTTGCAATATGTTTGAGGAAATGCTTGTCATGGCTAGTAGGGGTCCAATCAAGGTCTTGAAAAATTATTTTCTTTAGTACTATAATTTCCATGTTATCTTACTGATTTGAAGAGATGGATCACTTATGGGCAGACCTGGGCTCTGAGCTTGAAAAAGTGGCTTATGTCTCAGAGTCATTGGCACAACACTGATAATTCTGGTCCACAGTCACTGGCAGGCAGGCATGTGAAAGCGACTTTAGGTTGTTGGCCGCTCCCTTGCCCATAGAATGAGAGCGACTATGGACAAAGAGACCTAAAAAAATAGTGGGAGGGATAGGCTATCTGAGTGACTAACTTGTCCTCTGAGGGTTGTTTTGATGATATTGGATGTCTGTATGGTTTGTTTTCGTCAGTTCCACTTCCTCAATGTGACTTAGGAGGTCAAATCATATCATAGTGGCCTCTCGTCACATGTTTACGCCGGTTGGCCGGTTGGTTGGGTAGATGTGGGAGGATTTTGTTACATAGTGGTATCAGAGCATGGTTCACCCCTCATATTGGATGGGCTATGTGTTGGCCATGCATGCATGTCAGTTGCATATGTGTCTCTCACACTTGCATTCCATGTGGTTGTTGCATTTCACGATGTTGTTCATCGTGGTAGTGATGTTGTCATGTGAAATTTGAGGTGTGCTTGGGAAATGCATATTTGTGAATGTATGATTGGTTACATGTCGATTTATTTCACTTACATGTATCGTTGCAATATGCTTGGTTACATTCTTGTATGCTTGGTTGCATGTATCATTCTTGTAGGTTTGATTTGAAATATTATTCATTCATGCTTGGTCATATGTGTTTATGCATATATGTAGATGGCTATGCATTGCTTACGCAGGTTCATGTTTGCATGTGTTCAAGTGTATAGTGACATAATGATGGTGGTTGTCATGCATGAGGTTACGGTGTGTGTTGTTGTTGAGGTCATGCATTGATGTCTGGACCCTAGCGAGAATGACAGTGACATGGTTATATGCTTATGTAGTAATTTTATATATCGTTATGATTATGTTATGCATGTATCATGTTGATCTATTGATCTTGCAGACAAGGTATCCTCCCTGAGCTATACTAAGGTACGTTGGTTTATTGTGATTTGGTTTAGCTGACATGATATACCTTCCAGGAAGAAACATCAAATGGCTAGCAAGATGGTTGACTACAAAGACTCTCCCTATGAATCTAAAGAGTAGTATGGTGTTTAGAACTCTTCTGATTTGGTAGTGACAATGAGAATCTTAAAGGAAGGGATAAGGAGTTGTAAGGAAGATAGCGACAGAATCATACAGTCACAAGAAAATTTAGGAGAGGTAAATGTAGTCACACTTTAGATCTTGTCGCATTTGCATCGATAGGGGCCACTTCAGATCAGTCATGATCAGGAAAACAAAACTAATGGGCATATGGTAGTAGATTGCATGGAGGTCACTGATCAGATAGAGAGGATACAATCTGAGATGGTATATTGTTGGACACTCCGAAGAGGAGAAGGGACAAACATGGGTATGATTCTAGTTCTGATTTAGATAGGCGCTATGATTGTCATCGATATCATCCTTAAAGGAGGAGTGATAGGGGATACTTTCCAAATGAATTTAAGAAAGTGAACCCACCTACTTTTGATGGGGAAATTAAGAAACCACAGGATGTAGAGGCATGGTTTCTTGGCATGAGGAAGTTCTTCAGGTTGCATGATTATTCAGAGAACATGAAAGCTAGAGTAGCTACCTTCAGTCTCAAAGCTAAAGCGAACATTTGGTGGGAAGATGTGAAGAATATTAGGTGTATTCATGAAGAATATTTGTCTCCGAGTGAGTTTAAGAAGATATTTAAGAAGAAGTACTTGTTAGAAAGGTACTTTCATGACAGGGAAAAATAATTTTATGAACTAAAGATGGGTTCCATGATAGATGACGAGTACACTAGTAAGTTCTTGGAGTTACTAAGATATGTGCCTTACCTCATAGAGTTGAAGGCCAAGATTCAGAGATTCATTAGTGGACTATCGGTTGCATTCAAAGACAAGATTGAGTTTGATGATGCTAGATATTTGGAGGAGGCCATTCTAAAGTTGAAGCATTTCTATGAATAATCGAAGTGAAACACTGAAACTAAGCTAAGTTGGAGAGGTAATGTAAATAACAAAGGAAAATGGGACAAGAAGCGATCAAGACCACATGATTCGGGTAACAAGGAGAATTTTGCACCACCTAAGAGGTTCAATGCATCAGATAGAGGACATGGACATCAATCTAAACAAAAGAATAAGGATGGAGGTTGGAAGCCTATAGAGTGTTTGACCTGTGGCAAAGATCATCACATGAGAGATTGTCTGCATAATCAAGGTGGTAGATGTAGTGCTATTTTAATAAATCCTAATTGACCATGACTACAACATTTAATTGTAAACCTAAGGCAGGTCTTGCTGTTTCAATGGAGTTTGCACTATTTGTGCTGACACACTACAACCAAGAATGAAAAATAGAAAGAACAATAAAATATGTCATTGAATCAAATTGAAAAACTTAAATCGTTCACGTAGAAATAAAAACACTCCACAAAATTGAAATCACACTTCTTAACTACTAGAGTAAGGGCATGCCACACAGTAACTAATAACTACACCAGCTAGTCACTATCATTCTGTTAATCAAACTAGTGTAACAACACAATATAATCTGGAACAAAAGCGAATGTAATTCACGATTTGTACAACCACAAAAGAAAACCATATGACAATAAATGAAGCAATAATGTACACTACATATACTACTACAATCCCTGCTAAAGAGGAGGGTCCTTCCTCCCTAACAGGGGCACAGGAACAACACAATATCAATTAACGAATCAGACGAAGAGCAGTAACAATATCACCATAGAGATTTAATATGAAAAATAATTCGAAGTTACAGAAGTAGAGTAATAGTGCTTTTCTATATGTTGTCTCCGTACATAGGAAATCGAGTTTCTTTTATAATTATTACATGCCTGAAATTAGGAATAGATCAGTCATGATAATCTCACTATTCTCATGCTCATAAAAAATAAAAGTAGTTACAACCTATTTCTAAATACAAAGACTTCTCAAATATATTGGTTAGGATTGCAACCACTTGGGTTTGTTGTTTCTAAAATAAACAACTCCTAATTCCCAACAGTGGTTATGTGGATTAGTACCCACAACTTGCCATCTCTGGTGCAACAAGATCCTGCAAGTGAATGGCAGTTTGGGATGTAATGGAAATCACTGGCAATGACATCCTTGGTGTAACAACGGTCCTCTGTATCAGTGTGTTGTGTAACAACAGTCTGTAACAACATTCAGTGTGTAACAACAACCTATAACAACATGCAGGATGTAGCAACAAACTACTCTACCCTGCTCTGAAATTGATCAGCACTGCCTGTTTACTTCATAGCCTTGATCTCACAAGAAACACCTAAAAATGAGAAGAACTTCCAAAGCACTCCTCCAATGCTCACTCCAATTAGCCACAAAAAGGAATAAAGTATCGTATTATTCAGTAAAATATGGCAAAATAACATAACAATGGAATAGGTTGTAAAAGTGAGAAAATGGTTATGATTCATGTAAATTTTCATGGGCCTGGAGGATAAGAGGATCAAAACTGGGGAAATAAGGTGTAGGAAATGGGTAAAAAGTCACACCCAATAGTAGACCTCAGATATACGATGCACAAGAGGTGCATACTATTGGGGACATTGGTCAGAGTATTCCATGTATCTATGTAGCCTTAGATAACAAATAGGCATAACATCAATCATTTGTCATTGAGATGGGCAATAAGCTTTGTGATCAAGTTATTTATATTTTGATTGAACCTAGATCTAATTATAGCTATGTTAGTCCTGACTTGGTGGATAAGTGTGTTTGGAATAAGGAGTTGCATGCAGAGTCTTGGTTAGTGCAGTTGGCTACATGTACAAATAAGCGAGTACATCATTCAATAAGAGTTTGCGCATTGACTTAAATGGTATGCTTACATCAACACATTTAAATGTATTACCGTTGGGTTCATACAATATGTTATTGGGCATGGATTGGTTTTATCTACATAGAACTGAGGTTGACTTCTATGACAAAGCTATTGAGTGTGTTGATGACAATGGAGAACCAAGAGTCTTACAAGGTAAGAAGAAGGCAACATCAGTTAGGATGGTGAAATCTATGCAAGAAAAGCATAGCCACAGGAAAGGGTTCAAGATATTTGTAGTGCACATTTCTAGTGATAAGGGTAAGGAGTTTGAGGATCAGATGTGTTGAGTAGATATCCAGTGTTGCAGCAATTTCAGGATGTATTTCTTGAGGACATTACAGAGTTGCCACCTCACAGGGAGGTATAATTTTCTATTGAGTTAGTGCCAGGGGTAGCTCCAACATCGAAAGAACCTTATAGGATGAACACACCTGAGTTGGTTGAGTTAAAGTTGCAGTTGAAGGAAATGTTGGACAAAGGATACATTAGGCCAAGTGTATCACCATGGGGTGCACCAGTATTTTTTGTGAAGAAGAAAGATGGTACTCTCAGATTATGAATTAATTATAGGCAGTTGAAAAAAGTGACTATCAACAACAGGTACCCTTTGCCGAGGATTGATGACTTGTTTGATCAATTGAAGGGGGCAACAGTGTTCTCAAATATTGATCTCAGATCCGGATACCATTAGGTACACATCAAGGAAGAGGACATTTACAATACTGCATTTAAGACTAGGTATGGGAATTATGAGTTTGTTGTAGTTCCATTTGGCTTAACTAATGCTCTAGCTACATTCATGTTCTTGATGAATAATGTATTGCGTCCATATCTAGATAAGTTTGTTATTGTGTTCCTTGATGATATACTGGTGTATTCTAAAAACAAAAAATAGCATGTTGAGCATCTAGTATTAATGTTGAAATTGTTGAGAGAGCATCAGTTGTATGCTAAGCTTAGCAAATGAAGTTTCTTTCAGACAAAGGTACATTACTTGGGGCATGTCATCTCCAAGGAAGGGATTGCAGTAGATCTATAAAAGATAAGATCCATCATGGAGTAGGAAGCTCCTAAGAATGTGGATGAGGTGATATACTTCATGGGTTTGGCAGGTTACTATAGGAGGTTCATTAGGAAATTCTCACATATTTCTTATCCTATCACATCTTTGCAAAGAAAACATAAGAAGTTTGAATGGATAGAGGAATGTGAGGATAGTTTTGAGCAACTCAAGGAATTGTTAATACATGCACCAGTGTTGAAGATTGTAAACTCGGATAGAGAGTTTGTTGTGTGCATAGATGCATGCAAGAGAGGACTTCATGGAGTCCTTATGCAAGATGGATAGGTAGTATGCTATGAGTCGCAAAAACTGAATGAGAATGAGAAAAACTATCCCACGCATGATCTTGAGTTGGAAAAAATTATACATGCATTGAAGATGTAGAGACATTATATTCTGGGTAGGCGATTCACATTGATGAGTGATCACAGTGGGTTGAGGTATCTATTTTACCAACCAAATCTGAATGGTAGGAAAGCTCGGTGGTTGGCCATCATTAGCAAGTTCGACTTTGAGATCAGATACATAAAAGGAAAGAAGAATAGAGTGGCAGATGATCTTAGCAGGTGGGTACAAGTGAATCACTTAGAATCTATGAGATCTTATGGGACAGATTTACAGGACAAGATCTCACGGCATGACAACAGGATGTCAGATATATGGAGATTGTGCATAGGTTACCAAAGTATAGGTAGTGGTATAGGTACAAGTGCAGGTGCACAGGACTTAGACAATTGTTTTACAGCAGATGGATTGGTCAGGTTCTGAGACAGGATATATGTTCCGGATGAAACTGATACCAAGAAGGTTATCTCGAGGGAGTTTCATGCGAAACCATATTCGGGTCACCTAGGTTACCAGAAGATATTGACACGAGTGAAGAGATATTACTATTGGTTGAACTTGAAGAGGGATGTAGCAGAGTTTGTGGCTAGATGTCTTGATTATCAGTGAGTGAAAGCAAAGTGTAACCATCCAGGTGGACTTCTACATCGAATTGCGATTCTAGAATGGAAATGAGAGGTCATTTCCATGGACTTTATGACAGGGTTTCCAAATACAGTGAAGCAAAATGATTCTATTATGGTCATTTTGGACATGTTAACAAAGGTTGCACACTTCATTCTAGTGAAGTCTATGTTCTCAACTAGTGATGTGGCACAGATGTTCATCAAAGATGTGGTTAGACTATATGGTGTTCTGAAGAATATTGTGCTAGACAGGGATACAAAGTTCACTTCCAAGTTTTGGAAGGATTTATTTGCAGGTTTGGGCACAAAGTTGGCCTTCTACACAACTTATCATCCGTAGACAGATGGACATGCAGAGAGGATCAATAGGATATTAGAGGACATGTATAGGATGTATGTGATGCATCAACAGAGGAAGTGGGAAAAGTATCTCCCTTTGGTAGAGTTTTCATAATACAACGGTTATCATGAATCATTGAGGATGAGTCCTTTTGAGGCATTGTATGGGAAGAGTTGTAACACTCCCATCAATTGGGGTGATCTGGTTAGCAAAGTATTGATTGGACTAGGTATGTTGGCAGACATGGAACAGGAAATGCAGGTGATCAAGAAAAATCTTGAGGCAACACATGATAGGTAGAAAAGCTATGCTAACAGGAACAAGTTGTTCAAGGAGTTCCAGGTTTGGGAACATGTGTACTTGTGCATCAAACCGAAGAACAACTCCTTGCGCATTGGCTCATATGCCAAGCTAGCACCATGATTTTGTGGACCCTTTAGTATCATTGAGAGGATTTGGTCAGTAGCCTATCAACTTGCATTGCCTTTGATAGTTAAAGTCCACGATGTTTTCCATGTATCTTTGCTTAAGAAGTATGTTAAAGATGTTGATCATGTAATTGACTGGTCTGTATTGCAGGTGGAACCAGATGGAGAATTCCATCTAGGACCTTAGTGTATATTACAGAAAAAGGTTCTCATGCTTTGGAACCGATCAATTGAGCAAGTTAAAGTGCAATGGAAGCACTTTGGGCCCAATGAAGCTACATGGGTGATGTCATATTAGAGGTAGGCCCTGTATCCTTCTTTGTTTGCCAGTTGAGGCAAAGCAACTTGATATGGTGGTTTGGTATATTATTATGGTGGTTTTGTATTTGCTTATGGTGGTTTGGTACTTGCTTATGGAGGTTTGGTATTTTCTCTATGGTGGTTTGGTATTCTCTTTATGATGGTTGGTATTTACTTTATGGTGGTTGATATATGCTTTATGATGGTTTGATATATGTTATATGATGTTTTGATATATGCTTAGACATGGTGTTTAGTATATATTTTGATATACGCTTTGGTATATAATTTGGCATATGTTGTGGTATCTATATTTTGATGATGTTTCTATATGTACACCCGTGTATGGATGTAAATACAGTAACGAGCTATGTTATAAAGCTCCACTATGTGGTATGTTGTCATGTTGTCATGATGTTTTTCTCTTGAGTAGATCTTTCATTGTAAATACTCCATCGAGTTGTGTTATAAAGCTCCATGAGCAATATGTCTTCTTTCAGCAGGTCTCTAAGGTATATGTGTGATTGAACAATGAGGACGGTGTCCCCCAAGGGGGAGGGTTTTGTAACAACCCTAGTGCAAATTCCATGGAATGAAAGTTAAAAACAATAATCACTCTCAATGGGCCATGCATTCCAAGATGAATATTGGGCAAGACATCGTAGGGAGTGTTCATTGGGTTGTGTATGGCTAAGGAAATTGGCAAAGGCAATGGTTAAGGATTTGGAAAGGAAAAATGGCATTTTTGGCACATTTATTTATGAAAATAATGGAAATTAGTAGAAAAGGGAGGTGAAAGGTCATAAGTTGCATATGAGGAGGAAAATGAAGGAAAATAATGGAAAATGAAGAAAATAGAGGCCTCATTCATAAAAGGCTTCTAAGGATCAGTTGGTAACCTTTTTCCATTTAAGTGTTGGAGCTCTCTCTCATTATTCTCTCTCTCATACTCTTGGACACTTAAAGTTTTCTTGGAGTACCCATGGAGGGTGTGGCATACTTGGATTCTTGGAGCAAGAAAGCAAAGGAAAAGAAGGAAAGCACAAGGAGGCATTAGGATCAGCAAATACATCAGACTTTCTTGTAAGTACTTAGTTTCATGTATGTTTACTTCACTATATTTGGCATGCATAGCACATGTATGTGGTTTCTTGGTTGTGATTTTTCATTGGCATGGAGGATTTCATGGAATGACAGTGGATTGCCTAGCCTTACCATTTAATGGATAGCCATGGTGATTGTGGGTTTATTTTCATTGTTTGTTTTTGGTTGGTTCTCATGTTCCATAGATTGGGTTGCATTATTAGTTCTTGGAAGCCCTGGTTGGATATATTCTCTAGAGGCCCTGTAAAAACTTGGGTTGAGTTACTAGTCCTGGAAACCTTGGTTAGAAAAATGCTCTGGAATCCCTTGGTAGGTTGAGTTACTAGTCCTGGAAACCTTGGTTGGACAAATGCTTTCGAAGCCTGATGAAAACTATGGATTGAGTTACTAGTCTTGGAAGCCTCAGTTGGAACAAATGCTTTGGAAGCCCTAGATGGCTTAGATGGTGACCAATCTAATGATGGTTTTGTGATGTCCGACTGTGACGTGGAACCAATATTTGATAGGTTGAGATGGATGGCCTTTGTAAGCCCTAGATAAGTTTTGATTTATATGTTTTATGAAATCCTACATTCATGCTTGGAATATGGAACGAGGGTGACTGGATGAAGAGAGATTTGGCTTAGCCATTCTACGATCGGGTGGAATGTGGAAGTCCCATCCCAAGTTTGGATTTTTCATCATTAACGAATGATTATTTCTCCTTGTATTTCTATGATAATTTTGATGGATTATATGTGGTCTATATGACTATACTTTCATGAGTATTTCTTGTTGCTATTATGTTGGTTATGTATGTGTTTTATGACAAAAACCATGTGTGGCTCTCATCATGTTTTTCTTGTAATTGAATGATCAATGTATCTAAGACCTAATGGATGGAATGGTCATTGATGCATTGAAGCATCAATGGTTCTTAGTGATTCTTAGCTAAGTATGAGACCCCTATGCTCAAAAGTATGAATTAAACCTTTAGATTACACATTTGCAATATGTTTGACGAAGTGCCTGTCATGGCTAGTAGGGGTCCAATCAAGATATTGAACAAGAATTTTATTTAGTACTTCCATTTCCATGTTATAATATTGATTTGAACAGATGGACCACTTCTGGGAAATGACCTGGGCACTGAGCCTGAAAAAGTGGCTTAAGTCCCAGGCTCGCTTGCACAACACTGAAAATTCTAGTCCACAGTCACTAGAAGGTAGGCCTATGAGAGTGACTTTAGATTGTTGGCCTTTCCCTTGCCCATAGCATGAGAGCGACTATGGCCCAAGAGACCTAAAACAACAGTCGGATTGAGGGATAGGCTGTTTGAGTGGCTGAATTTTCCTTTGAGGGTTTTTTTGATGATATTGGATGTCTGTATGGTGTGTTTCTGTCTGTTCCACTTCCTTAATGTGACTTAGGAGGTCGAATCATATCATAGTGGCCTCTCGTTGCATGTTTACCCTGATTAACCAAATGCTTGGGCAGATGTGGGAGGAGGGTGTTATATGCGTAGCTTCACATCTCAAGGAATCATCAAGTCAGTTGGAATGTGTGCCTTGAACCCTACATATCTCTATTTGGAATTCTAGTTGAGTATCATTGATAAACCCCTTGTTTGGTTGTCTCTCTCAAACAACCTTAGTCACAAGTGTTGTGAAATTCTGTTGAATGTTATTTGCAGAATGGAGTTAGATAATTAGGTGGTGTGCACATAATGTGAAATCTATTTTAAGATTTCACAACCATATTAGACACATTTAAAGCCAACCCATCAATTTCATTTTCTCATAGCAAGGCTACAAGTAAATAAAACCTGGAATGCTACATAAGTTGATGCAAAAGTGTCAAAATATTAAGGATTTAATTAAAAATGAAAATTTTGGCATTAATTTTGTGTGTGGGAACTTAAAAAAGTTTTGTAAGGGCAGAAACATCATTAATCATCGATTTTTACTTAGCCAAAGTTCAAGCATGTGATTAAAGCCATGCAAAGACAACTCGCTACAAAAGTGCATTGCATAAACATATTTTAACCATATCTCTCAAAAAATGTACCAATTTTCCCTGAAATACTTACAGTATATGTATGGGAGTGATATGAATAAACCTAGTTAATTTCAGCCCAAAATGCTTCACGATTTTTGAGAAACAAGCTACTGTCACCTACAACCATTTTCAGACTTTCTCGAGATCTGTGAATCAGATTTGGCTCAATTTATTTTTGGAGATGAGGTATGATGATAGTAAATTTATGTAAAAATTTTAGATCCATAGGACGCACCATTTGGGATATATTAAAAAGACATAGTCGCAGTGCAAAGGAGGCAGGGGAGATGTTGCGTTTTCTACAATTTCACTTCAAAATAAATTTTATGACCTAAGGGAGATGGATTTTAAAAATGGGAAAGAGATTTTTGTCAAATACTAGATAAATTACAAAAAACTCTCTTAGTTTTAGTACAAACATTATTGTTTGGGAATTACTTGTGCCACTTTGAGACCCATGTTTCACAATTTTGCCAAGCCAAATTTGTTAACAGAGTCCTAGAATTTTTGAAATTTGACTTGGTGGACCTCCACATTGGAATTATTGATTCCAAGATGATTTGGATGATGAAGTTTGAATATTTTTCTACCCGATTCCATGATTTTATTTTAGTTAGAATATTTTTGGTTAGTAAAAAACCAAACCCTAGATAGTAGGATATGGGCAGATTTTCCAAATATTTTATTCCTAAAGCATTGTAACCTCTTCATATCTTTGGGAAAATGATGTATTTTTACCCCATTTAATTTAGGAAGAGAATATTGTATATAATTCATGAATCTGAATGTAAAAATGGTTTTTGGTAAGATTGGAGAGAAAGAGACTTTGTGTGCATTGTATTTCCTGAATATTTTTCTAGTGAATGAAAGACAAAAGGTGATTTTTAGGGATAACTGTGTCAGATCTTGATGGTGTAATCTTGCTTCTTTCATGTTGTACGTTTGTCTTATTTTTTTACATCTCTTGAATATATGTCTTCATTCTTGGAAGAACCATATGTTTAGCTCAGAATTCATCTTAAAGGTGCTTTGATTTACTTTCACCAAGTGATTTAAGTTCTCCTCCTAAAACAACATTCATAATTTATCTACAGTTTGATAATATTTGTGTTGTTTCCATTTTTTCTCACACTCAATGTCCTACAATGAATTAATTGCATCACCAATACTTCCTACCTTGCCCCTGAGGAAAAACCTTTTCTCTCTTCATCTTATCACTGGACAAATAATCAATTTGACATGACTCCATGCCCAATGGATCTATCTCATTTCTAAACGGCAAACCTTTGTAAATCAAGCCTTATTGAGCACTTACCTAGCCTAATATCAGATTAGTTGGACAACCTCAGTGAGAGATCCCTCTCCAAGGCTAGAAGGGCTAGATTATAGCCTAAAAGTGGATTTGTGGTTACCTCTAAAGTTTCTCTCCTCACCCTAGGGAAATTTACAAAGTGATAATAGATCTCGATGTGGTACGGTTTTATATCGAATTTTCCTTCCATTTTAAACAGGGATTGTGATTGCTTCACAACACTCGAACTGGGTTGATCTTTTTTGGGTGCTTTCTTCGACTGGTTCTTCGTTTCTCCCCGATCTTCTGATCCCTGTTCTAATTTTTCCTTTGCATTCAAACCCCCACCTTCTCCAATATACCCAACTTGCTATTCAAGGCCTCCATGAGGAGGCTTACATTTCAGTTTATATCTGTGACTTGATGTTCCAACCGCATAAACCTCACCTCTACAGGATCATGAAGTTCATTTACATATTTGTCGGCTATGATTAGGGTTCTATGATTTTCAGCCCTTTCAATCTAGATCCCTGAAAACTCCACAAAATATGCAAAGAAACTTGCTCTAATACCAAATGATCATTTCATGGATATTCCACTCGTCATTTTTTCACAATAGATTAGATAATATTATATTAAAAATATGAGATTCTACACTATTACATGTTTATTAAACTTTAAGATCTTTAGATTTAAATGTAATTAGTGAATGCATGTGAATGGAAATCATGTAGTAAAATAAAGAGTGAAAAAATAATCTCTCACACACACACGACACAAAATATGCTCTAGGAAAACCTTTTGGGAGAAAACCTAGCTAGAAGGTGAGGTCGCTTTGCTCTATTTCTCTATTTGGAAATATGGTTGTAGGTACAAAGAAGTAAAGCTTGTGGCCCATGGGCTGCTATAATGAACAAATCATCCTTGTCTGATGTAGTTACTATCCCTCTTGGCTATCTTTTCTTAGCTATGGAACAAAATGCTCTCGAGATAATGGAATGCATCTTCCTCCTAGTGGCGAGGTCTTAACACAACTCGATAGCCTACTAGTGGTTAATTTGGAACACACCAACTCTTAACTAGATTTACAATATAGAATCTTCTAGAGTCTTTTAGATCAAAAACACATGGCTAGACCCTTTTCCATGAATAATGGGGGCTGATACGACTTTCTCCCAAATTATAGGTGTGAAAACAAGAAGGTCAAATTCTGAGTGGCATAATTTTTGCATATGGACTTTGATTGACATGCTTCCTACATCGTTGGAAATATATATGTGTGTAGAAGAACATGAAATGGTGTTGCACTAAACCACCAAAGTTTTACCCCCAAACAACATTTTTTGATGCCTCAAAACACTCCTGAAAGGTTTCAGATTTTGCTAAACTGGGTCTCGTTGGTAAAAACAGGCTGATTCCTTGAGTTTTTCCACTATAAATGCATCGAGATGAATGAAAAAGAATATAATTATCTAATCCAGATAAAACCTGCACATTTTGGGAGGATTTTGGTCCCCAAAATATTTTACTGAATGAGGTGAGGAAATTTTTCCTCCACCTTCTCTCTGGTGTACCATTTAGCTTTGCCTGGAAGTTGTCCCTTCAACCCAATATATGAAAGATCATACTGCCTCTGTCTTGTATTTCTAGACCTTTTCTGTAAAACTGTATCTTCTGTCAACTTTGCCTAAGCATTTGGTGCCAAATCCTCCACAGAAGGTAGGTCGTGTTCCTCTTCCTATTATAGCATGAAAGGCTCATAGAATTTCAAATTCTCTATATTCACAACTATGTAAATGTGCATATATGGTGGTAAACTGAGTTGATAGGAATTACCACCCACCTTTTCCAGTATCTCAAAGGGAACGTACCTCAAAGCCTTGATTTTCTTACCAAGCCCCTGCAATCTCTCCTTGTTCAAATATAGCCATACTTTGTCTCCCACATTGAATGATTTCTCTGTTCTATGTTAATCATGCCTAACCTTATACTTCTGTTGTGACTTGTATAGTGTTTCTTGTACCTATAAATGGATTTTATTGATCTTCTCTATAAAATTTTCAACCCTCAAAGCATCTCCTGTAAGATTTTCCCTCACTCCTTGCTACCCATATCCAATATCCAAAGGTGAACATGGAAAATATCGAATATAATTTTCAAATGGGGACTTTCCTATAGAAGTGTAGACTTCTCTGTTGTACCAATGTTGTATATATACCATATTTTCATCTAGAGTCTTAATATGCTTCTTGTTGTATCCCCTTAGAAGTTGCACCAAAGTCATGTTAACTACTTTTGTCTGCCCATCTGTCTATGGATAGAACCTTGTATATCTCTTCAACTGCGTGTCCATCTTATCCCACAATGTAGTCCATAATACATTGAGAAATCTTGTATCCCTTTTTGAAACGATGCTCCTTGGTATCCCAAAGTGCACTTAGATCTGTCCAAAGAACAAGTTTGAGGCTTCTTTCCTGTTGATGGTCCTTTTACAGGGCATCAGAAAACACATCTTGTTGAACCTATCAACTACCACAAACATGCAGTCATGTCCCTTCCTAGTCGTCGGTAAACCTCCCACAAAGTCCATGAAAATGTGTTCCCAAGGACAATTGGTACATGTAAGGGATGATATAGACCCTGTTTCATGTTACTAGGCTTACTGGTACAACAAATAATGCATCCTCTTATGAACCTAGATACCAGCTCTTGCATCTTGGGCTAATACACATACCTCTGTAAGTTAGCCATGGTCTTCCCTACACCAAAGTGCCCTTCAACCTTTGAGGTGTGAGCCTCTCTACTCGGCTGCAATCACTCACCTTTAGGAACACACAACTTATCTAGCCTATAGAGTAACCCATCATGGAGATCATAGGCAACAATGCTATAACCTTCGTGCACATGACTCTAACTCTGCAACTATCGATACACCTCCTTGAAGTCCTCATCCTCTAAATATGCCTCTTCGTATGCATCATGAGTGAATGGCTCCATGTGCATAAGAGTCCCCAAAGCTATAATATTTGATGTGGGTGGCCATGAAAGCATGTTGGCCAACTTGTTTGTGTTTCCGTTCTTATATCTAATCACCAAATGAAACTGCTATAAAAACCATGTCAACTTATAATGCTTGGTCTGTTGTAGCTTACTCTGGGCCTACAAGTTTTGTAGTGGCTAGTGATCTGAGTAGATTATTGTCTCCTTTCCCTTAAAATAATGCTTCCACTTCACCGATTGCACAATGTCATAGATCTTCATATCATAGGTAGGGTAGTTAAGAATAGTCCATGAAACACTTCAGAATGGTATCATACAGGCCTTCCTCCCCGCATCAAGACAACTCTCTTGGCATACCCACTAACATCCGTCTCCACTTCAAAGGGTCGCTGCAAGTTTGGTAATCCTAGAACTGGTGCTTGATTGATCTTGTTATTTAGCTCTTTGAAAGACCTTTGCTAAACTTTTCCCCACTGGAAACTCTATCGACTTGTTGTTACAACATGGAGATATGTTGCTATAACTGAAAACAAGGCTATGATTTTCCTCAGGTATTGTGCTTCCCTAGTAAAACTCCTAACCCAGAAACATTAGTAGGCACCATCTATTTCATAATGGTCTCCATCTTGGAAGGATCTATCTTCAACTCTCCTCCATTGATCACATACCCCAGATACACCAAAGATTGCTGCACAAACTCACACTTCTTGATATTTTCTAGCAACTGGTTCTTCTTCAATGTTTCCAACACGTGCATCAATTGTGACGTATGATCCTCCTTGGTGGCACTACATACCAGTATATCATCCAAAGATAATAATAAATGAATCTATAAAAGGGTGAAGTACATCATTCATCAATCTCATAAATGTAGTTGGTGAATTACATAGGCCAAATGGCATGACTAACCACTCATACAAAGCTTGTCTGGTTTGGAAGGAAATTTTCCAGGTATCTTCTTCTCTAACTCGAGCCAGGTGATATCTAGATTTCAAGTCCATCTTCGTGAAGTATTTTTCTTGTTGCAACTGATCGGACAAATCATCTATCAAAGACAAAGGGTATCTGTTCTTGATCATGATTTTGTTCAATGCCCTATAGTCTATACACATCCTCCAAGTCCCATCCTTCTTTGGCACAATGATGTTGGGTGACCCACATGGCAATGTGATCGGTTGAAAGACACCCTGTTCCAGCAGTTACTGCAACTATTTCTTCACCTCAATTACTTCTATAACAAACTTCTTGTACAACCCAATATTTGGCAATGGGGACTTTGGAAATAGTTGGATCTCGTGCTCCACTTTTCTCTTAGGTGGTAACAATTTAGGATCTCAAAACACATCCCTCTATGCTTGTAAAAACTCCTCCAATTATTTTTATGTTTCGTAGTACACCCCTCTAGGGATGCCTTTCCTCTTATTGACTTCTCTTCAGACTGATTTTCTCTTGAAAACAATAAAACATACTTCTTGCTGGAACTAATCAATTTCTTGACTTGGTTGGCACCTACAAGTGAGATTTTTTACTTACCTTTGTGAGTGTTGATGATGAGAATTTTTCCATCCTTGACGAGTCAATACTGGTTGGCTCTCCTCATGAATATTGCATCATACATGTAGATGTATGGACTCCCAAACATGACTCCACATACATCAATGGGAACCACATCTAGGTCTACTTCATCAATAAAATCAACATTGCTAGCAAATATAATTTTACATTGTTTTGTTACCTTAAGCTCCGCATCCTTATTTACCCATCCCAATGGATATGGGTTTGGATGATCATGAAATTCCATCCCAAAATTCTTGACTAGCTCTACTACAATGGGATTCGCCTACGGTCTTGAGTCAAACAGAGCATCAATATTTGTCTTCTTGACCTGTATCTACATATGGAAGAGTTTGATCATTTCTTTCTCTTCTTGTTATTAAAGGATAATCAGATTCACCTCCTTCTATACTGATGTATAGATGATATTCTCATCCATGTCTGAGCTTCTTTCAGCTTCGTTTCTTGAGTCCATGGCCATGAGATTCTTCTTCTTGTTATCTTTCTTCTTGTTCTTTGGGTTTAAGTATGGATTCAACTTCTAACACTTCTCCTCTGTATGACCATCAATGTTGCAGTGGTTACAATGGATGCTAGGATATTTACACTAGTGCATTGTCGTTCCTGTTTTGTTATCTTTTCCCCCTTTGTTCTTCTTCTTCCCCTCCTTAGAAGCATCTTATTTCTCCTTCTGCTTCAATCCACTTGACTGCGTTCTCTCTAGGCCTATGTTTTCCATGTATTGCGCCTGTACACAAGCCTCGTCCAAGCTTATGGTGGTTTGGTATTTGCTTATGGTTGTTTGATATTTTCTTTATGGTGGTTTTGCATTTTCTTTATGATGGTTTGGTATTTACTTTATGGTGGTTGATATATGATTTATGATGGTTTGATATATGCTATATGATGTTTTGATATATTTTTAGACATGGTGTTTAGTATATGTTTTGATATATGCTTTGGTATATGATTTGGCATATGTTTTGGTATCTATATTTTGATGATGTTGCTATATGTACACCCATGTATGGATGTAAATACTGTAACAAGCTGTGTTATAAAGCTCCACTATACGGTATATTGTCATGTTGTCATGATGCTTTTCTCTTGAGTAGATCTTTCATTGTAAATACTCCATCAAGTTGTGTTATAAAGTTCCATGAGCAGTATGTCTTCTTTCAGCACATTTCTAAGGTATATGTGTGATTGAACACTGAGGACGATGCCCCTAAAGGGGGGGGGGGGGGGTTCTATAACAACCCTGGTGAAAATTCCATGTAATAAAAGTTAAAAACAATAACCAATGTTGACGGGACACGTATTCGAAGCTGAATGTTGGGAAATACATCGTAGGGGGTGTTCATTGGGTTGTTTATGGCTAAGGAAATTGGAAAATGCAATGGCTAAGGTTTTGGAAAGGAAAATGGCATTATTGACACATTTATTTATGAAAATAATGGAAATTAGGAGAAAAGGGAGGTGAAAGGTCACAGGTTTCATGTGAGGAGGAAAATGAAGGAAAATAATGGAAAATGAAGAAAATAGAGGCCTCATTCATAAAAATGCTTCTGAGGATCAGTTGGTAACCTTTTTTCAGTTAAGTGTTGGAGCTCTCTCTCATTATTCTCTCTCTCATACTCTTGGATTCTTGGAGTAAGAAAGCAAAGGAAAAGTAGGAAAGTGCTAGGAGGCATTAGGATTAGAAACTACATCATATTTTCTTGTAGGTACTGAGTTTCATGTATGTTTCCTTCACTAGTTTTGGCATGCATGGCACATCCATGTGGTTTCTTGGTTGTGATCTGTCATTGGCATGGAGGATTTCCTGGATTGACATTGGATTGCCTAGCCTTGCAATTTCCTGGATAACCATGGTGATTCTGGGTTTATTTTCATTGTTTGTTTTTGGTTGGTTCCCATGTTCCATAGCTTGGGTTGCGTTATTAGTTCTTGGAAGCCTTGGTTGGACAAATGCTCTGGAAGCTCTGTAACAACATGGGTTGAGTTACTAGTCCTGGAAGCCTTGGTTGGACAAATTCTCTGGAATCCCTTGGTAGGTTGAGTTACTAGTCCTGGAAGCCTTGGTTGGGCAAATTCTCTGGAAGCCTGACGACAACTGTGGGTTGAGTTACTAGTCCTGGAAGCCTCGGTTGTCACAAATTCCCTAGAAGCCCTAGAAGGCTTGGATGGAGACCAATCCGATGATGGTTTTGTGATGTCCAATTGTGAGGTGGAATCACTTTTTGATGGGTTGAGATGAATGTCCTCTGGAAGCCTTGGATGAGTTTTGCTTTATGTGTTCTATGAGATCCCACACTCATTCTTGGAATATTACATGGGGGTGAATGGATCAAGAGAGATTTAGCTCAACCATTGTAAGGTAGGGTGGAATGTGGAAGTCCCATCCCAGGTTTAGATTTTTTATCATTAATGAATGGTTATTTCTTGTATTTATATGAGAATTTTGATAGATTATATGTGGTCTATATGAGTATACTTTCCTGAGTATTTTTTGCTGCTATTATGTTGGTTATGGATGTGTTTTATGACAAAAACCATGTGTGGCTCTCATCATGTTTTTACTTGTAATTGAATGATCAATGTATCTATGACCTAATGGATGGAATGGAAGTTGATGCATTGAAGCATCAATGGTTCTTAGAGACTCTCAACTAAGTATGAGACCACTATGCTCAAAAGTAAGATTACACCTTTAGATTACACATTTGTAATATGTTTGACGAAATGCCTGTCATGGCTAGTAGGGGTCCAATCAAGGTATTAAACAAGAATTTTCTTTAGTACTCCCATTTCCATATTATCTTACTGATTTGAAGAGATGGACCGCTTTTGGGAAGTGACCTGGGCTCTCAGCCTGAAAAATTGGCTTAAGTCCCAGGGTCACTGGCACAACACTGATAATTCTAGTCCACAGTCACTGGCAGGCAGGCTTGTGAGAGTGACTTTAGGTTGTTTTCCGTTCCCTTTGCCCATAGCATGATAGAGACTATGGCCCAAGAGACCTTAAAGCAATAGTGGAACCGAGGGACAGGCTGTCTGATTGGCTGACTTGTCCTTTCAGGGTTTTTTGATGATACTGGATGTTTTTATGGTGTGTTTCCATCTGTTCCACTTCCTTAACGTGACTTAGGAGGTCAAATCATATCATAGTGGTCTCTCGTTGCATATTTACACTAATTGGCTGGTTTCTTGGGTAGATGTGGGAGGAGGGTATTACATGCGTAGCTTCACATCTTAATAAATCATCAAGTCAGTTGCAATGTGTTCCTTGAACCCTACATATCTCTATTTGGAACTCCAATTGAGTATCATTGATAAACCCCTTGTTTGGTTGTCTTTCTCAAATAACCCTAGTCACAGGTGTTGTGAAAGTCTGTTGCATGTTAATTGCAGAAGGGAGTTAGATAATTAGGGGGTGTGCACTCAATTTGAAATCTATTTTAGGAGTTCACAACCATCTTAGACACATTTCAAACCAACCCATCAATTTCTTTTTCTTGGAGCAAGGCTACAAGTATATAAAACATGGAATCATACATAAGTTGATGTGAAATTGTCAAAAGAATTAGGGTTTAATTAAAAATAAAAAATTTGGCATTACTTTTGTGTGTGGGAACTTAAAAAAGGTTTACAAGGGTGGAAACATCATCAATCATCCATTTTTACTTAGCCATGCAAAGACAACTCGCTATTGAAGTGCATTGCACAAACACATTTTCACCATATATCTTAAAACATGTACCAATTTTCTCTGAAATACTTACAGTATATGCATGGGGTTGATATGAATAAACCTAGTTAATTTCAACCCAAAATGCTTCACGGTTTTCGAGAAACAAGCTATTGTCACCTACAACCATTTTCATACTTTCTCAAGATCCGTGAATCGGATTTGGCTCAATTTTTTTTTCAAGATGAGGTATGATGATAGTAAATTTATGTAAAACTTTTAGCTCCATAGGATGCACCATTTGGGATATATTAAGAAAACATAGTCGCAGTGCAAATGAGGCAAGGGAGATGTTGCGTTTTTTACAGTTTCACTTCAAAATCATTTTTATGACCTAAGGGAGATGAATTTTGAAAACCAGAAATATTTTTTTGTCAAATATTAGATAAATTACAAAAACCTCTCTCATTTTTAGTACAAACATTACGGTTTGGGAATTACTTGTGTCACTTCAAGACCCATGTTTCACAATTTTTCCAAGTCAAATTTGTTAACAGAGTTCTAGAATTTTTGAAATTCAACTTGGTGGACTTCCAAATTGGCATAATCGATTCCAAGATGATTTGGATGATGAAGTTTGAATATTTTTCTACCTAATTCCATGATTTTATTTCTAGTTAGCATATTTTTGGTTAGTCAAAAACCAAACCCTAGATAGTAGGATATGGGCACATTTTCCAAATATTTTATTCCTAAAGCATTGTAACCTCTTGTTATATTTGGGAAAAGGATGGATTTTGACCCCATTTAATTTAGGAATATAATATTGTATATAATTCATGAATATGAATTTAGAAAGGATTGTTGGTAAGATTGGAGAGAAAGAGACTTTGTGTGCATTGTATTTTCTGAATATTTTGCTAGTGAATGAAAGATAGAAGGTGATTCGTAGGGATTCCTGTGTCAGATCTTGATGGTGTAATCTTACTTCTTTCATGTTGTAAGTTTATCTTATGTTTTTACATCTCTTGAATATATGTCTTCATTTTTGGAAGAACCAGATGTTTAGCTCAGAATTCATCTTAAAGGTGCTCTGATTTAGTTTCACCAAGTGATCTATGTTTTCCTCTTAAAAAAACATTCATAAATTATCTATAGTTTGATACTCTTTGTGTTGTTTCCATTTTTTCTCACACTCACTATCCTACAATGAATTAATTGCATCACCAATACTTCCTACCTTGCCCTCAAGGAAAAACCTTTTCTCTCTTCATCTTATCACTGGACAAATAATCAATTTGACATGACTCCATGCCCAATGGATCTATCTCATTTCTTACCAACAAACCTTTGAAAATCAAGCCTTATTGAGCACTATACCTAGCCTAATATCAGATTAGTTGAACAACCTAAGTGAGTGAGCACTCTCCAAGGCTAGAAGGGCTAGATTATAGCCTAAAAGTTGATTTGTGGTTACCTATGAAGTTTCTGTCCTCACCCCAGGGAAATTAATAGAGTGCTAACAGATCTCATGGTGGTACGGCTTGATATAAACTTTTCCTTCCATTTTAAATAGGGATTGTGATTGGTTCACGACAATCGAACTGGGTTTATCTTTTTTTGGTCCTTTCTTTGATTGGTTCTTCATTTCTCCCTGATATTCTGATCCCTGTTCTATTTTTTCCTTTTCATTCGAACCCCCAACTTCTCCAAATATATCCAACTTGCTATTCAAGGCCTCCATGAGGAGGCTTACATTTCAGTTTATATCTGTGACTTGATGTTCCAACCATGTAAACCTCATCTCTACAAGATCACAAAGTTCATTTACAGATTCATCGACCATGATTAAGGTTTTATGATTTTTGGCCTTGCGGATCTAGATCCCTGAAATCTCCAAAAAATACCTAAAGAAACTTCCTCTGATACCAAATGATCAATAAACTTTCATGGATATTCCGCTTGAGAGTTTTTCACCATAGATTAGATAATATTATATTAGAAATATGGGATTCTACATTATATATGTTTATTAAACTTTAAGATCTGTAGATTTAAATGTAATTAGTGAATTCATGTGAATGGAAATAATGTAGAAAAATAGAGAAATAAGCTCACACACACATATGACAAAATATTCTCTAGGAAAACCTTTTGGGAGAAAACCCAATTGGAAGGTGAGGTCGCTTCACTCTATTTCTCTATTTGGAAATATGGTTGCAGGTACAAAGAAGTAAAGCTTGTGGCCCATGGGCTGCTACAATGCAGAAATCATCCTTGTCTGATCTAGCTACTATCCCTCTTGGCTATATTTTCTTAGTTGTGGAACAAAACTCTCTTGAAAGAATGGAATGCATCTTCCTCCTAGTGGCCAGGTTATAACACAACCTGGTAACCTACTAGTGGTTAATTTGGACTACACTAACTCTTAACTATATTTAAAATATAGACTCTTCTAGAGTATTTTACATCAAAAACATGTGGCTAGACACTTTTTCATGAATAATGGGGGCTGACATGGCTTCCTCCCAAATTATAGGTGTGAAAACAAGAAGGTCAACTTTTGAGTGGCATAATTTTTGCATACAGACTCTGATTGACGTGCTTCCTACATCATTGGAAATATATCTATGTGTAGAACAACATGAAATGGTGTTGCACTAAACCACCAAAGTTTTAACCCGAAACAACATTTTTTGATGCCTCAAAATGCTCTTGGAAGGTTTTAGGCCCCATTTTCCTAAACTGGGTCTCACTGGTAAAAACAGGTTGATTCCTCCAGTTTTTCCACTATAAATGCATCGAGATGAATGAAGAAGACTACAATTATCTAATCCATATCACACCTCGACATTTTGGGAGGCTTTTGGTCCCAAAAACATTTACTGAATGAGATGAGGAAATTTTTCCTCCACCTTCTCTTTGGTGTACCATTTAGCTTTGCCTGGAAGTTGTCCCTTCAACCCAATCTGTCAAAGATCATACTACCTTTGTCTTGTATTTCTAGACCTCTTCTGCAAAACTATATCTTTTTTCAACTCTGCCTGACCATCTGGTGCCAAATCCTCCGCAGAAGGTAGACCTTGTTCCTCTTCTTAATCTAGCATGGAAGGCTCGTAGAACTTCAAATTATCTACTTTTGCTACTATGTAAATGAGCATATATGGTGGTAAACTAAGTCGATAGGCATTATCACCCACCTTTTCTAGTATCTCAAAGGGACCACACCTTAAAGCCTTGATTTTCTTACCAAGCCCCTGCAACCTATCCTTGTTCAAATGTAGCCATACTTTGTCTCCCACCTTGAATGATTTCTCTGTTCTGTGTTAATAATGCCTGACCTTATACTTCTATTATGACTTCTATAGTGTTTCTTGTACCTATAGATGGATTTTCTTGATCTTTTCTACAAAATTTTCAACCCTCAAAGCATCTCCTATAAGATCTTCCCTCACTCCTCCTTACTATCCATATCCAATATCCAAAGGTGAATGTGGAAAATATCCAATATAAGTTTCAAATGGGGACTTTCCTATAGAAGTGTAGACTTCTTTGTTGTAAGAATGTTGTATATATACCTAAGATGCTTCTTGTTGTATCACCTTAGAAGTTTCACCAAAGTCATGTTGACTACTTCTTTCTACCCATCTGTCTATTGATGGAATGTGTAGAAATTCTGCAAATTCTCTACAAATCTCACTCTGAGACCTATGTAGAAAATCTGACTATAGGTTAAACCGATAATGCAATATAAATCAAAGAAAAATACTATAACCTACTTCTACTATCAGATTTCACTTTGCGGAAGCTTAAATATCGAGCTAAACACATATAACTAAAAGAATAAGAATCAATGCACAATACACATGAAAATACTTTGGGGAAAGCCTCAGCTAAAAACCCCACTATTTGTATTATCATTCAAGGTGGAAATACATCAGAATTATACAAAGCCTTAGCTCTCACAGCTAGCCAACTCTCACAGCTAGCCAGCTCTCAGTAAAATCCTCACAGATTCTCATAGGTAATCTTGGCTTCTCTCAAGCCTTCCTCTCTTCCCTCCAACCTCATATTTCCTTGCGTTGTTCCTCTGGGATGATCTCCTTCAACAAAGTGGAAAACTCTTTTTACCAAGTGGATGATCTCCTGATCTCACACACTGTCAGAACTGCGCAATTCTAAAGGAATTTCCTTTTGCATGCATGAGTTTCCTTTATAGGAAGACACATGCAATTGATAGTACAATGTCCTTGTCTTTAATCTCAATTGGGTCTTTCTCAGAATAGACATGCATGAGTTTCTGATGAGGGAATCTTTAGTTAATTGGAGTATGCTAGTTGAGTGCATGCATGCATAAACTGACTGTTATCTCTCTATTAGTTCCTCAAACTGAGTTAACTAATTGCAACTCAAATATAACTCAATCTTATCTCCTTAATTTAAGGGATAACTCTTGCATGACTTCAAAAAGACTTCTAACTTGAATTTCTCCAACTAATTAAGTCAAAATAACCTAATTAATTATTTCCATGTAGCTGTTAAGACTAAATTCGATTTTAATTCACAATTTAATTCAAGGACAAATTAAATTGGAAAATTCTTGCTGCCACAATTCAACACTCCCTCTCAAAAAGAAAGGGATTATCTTCCACCCCGATCCTATCTCTATGGAACTCGAATTTACACTTAGACAATGCCTTTGTCAAAATGTTAGCATCTTGCTCCTCTATCAAAATATATTTCAGCAACATGATCCTTCCATCATCAACAACTTACTTTACCTTGTAAAGCCAATGGGAACTCACAACTGACTTGTTCTCCAGTCTCGAAAGCATGTCCCAAACACTATTACGAACTATGGAGTCATACTCCTCCACCATAGCATCAACCCAAATTAGCTGTTGCACTGCTTCCTCAAAGGAAGATGGCTCGGTCTCAACACATTCTCCAACAAGGGCCATGTATCCAGTGTACCTCTTAGGTGACCTCCTTTGTCTATGCTGAGAAGATGGTGCTCCCACATTCTCTCTCGCATCCTTCAACGATCTGTCAGCTTCTCTTGTGCGCTTCCATCCATCTCTGGAAGACTCTTCTTGAATGGATTTATCCACTCCTGGAACCTCTGCATGCGGCTACTCCACATCAATCTGAGGCTCCTCCTCCTTAGGAACCAGCAGTTCCTCCACATCCTACAGTTGGAGCTCCCTCTCAAGGGAAACTTGCATGGCCTTCTGCTCATCAAACTTGAGATCTTTGCGAACCACTGTCCTCCAATTGGTAGGCAAGTACGCTTGATAGTTGTGAGGTGTATCAGTGTACCCCAAAAGTATCCCCAACTCTGCTGTCAGCTCAAGCTTCTTCCATGCATCCTTTGTCACGTGGCAATATATCAATGAACTAAAGATCCTGAAGTGACCCACATCTGGTATCTTACCAGAGAAAGCTTCCTCTAGTGTCTTCATCCCAAGTATGTGATGTGGGATTCCTTTTGCAAATAGACCATTGTGTTTCATGCCTCAGCCCACAAGTGAAGTGGTAGGCCTTGGTCATGCAACATCGCCCGTGCTGCCCCTACAATAGTTATGTTCTTCCTCTTGGCCACCCCATTCTGCTGTGGGTTATGAGGTGTCGTCAACTCCCACTTAATTCATTCCACTACATATAAGTCCTTAAACTCTTGAGAGGCATATTCTCCACCGTTGTCGCTTCTCAAGGCCTTGATCTTCTTCCCTGCCTCTTTCTTGACCAAAGATTTGAACTCACATAAATTTGTGAAGGTTTGGTCCTTCTTCTGCATGAAATAAATCCAGCATTTACGAGAATAATCATCAACGAAAATCACATAATACCTTTGATTCACTGTGGATGCCATCGAGAATGGTCCACACACATCAGTATGAACTTGCTCTAAGATCGCCTTCGCTCGACTGTCTCATTCATGAAAGGAAGACTTGGTGTACTTTCCCAAGGTACAACCTTTGCATGTGTCAACTTGCTCAAGTTTACCTTTGGGAAGTCCTGTAGATATCTACTGCATTATCTTCAACGCCCCATGATGCAAATGGCCCAACCACCTGTGCCACAACTCGTGAATGTCTTGGCTTTGCACCAATTCTACTTCCGCACTCAATGTTGTATAATCATCTACCTCTAGTTTATAGAGTTTCTTCACTAGAATCCCTATCCTCTTGGTCTGACCCGTGGCTATGTGTCTTAGGAACACCTTTCCTTTACTGAATACAACATTGTAGCCTTTGTCCTCCAACATTGCAACCGATACCAAGTTCTTCTTCAGTCTAGGCACATACATCACATATGTCAAGGTGAGAGGAGCTCCATGCTCCCTCTGAAAAGTAACCCTGCCCACTCCTGAAACATTATACCTTCCATCATCATCCATCTCTATGCGCATCTTGAGGCCTTTCTCCTCTAAGGAACTGAATAAAATTTTTATCATCGATCATGTGGAATGAGGCTCCACTGTCAATATACCAGACACAACCCATCATCGATGACACCATGCATGTGATGAGGGTAAAGTCCATTTCGAATTCAGAGGCTAATGACTCACCTTCAGATCCTTCTGAGGATCCCTTCTTGGACTTCTTCGATGGAAAATTAGTCACATAATGTCCCATCTCAATTGAATTATGATATGAATTCTATTTTTACCTACAACCCTAAACTTCAAACTTTGAATTCTCTTCTCAGTATACTATTCATAGCTCCAATAAACTAGGCTCTGATACCATGTAGAAATTCTGCAAATTCTCTACAAATCTCACTCTGAGACCTATGTAGAAAATATGATTGTAGTTTAACCCGATAATGCAATATAAATCAAAGAAAAATACTATAACCTACTTCTATTATCAAATTTTTCTTTGCGGAAGCTTAAATATCGAGCTGATTGCATATAACCAGAAGAAGAAGAATCAATGCACAATACACATGAAAATACTTTGTGGAAAGCCTAAGCTAAAAACACCATTATTTGTAATATCATACAAGGTGGAAATACATTAGAATTATACAAAGCCTTAGCTCTCATAGCTAGCCAGCTCTCAGTACAATCCTTACAGATGCTCACAAGAAATCCTAGCTTCTCTCAAGCCTTCCTCTCTACCCTCCAAGCTCCTATTTTCTTGTGCTATTCCTCTGGGATGATCTCCTTCAACCAAGTGGAAAACTCTTTTTACCAAGTGGAAGATCTCCTGATCTCACACATTTTCAGAACTGCGCAATCCTCAAGGAATTTCCTTCTACATGGATGAATTTTCTTTATATGAAAACACATGCAACTGATAGTACACTGTCCTTGTCTTTAATCTCAACTGGGTCTTTCTTAGAATAAACATGCATGAGTTTCTGATGAGGGAATATTCAGTTAACTGGAGTACACTAGTTGAGTGCATGCATGCATCAACTGATTGTTATCTCTTTATTAGTTCCTCAAACAGTTTGGAACTAATTTAACTGGACTTAACTCAGTAAAATGAGTTAACTAATTACAACTCAAATATAACTCAATCTTATCTCCTTAATTTAAGGGATAACTCTTGCATGATTTCAGAAATACCTCTAACTTGAATTCTCCAACTAATTAAGTCAAAATAACTTAATTAATTATTTCCAAGTAGCTATTAAGACTAAATTTGATTTTAATTAACAATTTAATTCAAGGAAAAATTAAACTGGAATATTCTTGTTGCCACAATTCAACACTCCCTCTCAACAAGAAAGGGATTATCTGCCACCCCAATCCTATCTCTATGGAACTCGAATTTACACTTTGACAATGCCTTTGTCAAAATGTCAGCATCTTGCTCCTCTGTCGAAATATACTACAGCAACATGATCCTCCCATCATTAGCAGCTTGCTTTACCTTTTAAAGCCAATGGAAACTCACAACTGACTTATTCTCTGGTCTCGAAACCATGTCCCAAACACTATTCAAACTATGGAGTCATACTCCTCCACCATAACATCAACCCAAATTAGCTGCTACACTACTTTCTCAAAGGAAGATGGCTTGGTATCAACACATTCCCCAACAAGGGCCATGTATCCAGTGTACCTCTCAGGTGACCTCCTCTGTCTGCACTGAGAAGATGGTGCTCCCACATTCTCTCCCGTATCCTTCAGCAACCTGTCAACTTCTCTTGTGTGCTTTCGTCCATCTCTGGAAGATTCTTCTTGAGTGGATGTCTCCACTCTTGGAACCTCTGCATGCAACTGCTCCACATAATTCTGAGGCTCCTCCTCCTTAGGAACCAACAGTTCCTCCACAGCCTATAGTTGGAGCTCCCTCTCAAGGGAAACTCACATGGCCTTCTTCTCATCAAACTTGAGATCTCTGCTAACCACTGTCCTTCGACTGGTAGGCAAGTACACCCGATAGTTGTGAGGTGTATCTGTCTACCCCACGAGCATCCCCAACTCTGCTGTCAGCTCAATCTTCTTCCATGCATCCTTTGTCACATGGAAATATACCAATGAGCCAAAGATCCTGAAGTGATCCACATCTGGTCTTTTACTGGAGAAAGCTTCCTCTGGTGTCTTCATCCCAAGTATGCGATGCGGCCTTCTATTCTACAAATAGACCGTTGTGTCACATGCCTCATCCCACAAGTGAAGTGGTAGGCCTTGGTCATGCAGCATCACTCGTACTGCCCCTACAATAGTTATGTTCTTCCTCTCGGCCACCCCTTTTTGATGTGGGTTATGAGGTGTCGTCAACTCCCATTTAATTCCTTCAGTGATCTGAAAATCACCCTTTGAGTGATTTCAGTTAAAGAATTATTGAATGAAGGGATTACAAACTCATGTGCTAGTGTGTGTCTATGTTATTTTAGGCAACGGATCAATCAGATTGCAAAATACATAGACACTGGAAAATAGAAAACAATAGAGAAACACAGTAAGAAAATACAAGAACACAACAATTAATAAGGAGTTCACCCTATCCTTCAGGGCTACGTCTCTGGTCCATCTTTCAGTGGTGGCCTTCTTTTATTGTGTCTTTAAAGCAGAGAATTACAATGAGGAGCTCGATCTGAGTCTCCTGAAACATAATTTCTTGTCAGGGTGGTCCTTGGGTTCCCCAAGCCACTAGAGTGTACAGACTCTTTTCCTTACTAGCTCTTGTCCTCTCTAGTCTTTAATGGGAGGAGCCCAATGTGGTGCTCAGTTCCCAACAGATCCTCTTAGGGATGGCTTGAACCTCTCGAGTTCTCTGGTGCTCGATGCTGCCTTTGGTCAGCTCGGCCCTCTGTCTTTCTGCTTTTTGTTTCACTATCTTTTATTTGCTTTTTCTTCGTCTCTCTCTTCCTCTGTGTCTTGTTCTTTGTCTGTTCATGGCTTTAAGGCCAATCAATCTCATGATTGTTCGATTCCTCTTCTTCCTTTGTCAAATCACCTGTTGTTGCTCACTTGGAGTTCCTTGTCTTAGCGTCATCATCAACGACTCACAGGGAGTGGCCACTTGTCCTCTTGCAAACAGTGCCAGCTTTTCATCGTTGGTTCGGTTCTTCAGTTACGTCGGGAAATGACTCATCCACCACCTCAGCGGTCAAATTGGACCTCAAATCCTTGTAGATCACGGCTTAATCCCCTGTCAAATCCGGTTCTTTCATCGGGTGTGTTCTCAGCCGTTAGATCTGGAACCCCCAGATCCAACATCATTCGCTCATTTTGCACGGTTGACTTGCTTGACCGTTAGCGTGCGATGAGCAGTGGTTTTCTCTTTCCTTCGCCTGCCATGTGTCAGACGCTGAATGGAATCGCTAGGTTTCAGTCAAATCCGCTTACTGCCCAAGGGTGCCCTTGATATATACCGCTGGTTTTTGGAGCGCGAGTCCTGCCTTTAGCCTTTTGCACTTTTCCCCATGGTTTTCCTGGCTTCCATGCGATTAAGCACTTCAGGGCCTTTCCATTTTGAGGGGTTTTGCCCAGCTGCTTCCTTTTCCTGATCCGGGCTTCCCAGGTGCTGGTTTCGCCTCCTACGCAATGTCCATGGGCCTCAGTCAGTGCGCTTTGACTGAGGTCCTCGTCGTTCCACATTGGCTACCAATCACCACTGTTCAGAGGTTTTTCTGATTGCTCTGTGCTTTTGAATTCGAAGTTTTGTCCCAGTTTGATACAGTCATGGTGCTTTGATTATTCTTCATGGATCTGATTTGGATCACGACCTTCACAGTGAAAAAGCTTTTGGACCACCAAAAGTTGGTTTTCAAGCATTGACTAAGTGAGGGTACTGTTGTCTCACTTGTCCAATCTCAATCCACTTTGTACTGCTCGGCTTTGAACCCTTGAGCCCTACTCTGAGGTATTCAACATCTCCTCTATGCGTTATCCTCACCTTCCTATCCAACACTGTGTCTTCCTATAATTTATTAAGATATTCAGGTAGCAGGTCATCAATAGAAGGCAATTGACTCTGCTCTTCGGGATGCTCAATTAGAGAGGGTTCAAACAATCTCAAGCAATCTGCATTTATGACTGAGTAGATGTGCATGTAAGCTGGTAGATCAAAGCGAAAAGCATTCTCACCAATCTTCTCAAGTATCTTGAAAGGTCCATACCTGATAGGCTTTAGCTTTTTACCTTCACCTTGCATCCTGTCCTTATTGATATACAACCAGACTTGGTCACCAACTTGGAAGCTATGCTCCATTTGATGCTTGTCATGCCTTGCCTTGTATTTGGCTTGGCTCTTTTCCAGCTATTCCTGTACTGCCTAGTGGATCTCCTGGATTTACTCAATGAACCTAGTTTCCCTGTCCACATCACTGTGTCCCTCAATTGTGGTATTTTTACCTAAGACAAAATCCAAAGGAGACCTTGGTGTGAAACCAAAATAGGTCTCAAAAGGAGATCTCTATGTAGAAGAATGTTTTGCCCTGTTGTAAGCATGATGCACATAACACAAATGTTCATCCCAAAGCTTAGGATGTTTGCTGCAATATCCTCTAAGTAAATAGATCACTGTCCTGTTAACTACTTCTGTCTGGCCATTAGTTTGTGGATGAAAATCTATGCTTTTCTTCTGTTTGGTGTCCATCAGTTCCCACAAACTTGACCAAAACTTCCCCACAAATCGGGTGTTTCGATCAGATACAATGGAAGTGGGTAATCCAAAATGAACCCATACATGTTCAAAGAACAGTTTTGCAGTTTGTTCAGCTGTAATCTTCTTATTGCAAGGTATTAAAATACACATTTTGTTGAACCTGTCCACAAATAATATATATATAATCATGACCTTTCCTAGATTTAGGCAGCCCTCCAACAAAATCCATGGAAACACTTTCCCAAGGGTGAGAAGGAATTGGTAATGGAGTGTACAAGCCTAGTTTTCTATTGCCGAGCTTGCTTTTAGCACACATAGTACACCCTCTTACATATCTAGAAACTGTCTCATTCATTTTTGGCCAATAACAAAATCTTTGCAGCTGTGCAACTATTTTACTTACCCCAAAGTGACTTGATATTAGAGAAGTGTGTGCTTCTCTAATTATCTTTACTCAGTTTGTGGAATGCATAACTTCCCACAATGGTATAAGAGTCGGTCCTTTACATGATAATCCAATTCTTCTACTCTTTTGCCTTGAATTAAAGTTGCATATACATTTTTAAAGTCTATATCTTGAGCATATTTTTCAATGTAGCTTTCATGTAGCACAAAATTATGCTTAAGTATAGTAGATGTATTTATAATGGGTCTAGATAACATGTCTGCTACTTTATTGTGTATGCCCTTTTTATATTTGATGATTAAATGAAACTGATGTAGAAAACCCATCCATCTATAACACCTTGTGTAGAAATTTTGAATAATATAACACTTATTCACATATATTATCCCGATTATACACCATTTGCGGAATGCATGCATAATACATAACCTCCTCTACGTTGATCATCAATTTTGCGGAATTAAAAATAATGAAACATCAATCGCATGCACACATTAACACAATATGTAATGGGGAAAGCATACAGCTGAAAACCCCCAAATATCTATATATTATAATGATAGAAAACATGTAACAATACATAGTACAATACTCCTCACAAGTACTCAGTACTATCTCCACCTGCTACACACAAACTAGCTCAGATTTGAATCAAGTCACAGGTTCAAATCTCCTCTGCTGTCTGCCTGCCTCTACTATGCAATCCAAGATGAGAAATAGGAATGATCCATGCTCGTTTTCCTTGGATTATACTGCACAATCCTCATTGGCAATGTCCATCAATGATTGTGCAAATCTCATGCACAGCTGTAGTCACAACTGATAGTAGTCTCACTCTTTCACCCACCTCTAACACTTGTCTCCACTGAACTGTCCATGCACTGAGTTAACTGATGTATTCTTTAGTTGATTTATGAGTTAATAATTAGTGAATTAATTAATAATTAATTCACATCACTCATCACTAGTGTATTCTGCAGTTAGACTAAATACAACTAGTTCAACCAAGTCAAACTGAACACAACTCCATCAACTCCTCAATCAACTCCACCAAACTCAATCACTTGAGTTCTAACTGAATTCCATCATGCAATAGCTCAACTAACCCATAGGAAAAGCGTATTTCCTTCTGATAGTTGCATGTGCCACATCCGTAGCTCAAACTGAAGTGCTCCAAGAGGATAAGATAATGTTTATAGTCCAAATATTATTAAGAGCTAATAATATTCGACTGTTCTATTTTTAGCCTGGCAGTCTAAAAATAGACTCTGCCCATATGTCTAAAAATAGAAGTCCATCTGTTTTTACCAATATGGCCAATCATCCATGAACAACATCCTGCAACTCATAGACCATGATCCATATGTCTAAAAATAGACTTTGCGCCAAAAAATAGCCTGTGGGCTCACGTAGTGAAGGCGACTTCTTTTCACTAAGCTCCATCATCTTGTTGCATTTTCAACACCTTGATTACTGCAACTTAGTTTGGGAGTGTAGATATTGAAGTGGTTGATGATCAGTATGTATTACTATCTCATTGGCCATTAAGTAATGTTTCCATTTTTTCACACTCTGAACTAATGCATACAATTCTTTATCATATGTAGGATAGTTAACTATTGCAGGATTAAAAGTCTCAGAATGATAACATATGGGTTTACCATGCTGTGTCAACACTGCTCCCATGGCATAGTCACTGGCATCTGTTTGGATCTCAAAGGGTCTTTGCAGATCAGGCAGTGCTAGTACAAGTGTTGTACTAATCTTTTCTTTCAAGGTGTTGAAGGCTTTCTGATGTTTGCCTCCCCACTGAAACACCTTGTTCAATCTTGTTAAAGCATGTAAGGGAGTTTGAATTGGGGAAAAGTTAGAAATGAACTTCCTCCAATATTGTGCTACTCCTAAGAAGCTTCTCACTTCTGTAGCAGACTTGGGTTTAGGCCAGTTTATAGTAACTGCCACCTTAGAGGGATCTATTTTCAATTCACCACCCCCTACTATATGACCCAAATAATTTAGAGATGTTTTGCCAAATTCACATTTTGAGAGTTTAACATGAAGTTTTTCTCTTTTCAAAACATCTAGTGTCTACTTAACATGCTTTAAGTGTTCTTCCCATGTTTTACTAAAAATCAAAATTTCATCCAGATACACAATATCAAAATCATCAAGAAAAGGTTTGAGTACATCATTCATTAATCTCAAGAAAGTAGTAGGAGCATTAATTAAGCCAAAAGGCATAACCAACCACTCATACAATCCTTGCTTTGTTTTGAAAGTAGTCTTCCATGCATCTCGCTCTGCCACTCTGACTTGATGGTATCCACTACGCAATTATAGCTTGGTGAAATAAACAACTTCCTTCAATTGATTTAAAAGATCATCTATGCGAGGAAGGGGATAATGGTTTTTGATTGTTATCTTATTTAGTGCTCGGTAATCAATGCACATTCTCCATGAGCCATCTTTCTTTCTCACCAAAACGATTGGTGACCCACATGGTGATGTGCTAGGCTTGATGAACCCCTTCTCGAGCAACTCTTGCACCTGCTTCTTGATTTTAGCATTTTCTAAAGCAGACAACCTGTACATTCCAATGTTAGGCAAAGGAGCATCTTGCTGCAAAATAATATCATGTATTATTTCATTTTTGGGTGGTAGACCTTTAGGTTCTTGAAACAAGATATCATATTCTGAAACAACCTTTTCTAAATCAGATTGTTGTTTAGCATTACAGCCCTCAAATACATTGGTTTTATCAGGTTTCTTTTCCTTTACAACCATCAGTAAGAATTGTTTGCATGAATTTATCATTCTTTTCATCTGCCCTGAGTTTATGAGAGTATAATTATTCTTGAGCTTATGAGCTCTTACAAAGTATTCAATTCCATCTTTGACAAGTAGATACTTGTTCTCAGCTCTATAGAAAATATCTTCTCTATCATACAAGTAAGGAATTCCTACAAAAATTCCACATATATCCAAAGGAATTATGTCTAGCTCAACCTCATTTGCAAATGCTGACCCAAAAGAAAACTTGAGTTTGCACTATCTAGTCACTTGTAGTTGTGCTTTATCATTCAACCATCCTAATGGGTATGGTTTCTTAGGAGGTGTGGTTGATAATCCCAATTTCTTTACAATTGCTTCAGAAATTAGATTCACTTGTGAGCCACTATCAAACGAAGTATCAATCTTTTGATGTTTGGAAATAAATCGAATATGGAAAAGCTCATGTCTTTTTCTCTCATTTTCTTCATCAATAACAGATTGTGCAAAATTACTAGTAGATGCTTCAGAATTCTTACCTTTTATACCTATGGTTGCAATGGTTGTTGCCTCTCCTGAGTCTAACCCCAAATCTTTCTGAATAGATGTAATAGTCTTCTTCTTCTTACCCTTGAACTTCTTAGGTCTCAGCGCTGGATGCAAAATCCAACAATGCTCATCATCATGCCCATCCTTTTTACAGTGAGTGCATGAAGCCTTGCTTTTATGTGCAGTGTTAGCCTTCCTTGCTTTCCACTTCTGCTTTCTTTTCTCCTTACTCTTTCTTGCAGTGGGTTGGGATGGTCCCCCAACTTCTGGATTTCCATTCTTTCCTCTAGCTTTTAGATGAGTAGCTTGTACAGATACCTCATCTATACTAGTGGGATTAAACATGAGGATGGTATGCCTCATGTAGCTGTGTAGACCACCAATGTACTTCAATAGAGTCTCTGGTGAGTCTAATGAGATTCCTAGAATCAATGCTCTCTTTCTAAATTCTTGAGTGTACCCTTGCACACTTTTCCCTTTCAACTGCCGAAGAGTTTGCCAACTCATCATGGCTTGTTGCATGTAGGACAATGGATAGAACTTCTTTTTGATTGTAGACACAAATTCACTCCAGACAGAGATAGTCTTACCATGTATTTTCATGTCAGCTTCGGTTCTACCTTCCCACCAAACCAAGGCAGTGCCTCCAAAGTGTAGGCTTTCCAGCTGAATCTTGCTCTTGTCTAAGTCGATGTTCTGCACTCTGTAATACACATCAATTTGTCTAATCCAATTGTTCAACGTTTCTGCATTTAACTCTCCATCATATATAGGCAAATCAAATTTAACATCTAGCTTGATCAAAGATGATTTCTTGTTATGTACAGGGCTATTAGGAGGTGTGAGAAAGCTTTCCTCTTTCCCTTTTCCTTTTGAGTGGTCATGGAAATGTGATTCATCTTTTCCTTTGTCTTGTTTAGAGCCTGATGAATCTTCATCTTTGTGTTTTCTATATTCCTTATACATTTCTTCTACCATGGAATTTATGGCTAGGAAACTTTCTATGAATTGAGGGTCTAGACCCATAGGACCTTCCTCTGACATTGTCTTCCAAGGATAGACTCTCTCAATTTCAGGATTAGTTTCAACCAACTCTCCTTCTCCTAATTTGAGCTTTGATCTAGTGAGCATTCACAACTAAACCAACACAAGCTTGTCTAACCTCAACAACCTAAAGCTCTGATACCACTTGATCTGAAAATCACCCTTTAAGTGATTTCAGTTAAAGAATTATTGAATGAGGGGATTAAAGACTCATGTGCTGGTGTGTGTCTATGTTATTTTAGGCAACGGATCGATCAAACTACATTATACACAGACAATGGAAAATGGAAAACAACAGAGAAACACAGTAAGCAAATACAAGAACACAACAATTCATAAGGAATCTTTTGTCGACGCGTTTCGAACCAACTAGTGTGGTTCATCGTCAGGACAAGTTGAAAAACAGATCCAGCTTAGCCTGTTTAAATAGCTAGAGCAGAGACACCAACGGTTACCTAACTAAGGGAGCAAGGTCAAATTCAGTTATATTAGGTATAAAATAGATAAAAAATAAATTAAATATAATAATAAATAAATAAATATATATAAATTTATATATAAATGTATAAAATTAGTTATATTAGGTGTGAGATAAAAAATAAATATATGAAGAATTATAAAATAATAATAAATTATTTATTTATTATATAAATAAATAAATGAAGAAATATAAAATAATAATAATTTATATAATTATCTAAATAAATTAATGAATATAAAAGTATAAATTATTTATTTAATGAAAAAATAAAAATAAATGGTATCATTAGTAGGTAAAATTTTATTTATATAAATATAGTTATATTAGGTGTAAGATAGATAAAGAATTATAGATTAATAATAAATTATTTAATTATAAAATTATAAATAATAAATAAATAAATTTACATATAGATATATAAAATTAGTTATATTAGGTGTAAGATAAAAAACAAATATATGAAGTATTATAATAATAAATTATTTATTTATTAAAATATAAATATATAAATGAAGAATTAAAGAATATTTTTAAAGGTAATAAGGGACCATTCCTTATAATAAACAAATAAGAAGGAAAAGAATAAATGTAATAAAAGTAATAATAGAATTAAGTTGTTAATAATAATCATAATAATAGTAATAATAATAGAATTAAGTTATAGAAAATAAAATAATAAAGTAAAAAACGATTACCAAATAATAATTTTTTTTCGAAATTGTTTATTAAATTACTAAACAATAGTATTTAGTAATAGTTTATAAACAAATAAAAATAATCGTACTAATAATAATAATAAAACCAATTAAATAAATAAATAAACAAACATAATAACCCCTAGAATCTAATTACATTAGGTAAATTTAGGGTTGTTACAGTCCATCATAATAAATCCTTTAAACCTAATGGTCAAATAATCAATATTAATTCAAGATTTTTTAAAGTTTAACTAAGTCAATAGGTAAATATTTACTTATAAGGTATAATTTAGGTTATATCATAATTTATCCATAATGGTCAAATAATTTATATTTAATAGTAATCCATATTTATTCAAAATTTATTTATTCCAATAAAATCATTAAGGTTACCTATGTCAATAGGTAAATATATAATTATCCATACGGTTTGAAAAGGCTTTATTAGTTAAAGGGAAACCCAATTCTAGGGATGAACTTATGGAAAAATCAAATCTAATAAAGAGCCCAATAGAATCATAAATATAAAACACTCCATAATAATAGGACAAACCTGCCAAAAGAAAAATACAAGGAGGGGGAAGACAGAAACCCTAAGACCTAACCCAGAGGGGAATGAGGAGGCTAGGAAGACAAGGCTGGGACCCAGCAACGGCTAATCTTCCAGCCATCATCCCTATTAAGATTGTTCGGCCTTTTCTCAATCTCTAGGGCCTCTCTAAATTTGCGATGGTGAAACTGCGCAATTTTGGCAATGACTTGAGCCTCCTCTATACATATATGATGCATAGTCTTCCCTGCATGCTCAGCTAGGGCCGAGGACTTGGTCCTACCATGTCTTAAGTCAGCCGAATGCTCACTAATCCGCTGATTGATAGAACGACCAGTCTCACCAATATAAGGGGTCCCACAGGAACAGGGAATGACATAGACGCCCTTCATGTTCTTAGGGTCAATTGGGTCTTTCACAGACCTGAGGGAGCCACGGATAGTATTGAGGGGTCTAAAAGTTGCGGGCACATCATACTTCCTTAGAATCCTCGCAATCCTGTCCATGGTTCCTAAAGATCATTTCTTGGGTGTGAACCTTCCTTACATCCAAGGGACCACGGACAGGATTGCGAGGATTCTAAGGAAGTATGATGTGCCCGCAACTTTTAGACCCCTCAATACTATCCGTGGCTCCCTCAGGTCTGTGAAAGACCCAATTGACCCTAAGAACATGAAGGGCGTCTATGTCATTCCCTGTTCCTGTGGGACCCCTTATATTGGTGAGACTGGTCGTTCTATCAATCAGCGGATTAGTGAGCATTCGGCTGACTTAAGACATGGTAGGACCAAGTCCTCGGCCCTGGCTGAGCATGCAGGGAAGACTATGCATCATATATGTATAGAGGAGGCTCAAGTCATTGCCAAAATTGCGCAGTTTCACCATCGCAAATTTAGAGAGGCCCTGGAGATTGAGAAAAGGCTGAACAATCTTAATAGGGATGATGGCTGGAAGATTAGCCGTTGCTGGGTCCCAGCCTTGTCTTCCTAGCCTCCTCATTCCCCTCTGGGTTAGGTCTTAGGGTTTCTGTCTTCCCCCTCCTTGTATTTTTCTTTTGGCAGGTTTGTCCTATTATTATGGAGTGTTTTATATTTATGATTCTATTGGGCTCTTTATTAGATTTGATTTTTCCATAAGTTCATCCCTAGAATTGGGTTTCCCTTTAACTAATAAAGCCTTTTCAAACCGTATGGATAATTATATATTTACCTATTGACATAGGTAACCTTAATGATTTTATTGGAATAAATAAATTTTGAATAAATATGGATTACTATTAAATATAAATTATTTGACCATTATGGATAAATTATGATATAACCTAAATTATACCTTATAAGTAAATATTTACCTATTGACTTAGTTAAACTTTAAAAAATCTTGAATTAATATTGATTATTTGACCATTAGGTTTAAAGGATTTATTATGATGGACTGTAACAACCCTAAATTTACCTAATGTAATTAGATTCTAGGGGTTATTATGTTTGTTTATTTATTTATTTAATTGGTTTTATTATTATTATTATTAGTACGATTATTTTTATTTGTTTATAAACTATTACTAAATACTATTGTTTAGTAATTTAATAAACAATTTCGAAAAAAATTTATTATTTGGCAATCGTTTTTTACTTTATTATTTTATTTTCTATAACTTAATTCTATTATTATTACTATTATTATGATTATTATTAACAACTTAATTCTATTATTACTTTTATTACTTTTATTCTTTTCCTTCTTATTTGTTTATTATAAGGAATGGTCCCTTATTACCTTTAAAAATATTCTTTAATTCTTCATTTATATATTTATATTTTAATAAATAAATAATTTATTATTATAATACTTCATATATTTGTTTTTTATCTTACACCTAATATAACTAATTTTATATATCTATATGTAAATTTATTTATTTATTATTTATAATTTTATAATTAAATAATTTATTATTAATCTATAATTCTTTATCTATCTTACACCTAATATAACTATATTTATATAAAAATTTTTTTACCTACTAATGATACCATTTATTTTTATTTTTTCATTAAATAAATAATTTATACTTTTATATTCATTAATTTATTTAGATAATTATATAAATTATTATTATTTTATATTTCTTCATTTATTTATTTATATAATAAATAAATAATTTATTATTATTTTATAATTCTTCATATATTTATTTTTTATCTCACACCTAATATAACTAATTTTATACATTTATATATAAATTTATATATATATATTTATTTATTATTATATTTAATTTATTTTTTATCTATTTTATACCTAATATAACTGAATTTGACCTTGCTCCCTTAGTTAGGTAACCGTTGGTGTCTCTGCTCTAGCTATTTAAACAGGCTAAGCTGGATCTGTTTTTCAACTTGTCCTGATGATGAACCACACTAGTTGGTTCGAAACGCGTCGACAAAAGATTGATTATGTGATTTTGCCGAAGATTTTCTAAACAATGTTATGGATCACAGAAGTCTAAATTCCTTAATTCATAAGGAGTTCAACCTATCCTCCAGGGCTACGTCTCCGGTCTAGCTTTCAGTGGTGGCCTTCTTTTATTGTGTCTTTAAAGCAGAGAATTAAAATTAGGAGCTCGATCTGAGTCTCCTAAAACAGAATTGCTTGGCAGGGCGGTCCTTGGGTTCCCTAAGCCACTAGAGTGCACAGACTCGTTTCCTTACCAGCTCTTGTCCTCTCTGGTCTTTAATGGGAGGAGCCTAATGTGGTGCTCAGTTCTCAACAGATCCACTTAGGGATGGCTTGAACCTCTCAAATTCTCTGGTCCTCGACGCTGCCTTTGGTCAGCTCGGCCCTCTGTCTTTCTGCTTTTTGCTTCACTGTCTTTTCTTTGCTTTTTCTTTGTCTTTCTCTTCCTCTATATCCTGTTCTCTATCTGTTCATGGCTTTAAGGCCAATCAATCTCATGATTGTTTGATTCCTCTTCTTCCTTCGTCAGATCACTTGATGCTGCTCACTTGGAGTTCCCTATCTTAGCATCATCATCAAAGGCTCACAGGGAGTGGCCACTTGTCCTCTTGCGAACTGCGCCATCTTTTCCTCATCAGTTCGGTTCTTCAGTTACGTCGGGAAATGACTCATTCGCCACCTTAGGGGTCAAATCAAACCTCAAATCCTTGTAGATCGTGGCTTAATCCCTTGTCAAATCTGGTTCTTTCATCGGGCATGTTCTTAGCCATTAGATTTGGAACCTTTAGATCCAACGTCATTCACTAATTTCACGTGGTTGACTTGCTCGACTGTTAGCGTGCAATGAGTGGTGGTTTTCTCTCTCCTCCGCTGCCACACATCGGGTGTTGAATGGAATCGCTAGGTTTCAGCCAAATCTGCTTACCACCCAAGGGTGCCCCCGATATATACTACAGGTTTTTGGATCACGGGTCCTGCCTTTAGCCTTTTGCTCATTTCCCCATGGTTTTCCCGGCTTCCATGTGATCGAGCGCTTCAGGGCCTTTCCATTTTGAGGGGTTTTGCCTAGTTGCCTCCTTTTCCTGATCCGGGCTTCCCAAGTGCTGGTTTCGCCTACTGCACAGTCTCCATGGGCCCTGGTCAGCGTGCTTTGATCGAGGTCCTTGTTGTTCCATGCTGGTTGCCAACTGCCACTGTTCAGAGGTTTTTCTGATCGCTCTGTGCTTTTGAATTCGATGTTTTGTCCCGATTTGATATAGTCATGGTGCTTTGATTATTCTTCATGGATCAAATTTGGATCATTCCACTGCACAGAAGTCCTTAAACTCTCGAGAGTCATATTCTCCACCGTTGTCATTTCTCAAGGCCTTGATCTTCTTCCTTGACTCTTTCTCGACCAAAGCTTTGAACTCACAAAACTTTGTGAAGGTTTGGTCCTTCTTCTACATGAAATAAATCCAGCATTTACGAGAATAATCATCAATGAAAATCACATAATACCTTTGCTTCACTGTGGATGCTGTCGAGAATGGTCCACACACATCAGTATGAACTTGCTCTAAGATTACCTTTGCTTGACTGTCTCATTCATGAAGGGAAGACTTGGTGTACTTTCCCAAGGTACAACATTTGCATGTGTCAACTTGCTAAAGTTTACCTTTGGGAAGTCCTGTAGATATCTGTTGCATTATCTTCAAAGCCCCATGATGCAAATGGCGCAACCGCCTCTGCCACAATTCGCCAATGTCTTGGCTTTGCACCAATTTTTCTTTCGTACTCAATGCTACAAAATCATCTACCTCTAGTTTATAGAGATTCTTCACCCGAATCCCTATCCTTTTGGTTTGATTCGTGGCTATGTGTCTTAGGAACACCTTTCCTTTGCTGAAGACAACATCATAGCCTTTGTCCTCCAACATTATGACTGATAACAAGTTCTTCTTCAGTCTAGGCACATACATCACATCTATCAAGGTGAGAGGAACTCCATGCTCCCTCTGAAAAGCAACCGTGCCCACTCCTAAAACACTATACCTTTCGTTATCGCCCATCTCTATGCAAACCATGAGGTCTTTCTCCTCCAAGGCACTAAATAAAATTTTATCATCGATCATGTGGGATGAGGCTCCACTGTCAATATACCAGACACAACCCATCATTGATGACACCATGCATGCGATGAGGGTAAATTCCATTTCGAACTGAGAGGCTAATGCCTCACCTTCCGATCCTTCAGAGGATCCCTTCTTGGACTTCTTCGATGGGCAATTAGTTTCATAATGTCCCATCTCAATTGAAGTATGATATGAATTAGATTTGCACCTACAACCCTGAACTTCAAACTTCGAATTCTCTTCTCAATATACTGTTCATAGCTCCAATAAACTAGGCTCCAATACCATGTAGAAATTCTGCAAATTCTCTACAAATCTCGTTCTGAGACCTATGTAGAAAATATGACTGTAGCTTAACCTGATAATGCAATATAAATTAAAGTAGAATACTCTAACCTACTTCTAATATCAAAGTTTTCTTTGCTCAAGCTTAAAGATCAAGTTGAACACATATAACCAGAAGAAGAAGAATCAATGCATAATACACATGAAAATACTTTGGGGAAACCCTCAGCTAAAAACCACACTATTTGTATTATCATAAAAGGTGGAAATACATCATAATTATACAAATCCTTAGTTGTCACAGCTAGCCAGCTCTCAGTACAATCCTCACAGATGCTCACAAGAAATCCTAGCTTCTCTCTATCCTTCCTCTCTGCCCTCCAATCTCCTATTTCCTTGCGCTGTTCCTCTGGGATGATATCCTTCAACCAAGTGGAAAACTCTTTTTACCAAGTGGATGATCTCCTGATCTCACACATTGTCAGAATTGCGCAATCCTCAAGGAATTTCCTTCTGCATGCATGAGTTTTATTTATAGGAAAACACATGCAACTGATAGTACACTGTCCTTGTCTTTAATCTCAACTGGGTCTTTCTTAGAATAAACATGCATGAGTTTCTAATGAGGGAATCTTCAGTTAAATGGAGTACACTGGTTGAGTGCATGCATGCATCAACTGATTTTTATCTCTCTATTAGTTCCTCAAATAGTTTGGAGCTACTTTAACTGGACTTAACTCAGTAAACCGAGTTAACTAATTACAACGCAAATATAACTCAATCTTATCTCCTTAATTTAAGGCTTATCTCCTTAATTTAAGGGATAACTCTTGCATGACTTCAGAAAGACTTCTAACTTGAATTTATCCAACTAATTAAGTCAAAATAACTTAATTAATTATTTCCAAGTAGCTGTTAAGACTAAATTCTATTTTAATTCACAATTTAATTCAAGGACAAATTAAATTGGAATATTCTTGTTGCCACAATTCAACAGAATGTTGTAGATCTCTTCAACTTTGCGTCCAATTTATCCCACAATGTATTCTAGAATGCATTGAGAAATGTTGTCTCCTTTTCTGAAACGATTCTCCTTGGTATCCCAAAGTGCACTTAGATCTGTCCAAAGAACAAGTTTGTGGCTTCTTTTCTATTGATGCTCTTTTTACAAACCACCAGAAAACACATCTTGTTGAACCTATCAACTACCATGAACATGTAGTCATGTCCCTTCCTATTCATCGTTAAACCTCCCACAAAGTCCATGAAAATGTGTTCCCAAGGACAATTGGTACATGTAAGGGATGATATAGACCTTGTTTTGTGTTCCTAGGCTTGTTGGTACAACAAATAATGCATCCTCTTATGAACCTAGATACCTACTCTTGCATCTTGGGCTAATACACATACCTCTATAAGTTAGCCATGGTCTTCCTTACACCAAAGTGCCCTTCAACCTTTCAGGTGTGAGCCGCTCTAATCAACTGCAATCACTCACCTTTAGGAACACACAACTTATCTATCCTATAGAGTAACCCATCATGGAGATTGTAGGCAACGATGCTATCACCTTCATGCACATGACTCTAAATCTGCAACTATTGATATACCTCCTTGGAGTTCTCATCCTCTAAATATGCCTCTTTGTATGCATCATGGGTGAATGACTCCATGTGAATAAGAGTCCCCAAAGTTGTAATCTTCAATGTGGGTGGTCTTGAAAGCATGTTGGCCAACTTGTTTTGTTTATGTTCTTATATTTGATCACCAAATGAAACTGCTATAAAAACCTCGTCGACTTGTAATGTTTGTTCTGTTGTAGTTTACTCCGCGCCTACAAGTATTGTAGTGACTAGTTATATGAGTAGATTACTGTCTCCTTTCCCTCCAGATAATGCTTCCACTTCTTCACAGATTGCACAATGACATAGATCTTCATGTCATAGGTAGGGTAGTTAAGAATTCTCCCATGAAAAACTCCAGAATGGTATCATACAGGCCTTCCTCCCTGCATCAAGACAACTACTATAACATACCCACTCACATCTGTCCCTACTTCAAAGGGTCATTGCAAGTTTGGTAATGCCAGAACTGGTGCTTGAATGATCTTCTTGTTTAGCTCTTTGAAAGCCCATTGCTGAAATTTTCCCCACTGGAAACTGTTTCCACTCGTTGTTATGGCATGGAGTGATGATGCTACAACTGCCAACAAGGCTATGAATTTCCTCAGGTACTGTGCTTCCCTAATGAAACTCCTGACCTCAGAAACATTAGTAGGCACTAGCTATTTCATGATGGCCTCCATCTTGGAAGGATCTATCTTGAACTCTCCTCCACTGATCACATACCCCAGATACACCAAAGGCTATTGCACAAACTCGCACTTCTTAAGAATTGCTAGCAGCTAGTGCTTCAATGTTTCTAACACCTGCATCAAATGTGACATATGATTCTCCTAGGTGGAACTATATACCAGTATATGATCCAAAGATAATAATAAATGATTTCATAAAAGGGTGCAACACATCATTCATTAATCTCATAAATGTAGTTGGTGCATTACATAGGCCAAATGGCATGACTAACCACTCATACAAACCTTGTCTAGTTTTGAAGGTGGTTTTCCAAGTATATTCTTCTCTAACTTGAGCCTAGTGATATCTAGACTTCAAGTCCATCTTCATGAATTATTTTTCTTGTTACAATTGATTGAACAAATCATCTATCCAAGGCAGAGGGTATCTGTTCTTGATCATGATTTTTTTCAATGCCCTGCACTCTATACACATCTGCCAAGTCCTGTCCTTCTTTAGCACAATGATGATGGGTGACCCACTTGGTAATGTGATCGGTCGAATGACACCCTGTTCTAGTAGCTAATGCAATTGTTTCTTCATCTCACTTACTTCTATAACAGACTTCTTGTACAACCCAATATTTGGAAATGGGGAGTTTGGCAATAACTAGATCTCATGCTCCACTTCTCTCTTAGGTGATAACCATTTAGGATCTCAAAACACATCCCTGTATGCTTGTAACAACTCCTCCAATTATTTTTTTATGTTTTGTAGTACACCCATCTAGGGATGCCTTTCCTCTTATTGACTCCTCTCTAGACTAACTTTCTCTTAAAAATAATAAAACATACTTCTTGCTGGAATTGATCAATTTCTTAACTTGGTTGGCACTTACCAGTGAGATTTTTTACTTGCCTTTGTGCGCATTGATGATGAAAAGTTTTCAATCCTTGACGAGTCAATACTGGTTGGCTCTCCTCATGAATATTGCATCATGAATTTACATGTATGGACTTCCAAACACGACTCCACATACATAAAGGCGAACCAAATCTAGATCTACTTCATCAATAAAATCAACATTGATAGCAAATCTAATTTTACACTGTTTTGTTACCTTAAGCTCTGCATCCTTATTTACCCATCCCAGTGGATATGGGTTTGGATGATCACGAAATTCCATCCACAAATTCTTGACTAGCTCTACTACAATGGGATTTTCCTGCGGTCCTGAGTCAAACAGAGCATCAATCTTTGTCTTCTTGACATGTATCTGCATATGCAAGAGTTTTGAAACTTCATTCTCTTCCTGTAATTAAATGCTACTCAGATTCACCTCCTTCTAAACTGACTTACATACGATATTATCATCCACGTCCAAGTTTCTTTCAACTTGGTTGCTTGAATCCATGGCAATGAGATTCTTCTTCTTGTTCTTTGGGTTTAAGTATGGATTCAGCTTCCAACACTTCTCTTCTGTATGACCATCAATGTTGTAGTGGTTACAATGGTTACTAGGATATTTACACTGGTGCGTTGTCGCTGCCATATTTTTATCGTTTCCCCCTTTTTGCTTATTCTTTCCATCCTTAGAAGCATCTTATTTCTCCTTCTGCTTCAATCCACTTGACAACATTCTCTTTAGGTCTATGTTTTCCATGTATTGCACTTGTACACAAGCCTCGTCCACTTATTTGGGCTTGAACAACATCATTTGCTTGCATAGATGGCGGTGTAGACCCCACAAATAATTGAGGAGTACATTTGGGTTCTTTGGAGAGATACCCAACATTATAGCCATTCTTTTGAATTATCTGGTGTACTCCTGTAAGTTTTGGCCCGACTTTTACCTGAAGTAGTGCCACCGGATTCATTGGTCCTCCACGTATCCAATAGGATAAAATTGTGACTTATTGAGGGTTTTGAAATCATCCCTCTTAGTCACTGTAGGTTCTCCATCCAACCGTAGGGTTTCTGTGTGGCTCTCCAACCAAGTCAGTGCATGGCCCTCTAATTTCAGTCACGCGAACGAGATTGTTTGCCCTTTCTCAATTTGATAGACATTAAAATAAACTTCCAGGTGCTACAGCCAATGGTTCAACTTCAAAACATCGATCTCACTGTGGTACGACTTGATATCGACTTTCTCTTCCATTTTAAACATGGACTATGATTGGTTCATGACACTCAATCTGAGTTGATATTTTTTGGGTCCTTTCTTCGATTGGTTCTTGGTTTCTCCTCGATCTTTTGATCCCTGTTATGATTTTTCCTCTACATTCGAACCCCTATCTTCTACAAATATCCCCAGTTTTCTATTCAAGGCCGCCATGAGGAGGCTTACATTGCGGTTGATATTTGTGACTTTTTGTTCCAACCGCGTAAAACCCACCTCTGTAGGGTCACAAGAAGGCTTACATTGCGGTTGATATTTTCGAATTTTTGTTCCAACCGCGTAGACCTCACCTCTGTAGGGTCACAAGGTTCATTTATAGATTCGTTAGCCATGATTAGGGTTTTATGATTTTCGGCCCTGCTGATATAGATCACTAAAATCTCCACAAAATACCCAAAGAAACTTGCTTTGATACCAAATGATCCATAAAATTCCATGGATATTCCACTGGAGATTTTGTCACAACAAATCTAATAATATTATATTAGGAAATATGAGATTCTACACTATTACAATTTTATTAAACTTTAAGATTTGTAGATTTAACTATAATTAGTACATGCATGTGAATGGAAATCATGCAGAAAATAGAGATTAAAAAATAAGCCCTCACACACACATAAGAAACAAAATATGCTCTAGGAAACCCTTTCGAGAGAAAACCCAGCTAGAAGGTGAGGTCACTTTGCTCTCTTTCTCTATATGGAACTATAGTTGCAGGTACAAAGAAGTAATCCCTGTGGCCCATTGGCTGCTATAATGCACAAATCCTCCTTGTATGCTCTACCTCCTATCCTTATTGGCTATCTTTGCTCAACTATGGAACAAAATGCTCTTGAAAGAATGGAATGCCTCTTCCTCCTAGTTGTTTGGTTATAACACAGCCTGTTAGCCTACTAGTGGTTAATTTCGACTGCATCAACTCTTAACTAGAATTACAATATAGACTCTTCTAGAGTCTTTTACATAAAAAATCATGTGACTGTCCCCTTTTCCATGAATAATGGGGGTTGACATGGCATCCTCCTGAATTAAAGGTGTGAAAACATAAAGGTAAACTTCTGAGTGGCGTAAGTTTTGCATACAGACTCTCATTGATGTGCTTCTTACAATGTTGGAAATATTTATGTGTGTATTACAACATAAAATGGTGTGGTGCTAAATCGCCAAAGTTTTACCCCAAGAAACATCATTTGATGCCTAAAAATGCTCTCAGAAGGTTTCAGGCCTCGTTTTTCCAAATTGGATCCTACTAGTAAAAATGATCCCATCAGCTGATTCCTCCAAATTATCCACTCTAAATGCATCAAGATAGATGACAAACAATATAATGATCCAATTGAGATTAGTAAGAGAAACAAGAGCTTAGGGTTTTGACTGCCTCTGCTTAACATATTTTAAGTGGGAAAGTTGCGAAGGAATTCATGACATGGGCTGGTGTGTTATCGACATAAACATGTGTCCAACGAGGGAGAGTTACAAAAAGAATACTAAGGAGAATGGATGGAGGCATTTAACGATGAGTGAGGATAGAGGAGCTCCGCATGCTAAGATTCATGGCGAGGGAACATGAGGAATTTGGTGATTTCAAAAACAAAAGGAGGGAGGGAAATTTGAGGAGGACCTAATACTCTTGTAAAGGGTGACATGGAAGACAAGGAAAATACCTCTTGCCTCACACCTTGATCATTCCTTGCAAAAACCGTCGACAAAAATAATATGAAAACTTGGTGTGTAAGTGTGTGCTAGATACCATTATTGGCTATCGTCATATGGGCAAGGATGTCCAAATAATAAGTCCCTCGAGGGGATCTTCAGTGTAATATACCTTCTCTTCTTACAATGAATAAATCAAAGGGGTTTGGTGCCAGGGAAGCTAACGTGTTCGATATAGGTAGGCTAATGCCCTTCAGCCCTATGACCCAGATTATGATATACCTAGAATTTTAGACCTCCAAAACCACCCTCTCTACATCTAGCTACCATAGTTGTTTTCAACTTTTATTGAACCCCACCCTATTACAACTTTTCTACTAAAACCCTCTTTATATTTAGCAAATAAACTAGATATTCCTTTTTCCATAAAATATTTCTTTCATATTTATATTTCTAATATACTGCCCCATAAATTTTCTCTCTCATACCACATTAAACTTTTCATAAATTTATTCCTCATACCACATTAAACTTTTCATAAATTTATTCCTTGATTTTCCTTTGAAATACCAATATGTCATAAATTTACTTATTAATTTACATTTAAAATACCAATATCTCATATTACAATGTAAACTAGAATACATCTATGATAATAACCCTCTCACCTTTTTATCACTAAATAATATATTACCAAACTTTTGAGTAATCCTCTAAAGTGCAACATCAATGGACTTGGTAGGGTATTTCTTATCTAATAATCCCATAAAATTTCTATCCATCTCATTATGAATGAATAGGTCAAAATAACATCAATGTATGGATATACTTTTTTTACTTCATAAAAAATGTTGAAAAATGATAAGATAAACGAAAAAATGTAAAATATCATTTTTATTATTAAATAAATATTTCATAATACATATATAAATAATTTTTTTTTATCAATTTACTATTTGAAAATTCCAATTAACCTTAGTTTCGAAAGATATCACTATCTTAAAAAATAATTATTAATATCAGTATCTATTTTAATACTTATACCATAACTATATTAAGACTTTTTGAAAATGTTGGCGAGTTAAAAAATGATGACGGGTTGATTCCATCTCAATGAAACTTCAATAAACACATTTCAATGTAGAATAATCTTCCAATAATTTGTTACATATAAATAACATGATGAACCCTACCACGTGTCAAAATATGCCAAAAACCCTATCGTTAACACACTGAGCTCCTAGCTTGAAAATATAACTCAATCATCCCTCAATCTGGTTGAAAACATACTTGGAACTGTGTGTATGTATTAAAAAATTCGGAAACCCTCACTTCCTCCATTGTTTTTCTTAATTAGATATTTTTTTATTTAAATTGTAAATTCCATATACTCATTAGGTATTTTTTTATATTTAAATTGTAAATTCCATATACTGAGTTAGATGCATTCAATGACATATAACATACTTATTATTATAAATTTTACGTATCCAATAATGTGTAACACTTTTATTACCTCAAACATGAACCAAATTGTAACTGAATAATGATTTTCAAGTTATCTCAATGATAATATTGGCACCATCATTTTGCAGCGGTAGTTATATTATATAATGATTAGAATTATGTTAGTTATATTATATAATGATTAGAATTATGTTGGTTATTTTGTAAGTTAAAGATTGATAAAGGTTATAAGCTTAAGATGAAGGTGAGTAGAATTAATAAGATTTATATATTATTAGTAAAAAATATATAAATAATTATATATATAAAATGTAAATAAAAAATAAATTTAATCATAATTTTTTATTGAATTATATTGATTATTATGAAGAAAAATATCTATAATTTTATTTATTAAAGAAGAAATGTTTTTTTTTTTTTTTAATGTTGAATGCATTTAATAGATAAGTCTCGCAATATCGAGCTATAGAGAAAAATTGTAAAATAAGATACCAATAAAATATTAGAAGTTAAGTGTGGAAATAATCACTTTTTTTTGTTTGTCTTTCTCTTGCACATTCTTTTATCTCTCTAAGTTTGGTTCAATGAGAACTATTGTCAGTTTTCTTCTTATTTTCTTTGATGAGGTTTATTTTTCTGAGTCTAAATTCTGAGATACATATGCTCTTTTGGTACCCCTCATCCCATCAAATGCTTGGATCTCAACTAAGTGGGTTCCCTTCTATATGTGGGTTTCGGTTTAAAGCTGAGCCTTAACACCTTTTTCTGCTTGGTTAGCGTGTTGTGTGTGTACATCCACTTCTGCTTAGATTTGTTGGCTCTCCATGGTTTCTTTTTCTTCTTCTTAAGAGAGGTGAGGATGTGATACTTTCCATCCTTTTAGCTTATGGTACTGCATCTATTTTTGTTTTGGGTTCTTTTTTCTTGAGGGCATGTGTTCTACAAGTGTCCTGTTTGAAACCTTGTTAGACATCTGAATGTAGTGTTCTCATAATGTAAAATTTGGGTCCACTAAAATTTTATGTGATTGAGTTGAATATGGTAAGGTAGGCCACAAATTAAGTTTGATTTTTCCTCCATGATAATTACTTTTGATAGTTGTTGGCATTATTAATATTGTTCTTTTCTTCTTTCATAAAGCAATTACCATAAAACATGAAGATCATAGAAGACAATAGAACACAAGATATAGGCTCCAAGCAAGGGAAAAACCACTCCAAGGGGAAAACCCAAAAAATTCTCTTCTTATAGAATAAGATCAAATGAGATATCCAAGACCCATAACCACATAAAAATTCTACCTCTAGATGTCAAGCCAAGCCTTCCTTTTCTCAGTACATCCATCAACAAGAGATGTACCAAGGATATCTTCTTTCCACTTGATCAAAGAATAGATCCTCGCTCCTTAAATATTTGAGACTTCTAACTCCCTCTTAAATATAGAGGATATTCCTTTCACTTCCTTTTAATTGGGAAGTCATACAAGCTTCTTGTTTTTATAAGTGTATCAACTACTAGTTCTCCATAGCTGCATGGCTACCTCTTTCTTTTTTATCTCATTATGTTGAGCTTCCTTCTTGGATATCATGAAGCCATCTTCTTCCTTCAATATTTTAACAAGGTTTAGGCCATCAACCTTTCATATCACTTTCCTCTAGATATCATTAATAAAGTCATTGTATTGAGCCTTCCAAAAAAAAATAGAGTTATCTATAGCTTCCTTTCATGAGGATCATGTTATCCTTTTAGGTTATCCTCTTATGTTGCTACCTTCCAATGTGAAGGTGATGATGTGAATGTCTTAACTACATAATTTCCAAGACCATATACTTAATCCATATGTTCTATGACAAATTTCTCATCAAAGCATCAACTTACTTGAGTTCTTCACGATCAAAATCCTCTCATATGATTCATATTCACATGAATCTTTCTTAATGCATTCATTTTAAATAGAGTGCCCATGGATTGAACCTGATTACCAAGCTACAATATCTTCCTTGGTCTTATTATTGCTAACTCCGCTTCTTCTTTCCAGAGACTATACTTGATGCCAACCATTAAACGAAATACCCTTCAAGCCTCTTCACATGCTTTTGTAATATGTTATCCAAGGAGCCAAGTCATATTCCGAGTTGATCATTAATATGAGAGTTACCAAACGATTATAGCCCTTGTAGTTAAGGAATCATGTCAAATTTGGCTATTGGATCCCTACAAAATCAACACTCCTATACATGTTCTACCTCCATTTAACAAGGTTCTACTTCATCAACATGTTTTGGATTGAACTCATCAACTCGAAGCTTCAACTTAATGTCTATTAGGGTCTTTACAATTCTCTCCTTCCATCACGCTCATCATTTTCAAGGAATCATCAACAAGCATTAGGGTCTTTTCACTTCCCTTCTTCCATCATGCTCATCATTTTCAAGGAGTCATCAATAAGCACGAGTGCTACTTCATTTTTCCATCCTTCTCATCTTGCTTATTTTATTATGCACCTACAATTATCACTCACAAGTATAACCAAGCAAAATATACAAAAGACAAGGGCATGATGTAACTTTTGTCAATCTAGGGTTTCTATGGATTCTCAGAGAGTGAAATTATAGGGTTCTAGATATAAACCCTATATTTCTCGATCTAACCCTTATTAGGGTTTTTCGCTTACAACAAAAACCTTTAGCCTAGTGATTTGACCTAGGTTCCATTTTCACTTCAAGGCTTATGAGGGTTTAACCATATACCATAGATTCTTCTTGCAAACAAAGATATCAAAAGCTAGGGTTTTCTTAGAAGGAAAAATTAATTAAAGTTAGGGTTTTCACAGTTCTATGGTTTTTCAAAACAAATCCCATCTAAGGTTGATAAACCCTAGACACCAAAAACTTTTAAGAATGTAAGATCTACAAATAGTAGATTCTTATCTTGCTAAGTAAGATTAAAAAAAAAAAACCCTAGTTACTTAACAAACCCTTTGTACATAACATGAAAATGTACATAAAACAAGTTTACATATCTTTGTGCTTTTACTTTACCTTGTGTCTTATTGCAAAGACTGTTCTTCAAGGACATGCTCCACAACTTCTTGATCTCACAATCCAAATTATTGTAGAAGTATTTAACATGGGTTTGTATGTCCTCTCCTTTATATTCTGCTTCCACTCTCGGACTAATGTGACCAGGACACGAGTACACAAATTGTGTTTTCAATAGACCAATGCCTCTGTCATACTCTTTCGTATATGAGTGTTCAAGTCTCAAAGTATATTTCCGAGCTACTGTTTGTCTACAAGCTCCCTATACCCACATAGACATGATCAACTTAGAGTAATGCAAATAGAGATCATAGGCATGAACGCGAGCGATGTCACATTCAAATCAAGAGCTCTTCAATAAACTCCTAATTCCTGACAGATTTTGTTTTACTCCTATCTATCTTCAGTTTATCACATAACAATTCACACTTCAAAGGTAGGTCGACTTTATTCCTTGATTGCTACACAGTCACACGTTTGCAATATATAGTAAAAAAAAATTGCACTTTCACTGTGTAGAGCAGAATCATCTACTACAGGTCATAGTTCCGACCATAATCTTTCGGCATTCCTTTCCATGTCATAGAGTCAATGCCATTGAAGAATGATTCCATTGTATGAGTTCTCAAACTATGCGATACGTTATACGGGAATGTGATACTCTATACCGGATATGATGATGTTACCGTGTAACATTTACGATCCATACAACAAAAGCTATTGATGAGCCCCAAAAATGGACAATTATTTGGGCTCATTCAACCTCCTAATTTGACTTAATCCACCATTCTCATTAGTTTATTGCATGTTTTGATTATATTTATGTTAATAGAGTGAATTTGGTTAGTCACTATGCCAACACGTCTAATGGGTGCTTTGTGTAGCCTTTTTGGTCAACTTGGAGACAAAATTGAAGGTCTTAATGAGCACTTGGCAGCCAAATTCGTGGGAGAACAAGCTAGAGGATTTGTAGGAAGGTGTCCCCTTCATTTATGGGCCCTTACCTCGAATTATCCACCATCAGCTCGGAGTTCAAGGGCCACCGAATCAATCAGCACAAGGGCAGCCAAGCAAGTCAAGTAGGACTGCTGTTAACTCCAAGTTTTGGGCAGCCGAGTCCCTAAAGTTTAGGAGGACTGTTGGGTCCTCAATTTGTATAAATAAGAAGGCTTAGGGCCTCATTTTGGTTAGCCAGTGGATGTTAGCTAGTTAGCCAGTAGATAGTAGCTAGTAGTTAGTCATTTCTTAGCCTTGTTGTAGTCATTTTGTAATTCGATTTGTAGGCAATAGACTAGCTTTGCTCTCAGCTCATTCTCAAGCTCTTCTTGTGGACAGTTTTGATGTAACTCTTCATTTCTTGATCAATAAAGATGAATCCAGCTTTGCACCAGCTCTAAATCTCTCTTAGGAGGTTGTAGCTCTTGGGGTTGGGCCCATCTCAAGCACCCAGGACCTCCTTTGTTTACTATCATGTGTCTTTGCTGCGTTCTTAAAATAAAATCTGCTCTTTAAATTTAGATATTTCTTTGTTACTTAGATTTCTTTTGATGGTTAAAGTAGCCTTTTTTGTTTAGAATAGAGTGTTTGGATTTAGTCATGCGTTTATATCTCTTTGATAATGGTCTATTCACATGCTGTACGTGATTATTGTCATGAATAAAGTTGCTGTTCACTGATTTCATTAAACTGTTAGATAGATCATCTGATATTTTGCTTGTATGCAAGACGTAGTTGGTTTGATCAGGAAAACACTATGTAGGGCACCTTCATCACCTCCTCGTTCATCTGAGCCTCGTCCAGATTAGTTCCTCCATCACCAAGTCTGTTTCCTCATCTCCCATCTACTCTTTTGCCAAGTAACCCTACCTTCTTGCTTTTCCATTGCCTAAACCTTCTTTGATGCAAGCTAGACTTCCACACCCTCTCATCAACTATATCCATCAGTCCTTGGGTCATTTCAGGCCCCTACCCTGCCTCCCTATCCATTCATGCACCTTACCTCACTCACCCATGCTCCGAAATTCCATGACAGAACATCCTGTAGAAATCCCAGAACATCATGTAGAAACCCCTGCAGACTTCCTGTAGAAGCTCATAAACACGGTTTCTTGGCATCCAGACTTTGTGAAACTCTCGGAAAGAATGTTAGGGATCCCTTAGACCCTCTCTGTACCATCCCAACCTTTTCCAAGCATTTCTCCTCCTTGATCCATCCCTGCACAGTGAAAAGCCAGTTAAAAGCACATGCATGATAATTCTAATAACTTAATCAAAAATACAAAAAGATGTTTTCTTCAGATAGTGATAACTTAGACACATGCATTTCACCTTCCTAGAAGTAATGGCATCTCTTCTCGTAGTTTGCATTCTCATTTTTGCATCAGTAGGACTAGTTGGTAGAATTAGGGTTTGCTAGGGTTTGCTAGGGTTTGTATTTCTTTTTGGCTTTCAGTTTATTTCCGCAAGTAGATTAGCTTCCTTTGAGTTAGCTTTTGTCCATCAGTTAAAAAGCTTCTTCTAAGAGCTCATAGAAGTTGGCTTGAGCCCCTAGTGGACTTGTGCCAGCTGACCAAATGACAGCTGCGGCAAGAGCTAGTACTTGTGCATACAGCACCATCGCTTCCAAGTTTGTTACGAACTACCGGGTTGATAAAATTAAAGAAGGCAGCTCCAGGAGTTGTAGCATTATTGCTACAATATTGGAGCCCACCAGCTATATCGAGGGATCCTTCATATTGCATGTATATGCGAGCTCCTATTTGTGTGAGCGAACATAGAGATTATGTCCATCAATGTGAATCCTTCAGATTGATCGAGCCATCCATTGAATTTCAAATCATACCAAATGTAAGATAGGACATAGACTCTAGTTATTAACAATCCATAGTATAATTACATGTTTGTAACCTCATAGATAGCAAGCCACCAAAATTGCGGACTAATATAACGAATCACCGTTTCCATACAAGGGTTTTAGAAACTGCGGTGCAATGTCTCTGCAATTCGTATCATCTCAGAAGAATTCGTATACAATCATATTATTGTGACCGCAAAGATAACGAACTACTAAAGGTGCAGATAGAGATATACAGTTATCACAGTTTATATAAATGCGTTTGCCAGAGACAAGCGATGCCAAAGCAAGGAACTGCGAGCCATAATTTATAAAAAGCATGCCTTCAATTATAACTGATGTAATGTGAGCCTCCGAATATTTTACGCATCTTTTTAGGGTTACCACAGAGAGTCAACGTCTGAGTCATAGCTTTAATATGAACAGACAATGTGATCCACATAAATTTGAGCGAGCCATGAGGGATTATAAGCAAGCCACCACATCGCTGGAAAGTGTAGTGCGAGAAGCTTCAATCCAAAATCCAACAAAAATGATCTTCAAAGTGTCATCCTTTAACCTTATCTCTGATCTCAGGTTGGAAAATAGAAATAACGGTAAATTAAGTTTGATTTTTCGAAAGTCTTGGAAAATAGAAATAATTGTAAATTAAGTTTGATTTTTCTTTTTTTATAATTATTTGTCATAGTTGTTAGTATTATTCATGATAATTATTTGTGATAGTTGTTATCATTATTGTGTTTTTTGTTTTTTTTTTTAATCAAGTAATTACCATAAAACATGAAGATTATAGAGGACAATAGAATACAAGATATAGGCTCCAAGTCTAGGCAAAACCCCTTTAAGGGAAAAATAGAGAGAATTCTCTTCTTATAGATTTAGATCAAATGAGATATCCAGGACCCACAACCACAACCACAACCACAGAAAAATTCCACCTCTAGATAACAAGCCAAAACATCATTTTCTTGCAGATCCATCAGCAAGAGACCAACAACAAGAGATGTACCAAGACAAATATTCCCCAAAATCTAGCTTAAAAGGAGAACTTCTTCTTCAAACTTAGACCCTCCACTTCTCTTTGTCCTTCATGCAATCAGATCACAAATCATTGAGCCTGTATGTCCAAATGAACTCCATCTTCTCTCTATTTATATAGTTTAGAGGGGGTGCGAATAGAGGAGTCCACTAGGGAAAGTCAAGTCTGACTTGTCATCTAGGCCTACTTGGCATCTAGAGGGATTTATGTCCCAAAAATTACTTTGAATTTTTGTATTTTTTTTCTTTTACAATCCCCCCAAAATAGGACTTTGACTCTTTGACTCAAAACCTAGAAGCAAAAAGAACATACTTATCTAGAAAAATAATAATAATTTTTCTTTTTCTTTTCTTTTGCTTTTTACATAAATTACATAATGGTACAAATTATGAAGACCCAACTTAGTTACATTCTCCAACAATCTCTACATAGATTGTGGTAAAAGAAAATAGACCTTTCTTTGTTTTGTCTAGGTCCATCTTTTTAAATTTTACCAAAGTGTTCCCAATATCCTCTAGGGCCTCATGGTGCAAGAAAGGAAGAGGGAGATTTGGGAGCCTCACCCATACCGCCCTAGTTGTGATCACCATATTAGTAGCATCAAAATCTCTGAACCATGGAGTAATGAAGAGCCTTGCTCTACCCCAAAACAATGGCCCTTCATTCATAAGATTTTCCATATCTTTTTGTGTATCAAATTGAACAATGAAGAAACCTTTCGAAAATAAAATGATGTCATAGTTGGGTGTCTAAGAAGAAAAAGCTCACTAGTGTAATAATTCAGACATAAGACATTAAACCTACAAATAATAGCCTTGTATTAGAGAGAAAAAATGAGAAAATCTATCTATGGAAATTAACTTACATGACTGGTTCCTGTTCCATTTGTTCTACAATGTAGGTCATGGAATGCTTTGGATATGTTATGCTCGAATGAAAGCCTTCTCTTTCATTGCATCCTTGAAAGAGGCATATATGTTGGGCTTGAATCAAAATAATGGTGGCATTACTCGAGATGCAATAGTTCTCCATCTCGAAGGAGTCCTATAGTAGTTTCCCTTCAAATAATAGGCATTGAGAAGTTGTAGGGATGCTCAAACTTATGTGAATGCTTTGTTTCAAGTTTTCTAGCTAGTTTGGGTCTTGATTAAAAAATGGAGTTCGTTTTATTTTATTTTCTTAAGAAAATATGAAAATATTTATTTTTTGAACCTATCTTCTTTCAACTAGGACGGAGAGGGGAAAACAAAAAAGAGAAACACCCAAATGCACAAATTTCTTCTCCACTGTAAGCTACCAAACCAACATGACTCTACACACCTAAGAAGTTGAATATGTAAGAAAGAAGAATATTGGTAAAAAACTTAAAGGACACACCCACCACTACCTCTCCATACATGAAAAACCACCATCAAGCAATCTTCGAGATGCTTGTCACCATTTTGAAGAGAGTTTTCTTTCATAAAACAGGCCTAGATGGTGGAAGCTTCCATAGTCTCTAAGAGAGAGGCCCTTTTGGTCCTTTTACCGACAACAATTGATAGGAGACAAAATAGCCAAAAGAAATACCCAAAAACATCCACCTGAAGTACCTTGAATTAAAGTAGCTGAATTAAAATAGCATAACTTGAGATCCTAGAACTTTGACTACCCTACATGGCCAAAAACAAACACAAACTTAACAAAACAAACAAGCTTAACACTGGGGCTATTCACAACCCTGCAAAGAGAAAGAACCCTAGGACTCTCTCCATTCTTCCAACCCCTTTACATCACTACTATCAATGATCATGCCACTGATGAAAAATAATATTTTTAATTAAATTTTTAAGATACACATTATATTTGTAATTAAAAAGTTATAATCATATTATTATTTCAAATTTAAACACTATAAAATTTATGAACTCATGAACTCTATAGAAGTTAACCATTGCTTTACTGATTGTCAGCAACAGCTATAACGACCATATGAAACACAACTACGACACGTGGTGACAATCACCATAAAAAGTGCTACGTGGCTACCAGGCTACCTACGGCGTCTCAAACTCTTCTAGGAAAAGTATTCCAGCCATTCAGCTTGCACCAAGCTCAAATTATTATACCTTCATGTGTTCAATTTCCACGATATTGACATGTTGATATGTTTCATGCACAGATAAGCAACTGCATGTATCATTTTTGGAGGCGGTCTTCGATACTGACACTCATAAAGCGAGAATCCCAATCAACGAATATAAGGTAGCTGGAGCCTTTTTCATGAAGTATTCCAAGAAGGAAAGCGTGAGAATTTTAATTAGCGGGTACATTCACTTGCAATTTCTTTTCATCATATATTTTTCAGAGCATAAGAGGGCCTCAAATTATTTCCATACCAGAGAAAGTGCGCACGCTTGTTGGGAGAAAAAAAGAAAGAAAGCCAATGGCATCAGATCCTCATTGAAATCCTGAACATAGATTAACGAGCAAATATGCTTTTGGATAAGCATATTGAGGCCGAAATTAATCGTTTTAAAGGAGGAAAAAGGAGCAGATCCTAAAGAGGCAGCCAGATTTTGATGGATTAGTTGGCTTCCTAGTTTTTCCCAAGCTGTCTCATGTTTCTTGAATGGGAACGCAATAATGCACGAGAGACGGCCATGGCCAGAATTTCACAGAATAGATTCTATTCTATACACAATATTTATACTTTCTATAGGTTAAGTTAACGATGTTCAATTATTAAGAACTTTGTCAGCAAGTGGTGCAAGCCAAACCCACACTGAGGAATCCCGTGGTATCAAATAGAAGATAAACAAAGCACATTCCATGGGAATTTATTCTAATAGAATAATTGGACACCACTACCACACTATTCATTTCATTTGGCTTCACGTTTCTTTCTTGCCTGAATTAATTCCAATGTATATCCTTCATAAATGCCAAAATCCACTGTTAGGAACACTGTAACAGCACCAGGGGCAGCTTTACTTGTAAGCTCGTGTAAGTGATTCATCACATTTAGAAACTTAAGAGTTACAGTGATAGTAGTTGGAATCGAAAATTACTAAACCAGTTTAATTGTCATTCCCTATTCCAAAAAGAAAGGAACATTATAATCGCTCAAAACAATTAGTTTTTTAAATGGAATATGCTCTGAATATGTTTATAAAAGTGGTATTTTAGAGATCGTGTTCTCTGAAATTTATGGAAATTCGCAGTGGGGAATCCTTACACAGACAAGATAATTGAGCTTCTCTTGTTTCCTTTTTCCTTTTTTCTTAAACCCTTTTATGCAGGCGCGATTTCGATAAGGCGCATTATAAAAGCTATACGAATGAAGTCACGAGTGTTAAAGTCCAGACCAACTTGAAGAAGGGAATCGTATAGATCATAATTGAGTTGAATAAACATTAGAAAAAGAAACACCGGCAACCATATTCTTGCCCTTTGCTACTTATATTGCTTACACTGTCGCATAATGTCCATGATATATATATATATATATATATATATATATATATAAAGCCAGACTGTTGGTGAAATCTGTATAACGTCTCTTTTTGGATCACGAATCTGGGACTTATTAAGATTAGATCTTGCAACGACTTCGGGGCACTGAACCCTCCCCGTATTGGTGATCAAAAGCATTTCTCGAAGCTTTTTCGTAAGTTTGAATAGCTAAAAATGGTTCGATTCCGTTTGCCAGAAATCCTATATTATCTATGGAGGTGGTGGGTCTCCTGGAAAGCGATATTAATTTTTTCCTCTCCGTGATAATACCATTACCCACCCAGAGGGAGAGAAAGCAAGCGTGCCGCTTCAACAACGGTCAAAAGAAGAAGAAAAAGAATATTCTAAGAAAATATGGACGTTTGCTGCCTTTGCAAGTTAGGTATCTCAACCAGTGGAGTGGCCTTCATTCCTAGTGGATTGGCCTTTCATTCCTAGCTTGACCTATAGAGATAGGATATTATGTGTCGGCCAGCAAAACCCTAGCCTTTTATATATCGGCTAGCAAAACCCTAGCCTTTTGCCACATGGGCCAACCGAGGCCAAAATAATTTGTTTCTCTTGTGGAGGCACAAAATGGGAATGTGGGTTCTAAGAAAGTAGTTGATATCTGTACAATCTGTTATATGTGGACTTCATTCTGTACTTTCCATTCCTTAAATGTCCTTGTATGTACCCCTGTACTTTGTATGTACTTATAAAATACAAAAGAGGTACGTGTATGTTACCATTCCTTTCTATTAAGGGCATGTTAAAGGTTATTGGTAGGCCTTTCGCTTTATAGGTTGGTCAATTTACTAGGGCAATCTATTTATTTATAGTTTATTGTGTGGTGTAAATTATCACTTAGGGCAATCGATTTATTTATAGTTTATTGTGTGGTGTACATTATCACTAATTTTTGTGGGCATTTTCTTTTTAGCTTTATTGGAATTTGATAATATGATTTTTAATAAAATTATAATGTTTAATTGTTAAGTTTCAGATGTAAAATAAAATAAATGTTTTAAAATGTCTAAATTTTAAAAATATAATAACTTAAAAAATAAATATTACTTAATTTAAATTAAAATATTAAAAGAATTCAAAAAAAATCCTTGCTAAACCATATCTCTTTATTGTATTCATATATTTATAATCTATTCAAAGTTTTTAGAGGAAATTAAGATGCATAGTTTAGTGCCAAATCTTATGTAATTTAAAAAGGCAAAAATTTTAATATTAATTTTTTTTTTTTATAAATTTACTGTAAAAACGTTTTATAAATTTGTATATTATAATAATAATTATATATATATATATATATATATTTATTTTGAAGTTAGATATTTTACATTAAGTTAAATGAAGATTATATTGACCAATTTTTTTTATTCTTAGTTATTCTAAAAGAAACTAATAAATAATATATGTTCAAAGTCTTTAGGTTATTAAGATCTTGTCTAACTAGAGTATCTTGTGAACAAAAATTTATAAAATTAGGCTAGTTGTGTCAAACCTTAATAAATATGGACATGAGAAGACAAAAAAGACTACCAGTGAGTCATAACAACTATTGGGTAGAATCTTCAGACATTCCCTCTCACTGGTCTCTACCTCATTACAGGAGAAAGAGATGTTGATTATTCTTCTTGGGCACCCTCTTAAGACAACATTAAGTGTAATATAAATAAATATATAGATAGTGTATTTGTCAATAAGAAATATTTAAATCATAAAATCACTTCATTTTAAATTATACTATTTTTGATGATTTTTTTCCCTTTGTATTGCATATTGTTGAATTCAAAATTTAATAGTCTTATAAAACTAAATCAATGGAATCATGTTTCTATCTATATATATAAGAGAGACTAAATCAATGGAATCATGTATATATATATATATATATATATATATATATATATATATATATATAGTCTTTGAATGCATAAATGGATTCAAAGATTTGAAAAAAAAATTAGACACTTGGATTATGGAGACTATACAACTTAAACTTTAATTCCAATAAATCTTTGTTGGATTTTAAACAAAATTGATAGAAAGATATATACGAAAAAGAAACAAAATGTAGAATGTAAAATAGTGAGACTACTTAAAACATTCTAACCATAAAAAAATATTTTTTCCATTTACTTTATATAGTATATACATAATTTTTTTATAACAATATATAATATGCATAGTTCACAAATAAATATTTTACTTAACATAATATCGATATTGTTCACATTTAAATGTTTTTTTTATTATGAAAATAATTTCAAATACATGTTAATATTATTTAATTTTGAATACTAAACTATTTTATGTATGATTCGTATTGGATTTTTTCTATTCACATTTAAATATTTTTTTATTATGAAAATTATTTCAAATACATGTTAATATTATTTAATTTTGAATATTTAAATATTTTATGTGGGGTCTTGAGTATGCCCTAAAACTATTTTTGCTTGGCTAAAATCTCATCTTCCTGAGATGTAAGGAAACATGTTAATGGCCCAAGACTGAGAGACATCTCGCAGGAGTGAAACATGTTAATGGTCCAAGATCGAGAGGCATCTCGTAGGAGTGAAAGCCTGTGTTAGGCCCCTATACTACTAGTGTAACCCCTTATTGTTATTAGTACAACCCACTTATTATATTGATGTACCCATGTAGTGCCCATATTGTTACTATTGTTCCACATAGAAGCCCACTATTGTTATTATTGTGCCCTTACATTATTATTGTTATGTCGGCTCTGATTATGTTATGACCCCTTAGACTCCTATATATAGAAAGGAGGTCTTTTCATTTGTATCATCCAAGAATTGTTCATTTATGTAATGTAAAGGAGGTTTCCCCCTTGAAGAGGCTGAATTCTAAGGCGTTGATCTATCTTTTCTTGAGCTGGTTTCATAACATTTGGTATCAGAGCTTTGGATTCTAGGGTTTCGCTGCTCCAAACAGGTCATCGTGGCATTTTCGCTATAACGTTTTTTCTGTGACGTTTCAGAAGTTACAAAAAAAACCCATTTGAGAACAAATCGCGCTAAACCTCGGTTCTGAATTTTAGAGCTTTTCGAGCTATATTTGCAGAGATATGATCTAAGGAAGTTGGTATTTTTGCAGACTCTTGAATTACATTCCAAACAGGTGACCTGGGGAAAATCGTTATAACTTTTTCTCTGAGGATCATATTGAAATTTCGTAAGAAGGTACAGAAAGAGGACGGCCTGTAGTTTCTTGTATGCATTTTTCTGATCCAAAGATTGAAACAGTGACTCGTGGCACGTCGTACAAGTTTGCTCTACTGAACTAGTCTATAATCAAGTCATTGTGGGAGATTTCGCATAACTCTTCCTTGGAGAATCCAATTTGGGTCAGACTTGTGGCATTGGAAAGAGCACACAAAGGGCTACTATAGGTTGCAATTTCAGAACTTAAAGATCCAAAAGTACAGAGTTACAGTCGTTTCAAGATTGAGCTCCTAAAATCAAGAAAAAACAAGATGAGGAAGTTTGATGGCAAGGATCCGGTAAATTGGATACTTTAGATGGAGCAATATTTTGACCTACATGGTGTACCACTGTTACAAAAGGTATGTATTGCATCTTCATATTTAGAACCGGATCAATTTTTATGGTATGAAGGGCTTTGTTCTCGTAAAAAACTTGTTACGTGGTCAATTTTCACGGAGGAAATGATAGCACATTATGAGGATACAAAGAGCAACACCTTCTTTAGAGCAACACCACAACAATTTGAAAGAGTAAAAGGGCTTTGTGACATAGTGGAAAGAAAAATTATGGAAACCAAGAAGCATACCCCTCACAACTATAAAGGTGGAAGTGTTGTTTCTCTTAGCCTTCCACAACCTACAAGGGTTACACCACAACAATTGGAAGAAAAGAGAGAAAAAGGTCTTTGTTACAATTGTGATAGAAAATGCACTAAAGGTCATAAGTGTGCTGAGAGGAAATTATTTTACATAGAATATGAAGAGGAGGAAGAAAAGGATCAAGAAACATCAAAAGAAGAAGATATACGCTAGGACCCCACCCCAAAGAAAGAAGAAATGAATCAGACCATATCTTGTAAGGCATTGGCAAGAATTACCAATCCTCAAACTCTCAAGATAGAAGGACATATTAAGAAGAAAAAGGTGCAAGAAGTGAAAGATCACATTGAGAAAGAAGAAATGAACCCAACCATATCTTGTAATTCATTGGTCGAAATTACCACTCCTCCAACTATCAAGATAGAAGGACATATCAAGAAGAAAAAGGTGAAAGAAGTGAAAGATAATATCGAGAAAGAAGAAATGAATCCAACCATATCTTGTAATTCATTGGTCGAAATTACCACTCCTCAAACTATCAAGATAGAAGGACATATCAGGAAGAAAAATGTTGAAGAAGTGAAAGATCACATCGAGCATGAAGAAATGAATCCGACCATATCTTGTAAAGGATTGGAAGAAATTACCACTCCTCAAAATCTAGATATAGAAGGATATATCAAGAAGAAAAAGGTTCAAGCAGAGAAAGTTCACATCGAGCATCAACAACAAATTCTCCAACTTTTAAAGGAAAACGCCACTTTAGTGCAAAATCAAACGAAACAACAGGTAGATCAACATCGTAGTGAAAAATGTTTTGATGTAGGTGATTGGGTATTTTTATTGCTACATCTCAAGCAAGCTATTTATGAGAAGGAAATGTTGGCAATACTACATGCACTTAAAAAATGACGACCTTACCGAATGGGAAGACTCTTCAAGGATGAAGATGTGGAAGCATTGTTTTGTGCTATTTCTATTATCCAACTAAATTGGATAAACCAATCAAGGGATGAATGGAAGAAGGACGAAGAAGTATGGCCATTTATTCAAAAGTTGCAAAAGATCCCAATTCAAACAATATTGCCAGAAATTGAAGAAGAAGGAAAAATCATATTGGAACTTGGAGCAGTCATAGAAACAAGAACCCGACAGCTATGAAATCGATCAATTTCAGAGTATCTCATCAAGTGGAAGAACTTATCCGTTGAAGATTCCCCATGGGAGGACAAGAATTTTATACAGAAGCATCAAGAACTACTCAAGCATTGAGGACAACGCTTTTTGAAGGAGAGGGGCATGTTAGGCCCCTATACTACTAGTGTAACCCTTATTGTTATTAGTACAACCCACTTATTATATTGATGTATCCATGTAGTGCCCATCTTGTTACTATTGTGCCACATAGAAGCCCACTATTGTTATTATTGTGCCCTTACATTATTATTGTTATGTCGGCTTTGATTATGTTATGACCCCTTAGACTCCTATATATAGAAAGGAGGTCTTTTCATTTGTATCATCCAAGAATTGTTCATTTATGTAATGTAAAGGAGGTTGCCCCCTCGAAGAGGTTGAATTCTAAGGCGTTGATATATCATTTCTATCTTTTCTTGAGCTAGTTTCATAACAACCTGTCCCATTACGGACCACCAATGGGTTATTCCAGGTGGCATAGTTTTCCTTGAATAACGGTGATGAGTGACATTTAGAGTTGGTAGCTAGAGATAGTTGTTCTCACTGCTCTTTTGACAACTGAGTTGTGATAGGTTTTCCCACGTGTGAAAAAAAATTAAAATATTTTATGTATGATTTGTATTGGATTTTTTCTATTATCAATAATTTATTTTAAATTTTAGATATCAATTTTATATTAATAATCGAATGAATTGCCCATTTCTCTTTTATTAGGATATAATTGAATTTTTTTATTCTTATATTCTTACATTGAAGTATTTGCCTTATTATATTTGTTAAAGGTAGATTCTATGAAGTTTATTAAAATTTTGAAAAAAATAAATATTAAACTGAATACTTTGAAAAAAAAAAAAAATTTTAATTTTTAAAAAATGTAAATTGATTTTTCTAATTAGTTGATGACTATTTTATATGGTTTTAAATTGAATTATGAGTTATAAAAATTATTAAAAAATAAAAATCTAAAAAAAGTTTCCATTCACTCAGTGTCATAATTAATAATTCTTATTTCAATATTTGCACAATAGAATACCATGACATATTGATAGCAACCTACCATAATCTAAGCAAGTATTTGTATAGAAAATGATAAGCAATTATCCACATGACATTTTATTATACTAATTATTAATATAAATTAAATTTACTAAATATACCAATAACATATCAATTAACTTAGCCCAAATTAATTTAACTAATTAATAATTCACAACTCAATTACATTTATAACTTTTCCACGTATTTAAAATACTAACTATCTTGAACACTTTAATAAACTTAACTTTATTTTTTATCACATTAACTAATTAACAATTCACAACTCAATTACATTTATAATATTTCCACATATTTAAAATGCTAACTATCTTGAACTCTTTAATAAACTTACCCTTGTTTTTTTATCAATCATTGCACAATTAAAACTCTAACCACCATAAAATTATCAAAATTATCGGATCTACATTGCAAAATCTCAAAAATACTTCTCTCTATGGATTTTTAATTTTTGAAATCATGATTATACAAATACATATTTATCATATATATATAAAATGTGTGTGGTGTCAACATTAGTTCATTTTAGAGGGGAATTGTATCAAAAAGTGAGGATAGAGAATTGTAAAATAAGCTAAAAATATTATTAAAGTTTATTTAAGTATATTTATATCATTACACTTTGTTCTTTTTTTTTTATTATTATTATTATTTAAAATAAATTTCTAATCACAAATTATATAGAGTTCATTAACTATATAGAAACAATATTTTGATATCAATTTACTTTAAAATACTTTATAAAACTAAACACATCCACAATAATTATAATATATTATTTTTATATATAGATCCAATAATATATAATGAATATCGTAAATATTTTTTTACAATATTTATATATATATAAAAATAAAAATAAAAATTAAGCAATGTATGACTTACATTTATATACAAATAACATGAAATTTAAATAAATACACTTATTAGGGGTTATCATTTCCCACCAATTATTTATGTTTTCTTCGACACTTTAATAAATGGGAGTAAAAATGTATATGTGCATACTTAATTATATAATTTTACTGAACAAGAATTCAATAAAAAAATATTAATAATAAATTAAAATGGTTATCAATTATATCAAAAAATAACTATGTAAACAAAATAGCTATATTTTTAATATTTATATTTTTCATTGTTGAAAACATTTTATCTATATGAAATTTTAGTTCTTTATTGTTTTTACTTTAATTTAGTTGTCAATTAATTTTTGCATAAAAGACAGGCATTAAGTAACAAAGCTCCATATCACACTTATTCTAACCAATAGATGAAATGGCCTTTCCGAGGGCATATTTCATGGTTAAATTTTACCAAAATCTAGAAGAAATTTGTAAAAACTTGAGTTTAAGTTGTTTAATCTAGAATTTGAGTGCCCAAAGAGTTTTCTCGGGGTACTAAATCCATATATGAATTCAAAAATATATTTTAAACAATAGAAATCACAATCTTGCTCGAAATTGTATCATTAGATTCCAAAAAAAAATAGAACATTTCATTTATAAGTTAGACTTAGCAAAAATATTTTATTATGGTCAACATTAAATTTGGGTTTTATACAACTTCTTCACACCCAAAGTGAAAATAAAAGATGTTTTTTACCTTCAAATGTTTTATCGCTCTCTAGTTCATATAAAATTATGTCACATCTAAATATTTTATTGCATCATAATGCACTCTACAACCGAGTATAGAGGAGATTTGTAGGCATAACATAACCATGTCAACATTTTTGTAAAACAGTTATATAATGTGTAATGTAATATAATGAAATGTTAAGTTGACTTGGTCCAAATTATTTAAAATAAAACTAAAATTTTAAAATAATAATTAGCTCCATTTCTGCCAAATCTATATTAGCTATATTTTCTTATTTTGAATTTTATATCAGTCTTGAGAACACATGGTATTGAGCTCCAGGTTTATGAGAACACATGGTATTGATCTCCATGTTTACGAGAACCCTTTAAATGGGGAGAGATTTTGAGTGAATGTGCCCTTCATATATATATATATATATATATATGGTTTGAAAACATGTATTTGGCCAAAAATTTGAACCTTTCACATTATGTTAATGTGGTCTTATGTTTTAAAATTTTTGAATAGTTTTATCTCCTAAAGTAAAGTTTGAATAAAATTACAATTTAAGTGTTATATTTCTATGTTATTAAGAAGAATAATTAATTTATACTTTTTATAAAGTCCTTTGGTTTTTTGTATGAGCTTCTACACCACAATAACCAATTTCTTTTCTTAAATCTTTCAATAATAACAATAAGTTTAGGGTTTCATGCGGAAGGTGAAATTAGACCATGCCTTGACTCGACTTGAATTTAGAATTTTTTGTGCTAACTAGGTCAAAAGATTTTGATATGTTTACTCTTTCTTAACAAATTGAGAATATTATTATCATAAGTTGCAAAGAGCAAGGTTGTTTTCTATCTATAGGGAGTGTCACAAGATTGTAGATCTTGTTATTGTTATTTCATGTGCTCCTTTGATGTCGATCATCTCCTTTCTTCCTGAATTTGTTTTTACGATCATTGTAACTTTTATCTCCAACTAGTTTCAAATATCTTCCTCTCTTCAGCCCCAATTTTAACAATTTATTCCATACACTTTCTGAACTAAATTCTAGTCCTCCTAAGAGTTTTCCTTGAACAACTCATCCATGTTTCTGCAATCACCTTTCCCACTACTTTGTTGTGCTGGGAGGCACTCTACAATCTAGTATAGGGGAGATGTGTAAACGTAATGTAATTTTATCAACATTTTTGTAAAACGATTATGTAATGTTATGTTGACTTGGTTAAATTATTTAAGATAAAATTAAAATAAAAAAATAATAATTAGCTCCATTTTTGCAAAATCTATATTAGCTCCATTTTCGCGAAATGCATATTAGCTCCATATTCTTATTTTGAAATTTATATCACTCTTGAATTTATATGAATTTTTATTAATTCACTTTTGAATTTACATGAATTTTTAAGAGCTACATGTTTATGAGAACCCATGGTACTGAGCTCCAGGTTTACGAGAACCCATGGTATTCATGTGGAATATAGCCTATTTAAAGGGGGACAAAATCTAAGTAATGTGTCCTTCATATCCCAATAATTTTAATCATTGTATATATTTTGTTTTTTTTAATTATTTGGTAGTGGTTTGCAAACATAAATTTGGCTAAAAATATGAACCTTTCACATTATGTTAGTTTCGTCTTATGTTTTATAATTTTGAATATTTTTATATTACAAAGTAATGTTTGCATAAAATTATAATTTTAGTGTTATATTTTTATGTTAATAGGAAAAAATAATTAATTTATGCTTTCTATGAAGTCCTTTGGTTCTTTGTATGAGCTTTAACACCACAATAACTAGTTCCTCTTCTTAAATATTTGAATAAGAACAAGAAGTTTATGGTTTCCTATGGAAGGTGAAAGTAGTGCTAAGACCTTGCGTTGACTGGAGTTACATTCATATGTTTTTGTTTTTGTTTTTGTTTTTTCTTCATTTTGGGTTGAAAGAGTTAGATATATTTTCTCTTGCTTAACCAATTGTGAATATTATCATCATGATTAAGTTGTAGAGAGCAAGGCCACATCCTATTTGTAGGGAGTCTCACAAGATTCTAAACCTTTCCTTTGCATTTTCGTCTACTCCTTTGATGCATATCATCTCCTTTCTTCTCAAATTTGTTGTTAATACATTAACCACAACTTTTATCTCTAATTAGTTGCAAAGATCTTCCTCTCCTCAACTCCGATTTTAACAATTTCTTCTATCCACTTTCTAAACTAAATTTCAGTGCTCATGAGAGTTAGCCTTGAACAAATCACCTACATTGCCATAATCAATTTTCCCTAGTGCTTTATATTTATGTAAAACTCCTTGTGTATTAAGGATTATGAGCATGATAATATTCCAAAATAGGCACTATAAATCCATCTATACATCTTTAACATATCAATTAAATATTTTTTCCATTTGGAATATTATAAGGATCATTTGTAATTTGAACTTGTCAAATGAATAATGATTCCCAATAGTTTTTATATTGAGAATTAAATGAAAATTTTAAATTTATTTCGAAAGCAATTTCTTTTATACATACATACACTATTTTCTAGGTTTGAATTTAATGTTTGGCTAAAAGTAACCAGCCTAGATCCATCAATACATCTTTATCATGTTAATTGAATACTTTTTTCTAATAGTTCTTATATTGAGAATTAAATTTTTTTTTTTTTTTTTTTTAATTATAAATTTTAGAAATTGAAGATATAAGTATATAAGTATATTTTGAGGTTTACATCAAATGTTTTAAATTTATCAATTTAATTTTTTTTTCAAATATCTTCTTATTTTAGATTTTATATCTTGAATTCATGAATTTGGATTAAAATAAGTTGCATTGTTATGAAATCTTAAAATATATATTTAATTTGAACATAAGGAAGCATACATATCTATATATACCAGTTTCAATCCATCTTAACTCGAGATCTACCAAACACTAGGAGAAATAAAGTCTCTTTGAGGTGCAAACTTCTTTTGGAGTGAAAAAATATTTGATCTCTCAACTTGGTAGATCCAAAGTTAAAATTAATCTAGATTGTATTTATAATTTCCTTCAAAATATTAAGGATTATGAACATGATATAATATTCCAAAATACCCAACGTAAATCCAACTATACATATTTAACACATTAATTGAATACTTTTTCTATGTAGAATATTATATAAAGTTTTCTGTAATTTGAACCTATCAAAGGAATACTTATTCCCATTAGTTTTTTTAATTGAGAATCAAATGAAATTTTTAAAATTTATTTTGAAAGCAATTTCTTACATGCACACATACATTATTTTCTAAGTTTGAATTTAATATTTTAAATTCATGAATTTAAAGATCAGCTCAAAAAAACTAGTCTACACCCATCTATACAAATTTAACATATTAATTGAATACTTTTTCCCAATAGTTTTTATATTGAGAATTAAATGAATTTTAAAAAATTTATTTTGAAAGAAATTTATTTTGAAATTTAATTATAAAATTTAGAAATTGAATATACATAAACATATAAGTATATTTTAAGTTTTACTTTTAATATTTTAAATTTATGAATTCAATATTTTTCAAATATCTTGTCAATTTAGATTTAATATTTTGAATTCATGAATTTGGATTAAAGTAAGTTGCATTGTTATGAAATTTTAAAATATATATTCAATTTGAATGAAAGGAAACACGCATGCTTGCACACACACACCTAGTTCCATGTTAGCTCCGGATCTACGAGAGAGCTCAAATCTCTTGATGTGAAAACTTCTTTTGGAGTGAAAATATATTTGATCCCTCACGACTTATGGTAGATCCAAAATTAAGATGGATGCAAACCGGTTTATTACTCAAAGTGTGAGTGAAATATTATTAATATAACTTTTCAAACATGGATTGAGCGAGAGTGATATTATTAATGTTTTATGATGCTTCTAATTAAAACTAACCAAATATGTATAATCATTTCTCTTTTATTATATTCAACATTTTTTTATATATATAGAGAGACATGTTAATTTAAGGTTGAGTATGGAAAGAATTAAATATTTCTCTCTAGAATGTTTCTCTATGTGCAACTAAAATATTATAATATAAAATTGAATATTAATAAATTATGAGAAAAAATAATTTTAGAACCATTAAGGTAAAAATTATTTGAGTGACATTTATTATTGTAATATTTATTTTAAAAAATAGATATTATAAATTAATGTTTTATTAAATTGAATTAATATTATATAAAACTTAATTATTAATAAATAATAAGATAAAATAACCTCAAAGGTATTTTATTTATTGAATATGTATATATGAAATTGATAGGTGTTTCAAAGTGGAGAAGTACAAAACTTGGTTAGTAGCAAAGAAATATTCCTAGGTAAAGGGAATTGATTTTGCTGAAAAAATTTCTCCTATTGTTAGATTAACTTTTGTTATAACTTTTTTTAGATTTATTTAGTAATTTGGAGATGAAGAGCTATGCTAAACTCTTTCATCATTAGATAGGGAACCCTAGCAGTCATCAAAGTTTGTTTCGTGTTGTAGATTCATGTGATCATTATGAATCCTTGTTTGTGTTGTTGATATGGTTGAAGAGTGGCATTTACACAAATATTCTGCGGAGTTATTGCCACTTTATCCCTATGGGTGAGGCTCTCGTCGGCTTACCTATGTGTGGATTGTATTAATTGCAGGGGATTTTAGATCTGTCACACTAAAGTGTGGTTTCTTATGCAGTCTATGCACATATTTGACCTTTTTGGTGCTCATAGTCGCTCTCATGTTAGCAACCATCATGAGGGTTTCTCAACTATTATGTTGGCTATGTGCTTCATGTAGGCACAGTGTGTGCCCCAAATAAATTTGTGAAGAAGGAAGAATCAAAACCTTCTTTGGATTTGGGGTTTCTCTCATCAGTGAAAAGGAATGTGGTACTCTTGAAGGAAAATTAGTTACTAGGAAAGTTCACTGGTCTATGGCCAAGTTATGAAGTTGTTAAAGATCGAGCTTTTGAAAACTAGGCAAATCATGATCCCAAGAATATTGTATATTGTGGTAATGGACAATTTATTTCTCTATGCAAACTAGGAACATAGAGACCATATCTACAAATCAGGCCCCTATTTCATTTGCACGAGAGGTTTGTTTCTCATTCATTGGTCTCTTGAATTTAATCCATAGATGAAATTTCATATTCACCTCTATAAATTGGATTGCCTTTTTCCTTTCTTCTTTGCTGGGGTGAAGGCATTTTTAAGGCCATATGAGATAAACTTGGAAAATATATTACTAATGATATAGAACATAGGAATAATGTTTTGTGCCCCTGAATTTGTGTTGAAAAGGATTTCTAAAAATGATTCCTTGAGGTGATCCAACTCAATCTGGATGGGTGGTCTCATCTCCAGGATTTGGATTATGAACAGGTTCCTTTCAAATGTAATTTGTGACGCAAGAATGGACACTTTGGGGAAAGTTGTCCAAAAGCTTTAGTTTCTCAAAGCTTCCCAAATCCATTGTCTCCTCTAGAGAAAGGAGAAAAGACATAATGATTCACTCTGATCAAAAGGAAACAAAAGAAGCATGAAAAAAATTAATAATAGACTTGTAAGGATGAATCCAAGCATCAACCACTTTCAAAAAATAGCTTTGAAATCCTGAATGCTTCTAAAGAATAAAGTGAGAATCTTGAGGACCAAGAAGATTAATGAAATAACCTTGTTTGAAAGGTCCCTTCTTATTCGAATGATGAAGAAGATCTAGATTAGACCCCTCCAACTATAGCAGGAAATATTTCCACATACGTCTCTACATTAAAAGATGAAGAAGCTATTAAGGTGGTCGTGAAGAAGTCCTCCTCTTCTTCCCCTTCCTATTCAGATGTGATTAAAAAGAAACATTCTTCCCCATTGGTAACAAGAATTAAGAAATATCAAAGTAAAAAGAACCCCAGTCTTGAATTCAAAATACCAAACATTGTGCATCCTTTAGAAACTTATAGAAATGTATTGCTTCTGCATTTTTCTTTGTAAGAAATTTGTTGGAATTTATTTTTTCTCTTTTGTAAGAGTAGGAATAAAAACCGAAAGACTTAGTATTAGAAAATTTCCCTCCTTGCTCTTATTAGGAGGTTGGTATATTAGTTTTTAGGAAGCTCCTAAGAAGAAGAAGAATATATTGTAAATCACTTCTTGTTTTCAAATGCAAATTTAATACAAATCCTTCTCATTTTTGTTAAATTTCTTTTTTAGAAAATTGATAGCCATTCCACATTAATATATATTGTTAGTATTATATTAACTTACTTATGTATTATTTTATTTATTAAATGTGATTGGGGTCATGATTTAATAATATATTATATAATTGTAATATATATTTTTTACTAAATATTTATATTTTGGATATAAGATTATTTTTTTATAATATTTTAGATAAATATTATTATATTTATAGAATATAGATTTTAGTGGAGGGTAATTACCATCGTATATCTTGGGGGAGGCAGGAGTGGGAGAGGTTATCTATTTCCTCGATGAAAAAATAGAGATTCATTATGCTTAGGGCTTAGGGAACGCTACAAATAACCAAGCAGAATATTTGGCTTTATGGAAAGGGCTAGAATTGGTTATTATGAGGAAAATCAGAAATTGATGGTTTTTGGGACTCCATGACAGTCATACAACAGGGGATTAAAATCAAAGAGAATTCCAACATTGTTCAGCCCCAACCTTGTAGAGGATAAAATTACAAATTGGGAAATTTAAGACAATTGAATTTCATCAAATAAAACAACATTTAAATACCATGACAAATATGTTAGCTAACAAAGGAGTTTCCATGGAATGTTGGCTTAAGATCATAGTAATGGTATTTTAAAACCTTTACTATGAGATTTTAAAATGTGCAATGATCAGATTAAGAACAATTCGTGGAAGGATTAGATCATTCCCATTGATAAGGTGAGGCGAGCATTCTTGAGTTGGAGTGCCTTAATGGCGATAGTAAACAGTCATAACAGTGATGAGCGTGAGGAAATTATTTGTCAGCTCGATTACATTATTGTGAATATGGAGTATATATTATCACTGCGTAATTGGAAAGGAGAAATTGTGGCTACAAAGAATTAGGCTCATCTTCTACTTCTTAATCAAAATAATTATTTTCTATAGAGCAAGATAGATAAGATGCATCTTAAAATAGAAGTTGAATTCGCATCTTTGGAACTTGATTTAAAAAAAAAAAACCAACAAGCAAGATGGGAGCAGAGGGAACCCGTGCGGACAATGAAACAAGGAAGGAGGCAGAATTGTATCGGGTTTCTCAAGAACAACTCGAGCAAAATGGAGCAGAGGCAACTTCAAGAATTAAATTTGAAGCTGGGCCATCAAGCGGAGGCTAGTCTAATTGGTTTTCTTGAATTATGTATTGCAAGTATATCTCTTTTAAGAGTCTTTTCAAAGGTCTTCAAACAATATCAGTTTATTTACATAGTAAGTAGGAAATGTAATAGGACTAAAGGCCTTTTTGACATCTCTGAATCCATTAGAAGATGAATCAGTAAAAAATGTAAAGTTTTTGGCGTTGTAACCAATTTGATATTAATATAAAATCCTAACCATTTCGTTAAAAAGAAAAAGTTCTCCTCGTTATGTTCTAAATAATATTTCAATTTTTATATTTATAAAAATTTCAGTTTAATAATACAATAATATAGTTTGTTAGTCATTTTAGTTTTAATTATTACTATTTAAATAACATATAAATATGTTTTAGCTTCAAGGGAGCAGTTCAATTGATGTTTCCCATGAAAATGAAGTGTTATTTGTGAGGAGGTTCGGGGTTTAATTTATTTGATTCGCTTATGGGGCATACATAGGCACCTAGTGGTAACGCTTGGAATCAACAACATGTTAAATGAGTATGAGACCAACCTAGTTGTCGAATCGATTCCTCTAATTACAAAAAAAAACATATAAATATGTTTCAAAATATTTTATATCATTCAAAGATTAAAATAAGGGCAGAAAAAATATCACCTCTTTTATCACATATTTTTCCGTATAATATATAATTAAATAATACTAAAAAAAATTAATTGATTAAATTATTTGTTAAAAATATCTAATAAAAAAATAATAAATTATAATTTAGAATTTTGATAGCATTAAAAATATATGGAGTGATTGAAATGGGATTCTCGATAAAAATGAATTCCATTTGCTATTATGAAAAATGAGTTTGAGACTATTATGAGAATCATTTATAAATTTATTTTTATGATTTTGAATCTCATGATGTTTTATTTATTTATTTTTATAAAATATTATAATTTATTATAAAAAAAATTAATATAAAAGTATTTTATTTCATTACCAAAGAATAGTGATACATAAGGAGAACAAGTTTAAATATGGTTGTGACCAAAGTGCATAACTTATAGCAAAATTATCATTTTCATTCCTAAATAGTGATAGAGAGAAAAATAAAGCATAAGAGAAATTTTGAGCTAAACAATGAGCCTCAAAACAAATATATACAATCAAAATCAACTTTATAAGAATTAATAAGATTCAATATGATGATGTCAACCATGGGGATGATTCACCATTTTTGGAGTAAAAAAGTAAAAAGATTTAAGAAAAAAGATAAAAAAAATTATTTTTTTCAACTTATCTCCCAATGGTTTTACTCAAATTTCAAGTAGGAGCACTCATTGGATGAAAAAATTACTTCCTCATCCAAGGAATACTCATGTTGTATACTTTCGATGGACCTTGCTACATGAAAAATAAAAATTACATGAAAACGTGATTGCAATCACATTTTTCATGTATTTCTCATTTTTCGTGTAGCGGGGTCCATAAAAAATATGCAACATGGGTACTCCTTGGATGAGGAATTAGATTTCGCATCTAACGAGTGCTCTTACTTGAAATTTGAGTAAAACCATAGGGAGATAAGTTGAAATTACGAGTTGATGATGTAATCTAATTTTATTTTATTATTTCCACTATTATTTTATAATATTCCCGAGGACGCCCATTTTAGACCTCAAAATTTCTCTAATGAAAATATAGTGATATCTTATCAGAGTGAGTCACCACCATCACTAACAGAGAGCCATAGAGAAAAACAAAGACCATCAAAGAGAGCCATAGAATTCCAAAGCAATTGTCATACTCATGCCCATAATTCTTGTACCGAAATGACATAACAACCAACAAAAGAGGAAACAACCATAGCCAATGGAGAAATCCCCAAAAAATATACAGCATCGAACCATAAAGCAAAAAGAAACATGCCATATAAACCATGACACTGACTAAACAAAGAAAAAACTATGCACCCAAAATTTCGGCACCAAACACCAAGAAGACAACCAACCATAGAGGAAAGGGTTGTCACCTTCAACCATCGTCAAAGAGAAACAATCATAGAAAAACTTGCACACAATGCCATGTGTAACCACTAGACCCCACTTATCGCCATAGGAGATCCAAAAAAATATCAATTCCATAAACATTTATCACCGCAGAAAACAAAACTAGAGAAGCATATAGTAGTCTTAATCCACCATGAGAAGTGTAGGATCTGGAGATGGAGAACTAACAAACGGTGTATCGGTTTGGTCTCTAGGAAAGTTAGAGAGATCCCCTGAGGTCAAATCTGACACTAGATTATTCTCCACCTCGCTAAGACGAACATCAATATCATTGATTTTAAGTCTGATGTTCCTTAGAATTCTCTTGATGTCCTCCAAACCACAAAAATATTGTAACTATGAACTTGCCTATCCTTAAAAAGCTGGCGTAACAAAGTATGCAACTGTTGATGTGTAGAGAGAGAATGTAAGAAAGACAAGCCTATTTTGTGGAATTTTCCAGGGTCAACAACCCAATTCAGGCCATCGCCCCCAACCTTTGAATCAGAGAAGTATGGATGCTCCCTCAACTCCTTGTATTCCAACAACAATATTTCTTTGTGTACTTTCAAAGGTACCGAATCAAAATATCAAGCAATTGAATCACTAGAAAAAGTGTGACTCCATTTAATTCCTATATACCCGGCTCCACCCATGAGACTCACCATACACTGACAGGAAGGCATGGTTTCCAAGACTAGAGTGCAAGGAATATATCTAGTTAACGAGCCACAACTGACAAAACAAGTAGAAGGATGAGCCACCACCTTAATTAAGCCCGATCAAAACACAATAAGGTCATCCCCCATAGTCCACAACAAGGGACCAAATTCAAGGGTCAAGTGCAACTTCCCACACTGGAGGGGCATACAATCCAACAAAACACACTGCTAAGAAAATACCAAAAGACAATTTAAACAACCCCAAAGACCTAGTTGCGTATACTCAAGTTGAAAAACCCCAAAATCCAAAGAAGAGAAGATGCCCAACTGAAGCAAAATTGAAAAATTGCCATATTGGTAAACATCACCCTAATTCACCAACACTAGATGCAACAAAGGAGTAGCATCCCAATTCACCAACACCAAACGCAATAAAGGAATAACACCTCAAATCACAGACACCATACGCAATAAAGGAGAAACACCCCAATTCACCAACACGAGACACACCAATGGAGTATATAAATGATAACGACTCAGAAACAAGATAAAATAAAAAAACTTTACCCAACCTTGGGAATTCCAAACTTCAAAGATAGTGTGAAAAATTACCAGGATACCAACAACCATAAAACAACATTGGGCATGAGTACGAAATAGCTAAATCAGTGTCCAAAAATGGCAAATTTGAAAGAATAGTCACCAACTCAAAAACAAGCCCTTGTGTCGTGGTATGCAAGAATAATATAAAATACACAGCCACGTCCGTCACACCTCCATTAAAAGAATCTAAGAAGGAATAACCTATATATCACCAGGAACCAACACCACGACTAACAAGCCAAGACGACTATACCATATAGCATAATGAATGCAACTCACGAAAGTGCCATAAAACCAAAGAAGGGGGGAGGGGGACGGATGAGGGTTGCACCTCACCTCCATTGCAACACACAACATAATTCCTTTGCCACACCACATGCATGCATTTAAAATGAAAGGACATCAAGTGTAAAGCCCAATTCCACCCTCCTCTGCCATGCCACACCATTACAAACAACGAATAGATGTACACCTCCATCTCGCTTTCCAAAAGAGTACTAAATCCCACTCCATCTAGGGATTAAAACATATTTTTCCAATTTTTTTATAAAATAATATTTATTTTATTTGTCCTTTATTTTTTTTAATAAAATGAAATAAAATACCAAAAACATGACATGAAATTTAGGAAATTCACTCTCTCATTCTCTTATATATATAACTAGCAATTGCACCAAATGTTGCAAAGGAAACGCCGTAAGGCATAAATTTGAGAAAAATCATAATATATAAAAAAAATTATTGAAGATAGAAATTAGTAAACAAATTGTCATTCAAGCTAGAAGATAAATACAAATCACTTACATTATATGAAATTGACAAATTTTATAACCTTTCCAAAATAGGTTGCCTCTTAATGTTCGAAGATGCTCTTTCAAGTTCCAATAGAACCCTTGTTATTTGGGGGCTTGCTTAAGTCAATAAGTCATTTGCAACATTTGTTTCGAGTGTGTTAAAGGTCCATGTCCACCCCTTGGAAATTATTTGTGCTATACGGGGTCCATAATTATCATAGGCATGGTTGACCGAAGGACGGTTAAACGTTTAACATCTTTCAAAGTTGTTTGATGAGGGGTAGGCTAGAGTGTCAGTCGTATTTGACGGCTAAATTGTCGCACGACGCATAATCTACCCGTCAAATTCCAACCATGGGACAAAGTAAGAACAAATTTCAAGTCAATTATCTCTTTTATTGCTTAATCCTACCATCGATGTAAGTTCTGAAAGTAAAGGGAAGGAAATTTTGTTTGCGTGTTCGGTTGAACTTGACGGTACGCGAAAGAAATTTGCTCTTTGACCTTCACATAAAGGTGGAAGTGTTTTAGTGTCAAATGCCCAAAAAATTCCTTTCATTTCCATTAAAGAAATAAACAACTGAAATGGAGGTGAAAAGGGCAGTTTGCAGGTAAAAAACCCGCATTTAGAAGCAACTTATCCCATGCTGAAATGATTTGTTTGGATAGCTGGATCTGATATGTATCGTGCGTTGTCAATGCAGGAAGGCTAAGTGAATGAATTCATAGAAGTTTCCTTTCTCATGAATGAAAGCCACCTTGCGAACTATTTCTTTATATTCTTGGTATAATCGTGGGTTATGTTTAATATATAAAAGAAACCTAAAAATTATTATTTATCCATTTAAACTTATTATTTTGCACATCCCTCTATATTAAATGTTTTTTTCAATTAAAAAAAGAGAGGCATATATGTTCTTTTGAATTTGATACGGAGAGAACAAGTTGGACTAGATTGGAAGGTCGAAAGAACCAGATCTGTTTCAAAACGGGGAAGGCAAACCGTGAAAGCATTTTCATATGAAATATTCAAAATAAGGCAATGCAGATAGTGAAAGCATTTTCATATGAAACATTTTAGGATCCATCTTTAGAGATCTACAAGAAAATTTCTCGAAAGAAATTGTGGCGAATATAGTCAAATCTCGTCTTCCACGTCATAGCGAATTCTACACAGGACATTAGTAGTCCATCATATTGTAATGTGGCAAACAACATGTCTTCAAGGTATACAATGTGTTCAATTAGTCACCCATCATATTGTAATGTAGCATACAACATGTTTTCAAGGTATACAACATGTCCTCCTACTTGTCTCGCTCAATTAGCAACCCATAATATTGTAATGTGGTATACAACATCTCTTCAAGGTATATAATATGTCTTCTTTTTGGGAGCTATAAGCTAATAGATATTCACTTAACATAGAGAAAGAGGAGAAGGTTAATATACGGTGTGATATAGTGTGGAAAATAAAATTATAACAACATTTATTTTTTACTTTTTTTTTGTCATATAGTTATATGCATATGCATTTATATATATTTTTTTTATTACTTAATGTTATGTGACATATTCTCCTAATGACCTATAAAATACTTGGCGATGAAATAAATTATGAATAGAGTTTAATATCATTTGTTCATTATCAACTAATAAAATATAATCATTTCTCTATTTTGAGAATAAACTCAGTTTCAAAAGTAAATCTTCAATATTATTATTATTGATATATGGTAAATTTAACAATATTTCTGGCTTTTAATTCTAACTCAAAACCTAAAGAACTATAATATAGGATATAGGATGCAACAGATATGGGGAAACAATGAAATTTTCAACTTACCTGTAGGGTGGGAATCCCATGCCCATTACAGAGGAAATATCAAGGTCTGAATGAGAAAACATACTATAACAATTAGTTCGGTCCTAAAAAAGTGGTATGAAATAAAATAGAAATGAAGAAAATATTTCCAAATAATACTGCAACAGAAGTAAAAATTACTTTGCTATTGACAATCAAACCAGCCATGCTCCTCGACCTCTCAATATATTTCTTGATTTCAGGGTCTGGAGGGCCTTCCGTCTATCATCATACAAATAGAAACCTTTACACGTTTTCTCACCTGCAGAAAAAGTGCCATATAATTACCAACTAAAGAATAAAACAGAGTATTGCGCACAACAAAAATCACAGAATGAAGCTAGCAGCGACAATATATATTTGACTTTAATTCAAGAATGAAAAATACATTTGCTTGAGAAAGAAAGAACTATAATATAGGATATAGGATGCAACAGATATGGGAAAAATGAACTTTTCAACTTACCTTTAAGGTATGCAGATTACAACGAAAATATCAAGGTCTGAATCTTGAACCATGATTTCCTCACCTAAAACTCGACAAGCTTCATTCACATCTGGAAAGAATACCATCTCAACTATATCCTTATCCATAAAAGAAATTGGCTGCCAAAAGTGAGAAAACATACTATAACAATTAGTTCAGTCCTAAAAAAGTGGTATTAAATAAAACAGAAATGAAGAAAATATTTCCAAATAATAATGTACCGCAACAGAAGTAAAAATTACTTTGCCATCAACAATAAAACCATCCATGCTCCTCGACTCGATATATTTCTTGATTTCAGGGTCTGGAGGGGCCTTTCGTCTATCATCATACAAATAGAAACCTTTACACGTTTTCTCTCCTGCAAAAAAAGTGTCATATAATTACCAACGGAGTAGTCTACCTAGGCGGAGGAATTGCCAGGTTTCCATCGCCGCCCAGAAAAACGTCCGGCTCCGGCCGTCGGCAATCCCTCCGCCACGCTCCCCTAGCTCTGCCACCCTCCGTCCACTGCTCCGCATTAATTTCCTGACAGAATCGCCGCCACGCAGAGTTAATGCAATTTCCAATTCGAATTTGGAAACCGCAGGTTGCCCCCCCAACCAACTCGAGGCGGCCCCTGCAACTCACTCACGTTCCTCCTCGACTCGACGCACCTCACCTGTAGGAATTTTGATTGAAGTTGTTTGCTGGAAACACAATCTAAAATCTGTGCCATCATTGTTTCGACAAAATGGGGAGGATCTGTCCCATACATAATAGGAAAATATTAACTTCAGAGAGGGTTTGATCCAGGGAAACATGTCAAAGATCGAGGTGAAGGTGGAGCATTATGGCCATTGAATTTCAATAGTTTCAGACCCAAATTCCATCAGGTGAGTTGAATTTCCGTGAGTTTACCTTCAAAATTTAAAGATCAACCGCTAAAATTAATGGGGGCTTTAAATTTCCGCTGCTGGAATTGTGTTTTGGACTGGTTTCTTGTTTAAGCGTTGGGGTTTCTGTTGTTTTTGGGAAAATTCGGGCTGAAATTGAAGAATTCTGGAGGTATGGGTAGGGGAGAAATTGCCTACTTAATAAGCAATTGAAATTTCAAGTTTCTCGCTAGCTTTAAAAGATTACGTTTTTTGGGTGTGCTTCGTTTACAGTTGAATTACGTCTCCGATATGTTTTGGCTTAAGGCTTAGGGATTCGTTACCTTTCGTTAAACTGTGACTTAGGGTTGTGGAATTGAAGGGTTTTATTTTTTCAGTATTTCTATGGGTAAATTAGCTGCAAGTCCGTTTGCTTCTGAATGTTGCCATCTTGATTTATGCAGGTTTATGGTTGAAAATTCTTTAAAATTGTCGAAGGCTCCGTAGTGGAAATTATGATTTTGATGATTTTGAGCTGAAGCCCTAAGGATCTGTTGATTTTTGTGATGGTAAGATTCGCTTGAATTTCTATTTCATGTTATAGTCTTCCATTTGTGATGTCTTTTGTTTGTCTGTTTGGTTAAATTCCCTTTTGTGCAAGAACCTTATGGGACAACAACTTGGCCTCGTTTGCCTCATACCTATGATAAACCGTCTAGACACAGTTAACAATGAAATGTCACAACAGAGTACAATTTACCTGCACAATGTTCTTCGGGTGAATACAACCAAAGACAATATAATGAAAATTCGGTTTATCATAGTAACCCAATTGACTATTTGTATTTGTGAACTTTGCTTAAAATTTCTTTCCTTTTTCCCAGTTATCTTAAACCATATAGTTTCTGATATTTTTGGTTTTTGGCTTTCTTGTGTTAGATTTGTATCTTTCAATTTAATGGATTAATTTTTTTCAGGATTGAGGCTTTTGTGATTTGAATTGAGTTGAGCTTTATTTTCTGGTATCATCGCATTGAAATTCTTTGTCAATATTTCAAACCATCAAGTACAGGTTATCCTTATAATTAATTTCTTTTTGGTAAAGCTCCTTGTGGCTAAAATCTGCTACCTACTTATTCAGCTGATGATGACAAAGATTTTCCCTGACAACCTTCTATATAATGTTGTTCCCAATTACATTTGGTGGATCATTTGTGTTAGACAGGGTGGTTTTCAAATTCATTTGATGGAGCCTTCGCTTTGGATTTGAAATGCCCTGGCTCTTGAATTTTGGATGGACTGTCAAATTAATCTCATAAAATGATGATATTGTTGGCCGTTAAAGAAGTGTTTCAATGTACTTTATTGTAGCAAGCATTTAATTGATCTCGAATATGAAAATTATCTAAATGTGATAAAATCTTCAAGGACAGATGTAATGTTGAACTAGCACTAAGGCAGATTATTCTATAGTCGAATGAATTTGCTAAAAGGTTGCAGAATTTTCTTTAATTTTCAATTTACCATCTCACGATCCATCATTGAAAATGCAATGGTTCTGGCCCGCTTGAAGGAAATAAAGATTGAATTTGAACCAGCGGATTGAGTGGCCAGTGTAACGGAACCAACACAATTTTTAAATCATTGGTTGAGACCTTATATGATTCAAAGCGTCAAAGGTCCTTGACTTGCAAGCTTTTATGGGGAACTTTTGGAGCCACTCCAGGAAAGAGGGTTCAGATGAGCAAACAAGAACCCAAGTCGACAAGAACCCAAGTCGAGTGTAGTAAAAGGAAGAGACTAGTAGTTGTCGATGGGAATGAAAGACCTAGGATAATTTCTGCTCTTACTGATGAGCTCTCCATTAGGATTCTTGCCAGGGTACCTTGTGGATGATATTCCAACTTGAAGTTGGTATGTAAAATGTGGAATCACATATTAAGGGATTCAAAGATATTTGAATTAAGAAAAGAGATCGGTTTCTCTGAAGAATGGCTATACATTTTGATGAAAGACGAAGAGGAAAAGCTCATCTGGAATGCTTTGGATCCGTTATCAGGTATGGCACAGCTTGCCACCTATGCCGGCTTTTACATATGAGGAGGAATTCAATCAAGCTATAGGATGGAGTTTATGGAATGCAATGGGAGCATCGGGTTACAGGCTAAAAGGTTTTGTGAGGGGCTCGTTTGGACGGAAAGATTCTCTAGATAGAACAACTTTTTGTGGTTGTGCCGTAGGGGCCATTAATGGATGCCTCTATGTTTTGGGAGGGCTTGCTAAAGCATCTGCTCTCAAATCTGTCTGGCGTTATGATCGTCGAATAAATGCATGGACAGAAGTCGCACCTATGACCACTACAAGGGCTTATTGTAAAACAACATTCCTGAACAGGGCTTATATATTTTTATATATGGTTTAATATGTGTTATTTCCATTAAACAATCTGCTTGAGTGGAAAACGAAAGAGTACAATGGAAGCAAGATTAAAAAAAGTATACAAGACCAATCAACAACTACAAGAGGACCCAAGTGCAGTAGATAAATTTGTGTGGAAAAATGATCTATTGTAGTATCAAGATCACCTATATTTATGTAAGAGTTTCCAACTCAAACAAAGGTACACTTTTCATATAGGAGATTCAAGGTTCTTAAAAACTTACTACAAGATCAAGAAGGATTTTCTGGGAAGGTTTTAAAAATGATGTTCAAAAGTTTGTGCTTAATTTTTTGGTTTTACAACATAATAAGAGAGATACAATCAAGTCACCAAGTCTCCTAAAACCATTATCCACACTAAATTTCTAGGAAGAAGTTTCAATGGATTTTATTTCATGTTTACCAAATTTGAAGGAAATAATGTTATCATGGTAGTAGTGGAAGAACTAACAAAGTATTTCTATTTCTACTATCTTTCACATCTTTTTAAAGCAAATACCTGCGGGATTAATGAAAATAGTTCAAAAACTACATGGAATCCTTGAGACTATATTGTAAGTGATGGGGATTCATTTTTCATTGAAAACTTTTGGTCCAAAATATTTTCTTGTTTGGGTGTTCAATTGGCTCAACTCATCGTATCATCCTTAATCCAATGGGAAAACTAAGGTTGTGAATAAATGTTTAGAATGTTATCTTCATTTCTTTGCATCTGATAAATAAACACATTGGGTCAAGTGGTTTCCTTTAGTAGAATGGTGGTACAACACATCCTTACAAACTTCATAAAAATGTCTTCATTTATGTCACTTTATGGATATCATCCTTCATCCATCACATCACCCTAGAAAGGGACTCTAAAGGTTCTATAAGTGCATGACCAAATAGGGCACCAACAAGAGGTTCTCAAAATATTGAAGGACAACTTAGTTATAGCACAAAATAGGATGAAACAACAAATATATCAATATCGCAATGAAAGAGAATTTGAAGTAGGGGATTGGGTATTTTTGATGCTACAACCATACAAACAAATGTCCCTCAAGCAACAAAAGAAGGACAATAAATTAACATTTAGGTGTCATGTCCCCTATAAGGTGTTGCAGAGGATGAGAAGTATGGCTTACAGATTGGAGTTTACTCCATATTCACATGTATATATTATCTTCCATGTTTCTATGTTTCCACAATTGCAATTACTGGATATTTATCTCCTAACAAATTGTAGTTTATTTGTCTTTTGTTAATTATTAATGGAAAATAACTATAAATTCACTGATTGCAATCTCCAAAGCAAAAATGTTGCTAAATATAAAAATTGGAACTTAGAAATATGCACACACACAATAAAAATTGACATCGTTGTTTTGGGACAAATGTCCCTGGAAAAACTGTGAAGGGAAAACTAGTGCAGTAGATGATGGTTATATTATTATAAATTCTTCAACAATTCAAGAGTACAATGATATGCTTACCTCTCACTGACAAAGATCCATTTAATACTGGAAAAATAAACTGGAGATAAATTGTCTCCCTCTGCAATCAACTTACCCTCCTACTAGCCACTCGCACTCCCTTTTTGGAACTCACACTTCCTCCTGGAATGCGCAGATCTGGCTGAGGAAAATTCGTACAACCCCATAATCACCTTCCAGCAAGTTTTTTTGCCTCCTTCTTCTTCTAAAACCCATTCGCTTTGCCTATGGGATACTGATATGGAAACTAGCAACTGAAACATTGATTCTCAAGCAACTCGCATTGGGAAATTTGGCTACTCGCACTAGTTATAGCGGCCTCCTTTATAGATGAATTTGGCCTTTTCTTCCCGTCTCCCAGACACTAGAAAACACTGAGGAAAATTCCTCCAAACTCTTGCTCTCAAATCTTTGTTTATCCCTCTGTCTCTGATGCTTCCCTAGCTTCAATTGTGCCCTTGGTGAATAACTGCAATTGGGTAGCCAAACTACTCACCAAATACTCTATGCACTCCCCAATCCCCTAGACCCACTCTCATAATCTCTTGTTGGAGTCTCAACTACCATGATTACATCTCAATTAATGCTAAAATCAATTTGAATTCATCGAAAAATTGAACTTCCCCAATTATGGCTAATTAATTTAATTGAGACGTCTCCAAGTCTTTTCTCATGAAACTTTTTATGGGTTTTGGAGATCTTATGTTCCTTAGCCTTTTCTGGGTTTTGGAGATCTTGTGTTCCTTAGCCTCTTAGACATCATAGAGACTAGAACACATGTCCATTGCTACCATAATCTAACAACTTCTTGCTTAACAAGGGTAATTGGTAACAAGATCACAATCCCAACTATTTTAGCAGAGATGAAGAAGGAAAAAGATCATACTTGAACCAAAAAATATCCTTGAAACAAGGATTAAGTAGTTATAAAATTAAGCAATTATTGAGTACCTCATCAAATGGAAGAACCTACCAGTAGAAGATGTGATATGGGAAAATCAATTATTCATGCATAAAAAACAAAAGTTATTCATGTGTTGATTGTTTGATGGGAGTGACATGTTGAGTTGTAAGGCAAATCCCCATGCTAAGCATAAAACCTCTTATTAAGCTTGTTATAGCCCTTTTTTCCACCTTATGTCAACAAGAGTAACCTAGTGTCGACCCCGTAAAGTTGTTGTTCTAAATTTGTTTCTCTTTCCCCTTGTTTGTAACCTTCTAGTAGCTTGTTTCTTCCACAGACCTATCATATTATCACCCATCACTCCATTACAATTATATAGTTCATCACTTGTTTAAATGCCAAAGTGAAGTATTGGGTGCTAAACCTTGAATCTTATGATTTACATCTGTCCTGACATAATATTTAAGGTACAATTGTCACGAAGCAATGAAGCTTTGAGAGCTTGGATGGGTCATTAAAATTGTAATTCTTCTTTTGAAATATATAATATTTGTTTTCCTTTACAAATGATAAACGATTGCATCTTTACATATGATACCCTTGAGAATGAATTTGGAAAACACCTTACACAACAAATTAGTATGAAATTATGCCTTTCAAAAAATACATTGATCCATTTGCATAATGAACAATTTGATGAATGTATGGTTACTTGAAACAAGTGCATTCTTTAGCCTTGGTGGGTTTGAAAGGGATTCTTTAGTGAAAGGAACTTAACACAGTGAATGCAATGAGGGGGTTGTTAATTCCTTTGGTGCTCAACAATGAGGGGGCTGCTAATTCCTTTGGTGCTCAACATGGAGTTGATAACATTTATATACACTATTACTTAGTGTATAACAACAGCACCACTCCTAAAACCATATATGAAGTCCCTTTTCTTTACCCTTTTCATTTCATAAAGACAAGCAAGGTCTACTTACAGAATTGTTAGCAAAATTGAATGAAAACGAAAAAATAAATGTCCAACATTTAACGCTGAAAGCAGGAAAACCAAACACATAACCTTTTATGCATAAAACTTACTTTTACTATGGACGTTTTATGCGGTGAAAGTTGGTATTTTGGGCTAAAATAAATTTATTCTTATAAACAAACCATACAAAACTAGCCAAGGAAAAGGTAAAACAAATACAATGCAATACCGCATGATTACTTTACTATCAGACATATAAGACATATCTACAGAGCATGTAATACAAAGATCGTTGATTCACAATGTCAATAGAACTGTTATAAGGGACATTTTTATCGGTCCCATCAAATTCCAGCATCAACTACTAGATCGAAACGGAAAATGTGTTATATATACATTCTGTTGTTATTTATGGCACAAGGAAACTTCCCTTCCAGCCCTTACCCATGCTTAGGTGCTATGGCTGCATAGAATTTTCATATTATGCATAACATTATTGCCAGCAAAAACTACCGTTGACCATCATCTCTGAAAATAATATATTAAGATATCCATATAAGGTGTTGGCAGAAGAGTTGTACAATATTAATCAATTGTTTCAGTAAGAGATGTAAACTCTTAGAGAGACAAAGCAATGAGTGGTTGTGAAAAACGGGGTTTCGAGTTAAAAAATAGCCCCATACAGTGAATCATGCTACCCTGAGCAGCTCTCCTTTCATGATATTTACAAAGTAACCACAACATGGAAGAAAAATAAATGTTAACCTTGGTCTTAGATCTGAAGGACCTGACAGCTAACTAGCTCAATAATGCCAAAATGTCGACTAGCAATGCTCTTCCTATCAACCTCAGAATCAGAAATACTAGTAGAAGGATCGGAGGTCGATGACAATGAAGATGATGTAACTGCACCTTCGCTTGTGTCAGCCTGCAAAACAGCGACATTGTCGCTAATGTCTTTTGTAATAACATGAAGCTTTCCCAAGAATCCAGCTAGTAGGTAAGGTGACTCTGAATCTGTGTAATCTACGACAGGCACATTCCTCAAAATGACTTTCCATGTATCTTCCTGGGGATCATACATTTTAATCTTACCGCTGTATAATGAACTAGAAGGATCCAATGCATACAAGTTACCATCCACCACAACGCTTAATTTTGTCCCTGCCTGCCTTGCAGGCCAACCATCTCCCATACCATTTGGCATCTCCAGCCAAGAATCAGTAGCAGGATCATAGCCTTCACCACCAACATCTACAAAGAAAGGCCACAAATAAAACCTCTGTGGTACACATAGTTTTCCTCTAAATGCTGTCATTCCAGTAGCAATTGGTTTTAGCATATCTGCCAAAAAAGCTGTGGGCAGAACTTGAGCTCGTGCAAATGGCATGTTTGGAATTTGGGTCCAGGTATTTGTAACAGGATCATAAACCTCTGCCTACTGAAGTGGAGTCAATCCACCTCTGCCCCTATTCACTCCACCCACCACATAAAGCTTGTTGTTCAGGAAAGCTGTTTTACAATAAGCCCTTGCAGTGGTCATAGGTGCGACTTCTGTCCATGCATTTTTTCGAGGATCATAACGCCAGACAGATTTGCTTCTGTCCATGCATTTTTTCGAGGATCATAATGCCAAGCAGATTTGAGAGCAGATGCTTTAGCAAACCCTCCCAGAACATAGAGGCGTCCATTAATGGCCCCTACGACACAACCACAAAAAGTTGTTCTATCTAGAGAATCTTTCCGTCCAAACCAGCCCCTCACAAAACCTGTTAGCCTGTAACCCAATGTTCCCATTGCATTCCATAAACTCCATCCCGTAGCTTGATTGAATTCCTCCTCATATATAAAAGCCGGCATAGGTGGCAAGCTGTGCCATTTACCTGATAACGGATCCAAAGCATTCCAGATGAGCTTTTCCTCTTCGTCTTTCATCAAAATGTATAGTCATTCTTCAGAGAAACCGATCTCTTATCTTAATTCGAAATTCAACGGCCATAACGCTCCACCTTCACCTCGATCTCTGACATGTTTCTGCAGTTGCCGAAGATGAGAGAGAAACAATGGTTCCTTGAGTATGGCAAGCGCTGGGTAGTTTGATCCAACGGTAGCCATTATTCGAATCGTCTAACATCAAATCAGACGGACGATAACGATGACAGCAAAGACCACAGGAAAGTTCATCTCAGAGGGAACGCCTTACGGCGTAAAAATAATAAAAGCTTTGAAATAAACATATTGATAATAATGATAACTATGTAGGCATATGCCGATATCATTAACGTAGAATGGAATAAATTTACATTAACTTTAAGATAAATAGGATAATAAATTATTAATAATTAATTAGAATATAACTTATATTTAAAATATATTAACGGAAAATTTAAGTTGTAATATATTTCAAGAGTATTAAATCAAGTTTTATAAACATAAATTTAAAATATTAAAATTATAATTTAGAAAGGTAAAAATTTTCAAGGGATTTAATTTTAATTCATATTCATATTTTAATTAATAAAGAAGGATATTCTTCTTAAACATCTATATTGAAAAAAATTATAAACGATGAAGGATTAATCAAAAGCAATGGGGATTTTTTTCTTTCCAAGAAATTGAGATATCAATAATTTATAGAAAAGTATCATTTTCTTATTTCTTTATTGGATCACATTTTTAAAAATGGTTATTTTTATTAGATAAGGTATTGAAATAAAAAATTAAATGGAAAGCAAGAAAGCAAATTTTTATAATAGTTTATTAAAGAAAAAATATATGCATAAAATTTAAGCATTTATAGTTTTAAACTTTTGTAAGAGAATTTAATGTAATTATAATTTTTTAATAAAATATTTTACTAATTAAATGAATATGATTTTGATTGAAATAATTTATAAATAATTTATTCAATAAAAGGAAAAATATTTTTCGATGGCAGTGTTAACGAACTTAATTAGAATGCATTGAGGTTGTATTCGTCACTTTTGAATGTTATGGTTATTTATGTTAAGGGGTGCAACCAGCGCTTAGCATGCAAGTCTCCAAATGGCTCTCAGAAGTTTTAAATACTCTTATACGATGGAGCCTTGGGAATTATGTGGAGGAGTAAAGGATGGAGGCAAGGATGAGACCTCGACCTCCCATTTAGTGTTGTGTATCTTATGTTGCGGGGTGTGGTTTATATTTTTTTGGTTAATATTTGTTGGTGCGACTATGAAGCTTTGACTCATTGATTTCTTCTAGCATAGGTGGTAGAAGAGGGTTAATTATGGTTATAGGGTCATTGACTCACAGTTGGTGGCCTTGACGTGCGTTAGTCTGAAGCAGGATTCACGTTTGACCTTCGGAAGAGGGTTTGAAGTCATCTCCCTCCGTTTCTTGTTTAATTGTTTGTTCTTCTACCCTAGGGTTGGAACTTTGCATTTAGGAATTATAGTTCTGAGGTGGGGGGTTTGTGTGAAGTCATTTTTCCTCACCTTGAAAAGTTTTGAAACTAGTATGTGTGTGTGGGGCGGTGTCTACCCTAGATTTGGAATGTTTGACATTGTAGTTAATTTTCTGGTGTGCCTACCTAATAATTTAAGAGTCAACACCTGTGTGTCCTTTTAGTTTTCCCTCATTTGGTGTAAAATGGATATTTGTAATTAGGGTTGACTAGGTTTTTTCTGTTCTTTCTTATGGATAATGGTGTTGGGGTGTGAGGCATATGCTAGGGTTCATGCATCTATGGTGCAAAAACCTAGGTATTCACCCCAAAGCAGAGTCAATGTCATGAGCATAGACAATGATATAGTGGGTTGGTGTTTGAGCGCAGATGAGGTTGTGTTTGGTTTTATCTCATGTTTCTTTGTAAGTACAGGGAGCTACAAAAATGGTTCAAGGTGCATCCCCCTATTAGTCCCATGCCACCTAGGAAACATATGTGTTGTGGGAAAGGGGGGGTGGTAGCAGTTTGCAAGGAAAACAAAGAGTGAGGCTTTTCGCTCAAGATTCAAATGACACATATTTTAATGCAGTGCCACTACAAACAAGGAGAGAAATTCACAAATTGAAAACTCAAGATGTGGTGGAGAGACAATCCCATTCTAATTCAAAAATCATGGAAGATACGTTTACATGGATTCCATACCCTAGCCACACTAGGGGAAGGAAGAAGAAGTATATGAATATAGTGGCCTTACATTGGAAAATGAAAACCTTTTTGGGGTTGGTTCTGAATGATAAACTGGTTGAGAGGTACAATGTCTTTACCACCTTGGAAAACATTAAGATAATGTTGAGAAACAAATGTTTCTGTTTGGACATAATTGATCAAAGGATTACTCATATAGAGGGGCACATACACTGTGAATCTCATGATGTTGAGCTCCAAAACCTCTAGGATCGAGTGTTAGAGATCCAACTAATATCTCGTCTTCATAATTTGAATGAACTGTACTATCTGTCAGTTTCTTAGTCTTTTTATTTGTCTAGTTTTAGGTCGGCCCATTAATATGAGCTTTGTGTTCTATGATGTAATCTAGAGTTAGTGGTGTGTTTGTTTTCAAGACCATGGAGAGTCTAGGGAAGTGTAGACATGTCAAATCCATGATAGTCTTAATGAGGAACAATAAAGTCCTTAGATGGATAACTTCTACAATAATGTAATTTTGATTTTTTTGATAATAGAAAGTATTAATTCAAAAATAAACACAAAAATAAAAATAAAAATTAATTATAAAATAAAATAAATAATTAATAAATAATTTTAAAATTTAAATTATTAAATACATTTTAAAAGTATATCTTATTTAATATTAATCTTTTTATTATTTTCAGTTTTAAAGCTTATATAATTATAATAATTATAATTATTAACAATGGGCTCTGGGTGACACATGGTTATGCGATGTGGTTTGTAGACTGAACGACATAAATATGTGGGCAAGTCGATGTCGTGTGAGGGTGTGCAGTGAGTGGGCTTGTGCACAGTATGATTCAGATACATGAATTTGAGGGTCGACTCAAGTGAAGGAACATGATCGTTCGAACAATCTAAACACATATAAGTAAGTGGAAGGATGGAATGATGGGAACATAATCCATCTCAGGCAAGTGTCTAAGAAGAAGAACCACATACTAAAATAAGTGAACGAAGAGGAGTGATAGGGAAGATGAGATAAAGTTTATGTGGTTCGCTTGGATGAGCCAAGAGACATGTGAGTTTTCTGTGATGGTTTCAGTGACAGAATGAAAGGTCAAAATTTTGTTGGACTTGGGTTCTAGTTAAAGGTGTGATCTACATAAGGTGTGCGAGTCAAGGGGTTTAGTTATTGGGTTTTAGTTGGATGTGCGAGTCAAGCTGTTGCACAAGTATTTGTCACTGTACGAGTTGAGATATCAATAATTACAACTACCACCCCGTCATAGTTGGCATTAGAGCTTGAAGAAGTCAAATGCAGGGATACATCTTCCACTCCGTGACTCTTTGTATCAAAGAATATCATAGTTGTTTTAGAATTTTGTCGAATAACTTGTTGAGGCAAGTATGGAGGTTGCTCAACAAGAGATGATAGATAAGATGTTGGAAGACTTGGAGAGTTAATCCCTTTCCGTGAAGGAGGTTGTTTGAGTACTTTTTGAGGATGTTGAATGAACAAAAGAGAAGGTCAATACTATGAGAAAATATACACAAAGTGAATTGGAGAGTTTGAGAGAATTGCTGAGGTGATTTGGAAGGACCAAGCTAAAGAACAAGAATTCAAATGATTGGGTAGATTGGAGGAGGTCATGAGGGACCTCTCCTGCTTACTAGATAACATTGTAATTTTGAAGAAGGAAATTGGGTAGGGTTCCTTTGGAAATCCCTTCCATATGAATATCAAGGAACTATAATCATACAATGGTATGAGGAACACAATGATACTTGGAACTTTGTTTGTGAAATGGACAAGTACTTTAATCGATTAGGGGGAATTTTGATGAAGTGAAGATAAGGACTATTGTTCCTTTCTTGAAAAATGATGCGAAGATTTGGTGGAGAAGGCGTTCATAGTAGATTGTCTTAGGAAACATTGAGAAGGGAATCACCACATGGGAAAAGATGAAGGATGCCTTGATAGCTCACTTTCGATTGCAAGATGATACTTGGAGTGCAAGGTATAAGGGGAATACCATCAAGAAGACATGAAGCATATAAGCATACATTCAAGAGTATTCAAGTTTGATGTTGGAACTTCCAAACATAATTAAGAGAGACATATTGTTTAAATTTGTTATTTGGTTACAATCGTGGGCATAGGATGAAGTAAAGAGGTAGGATATTTAGAGTCTTGAAAATCCATCACTACTGTCGATAAGCTTTTGGCTTACCATTCAGTGAATATGGAAGGGCAAGAGCAGAGTGAGAATAAGAAGAAGGATAAATGGAAGGAGAAGTCTTCGAAAGAAAATGGACTTAAATTGGGTGGATTTCTAAAGGGAATGAAACCATTGGTATCTTGGCTGTGTGATGGAGTTCACATGGTGAAGCATTTTATTGAGGTAGAAGGTCATGACATTGCATCAAGATAAGAAGGATGAGAGAGAAAAAATTCTAGTGGATCTATTGGAATTGTGTAGGTTTTGGGAGTTGCTACTATGAAGGAGGCTACCCCAAAACATGATTCAGGAAGGAGGAAGTTGAATTTCATGGAGATGGACATTGTTGGGAGATTATTTATGGTTTTTTTGGATAGTGGAGTGCCTCACAAATTTACGAAAGAAGATGTCACTTGGAGGTTGGGGTTAAAGTATGTCCCTACCCATTCATCATTCAAAGCAGTGAATTTAGAAGGAAGAAGAGTACTTGGGATTGAGGAGGATTTTTTAGTGAATATTGGAAGTTGGAAAGGGAAGGCTAAATTCACAATCATCAAGATGGATGTTTTTTGAGGTCATACTTGGCATCAAGTTTATGGTTGAATAGAAGGATGTGCTAGTATCACATTTGGGAAAATTATTCACTCATGGGGGAGTGGAGGAGCCTATGATCATTCCTACCATAGAAGCCATGGAAGGAGAGCATAGGATGACAACCATTTGTGCAGAGGTAGGATAACAGGATTATGATGTCAATGAGAGGTTGGATCGTCTAGAGTCCATGCTCTTTCAACAATCAAAGTTGATTAAGGCATTGTCAGATGGTGTTTTGATTTTGTCAGGAAGGCCAGAGATGATAAATGCAGACACTTTCATGGGTGAGTTCAAGGTCATTGAGGAAGAGAATATTGATGCCCAAAATTCTATCAATGAAGAATGTAGAAGATGTGATGATTATGAGGAGTATATGAGGATATTGTGTTAGGAGTAATTTTCTGGATAAGTGTACAAAATTCTTACCTTTTTCTATGGCTAGTGATGAATTTTCCTAACAATAAAAAGAAAAAGGAGAAAAGATGCAAAACCCTACAATCTTTAGCAATAAATTTCATATCTGAAAAAAAGTTGTTAGAGAAAATCTACAAAAGAGTTCATAAAATCTAAAAATATATGCCAAAAGATCATACGAGAGAACCCAATGGAAATAAATTAATTTTTTTATTAATTTCATTTATGGAGTAGTAAATAAATGAACTAGGCCTTTAATTTCCTCCTCCATGGGAGGGTTGTTTTGTGTCCCTACGCTTTAGATATCTACTTTCTCTCTCATCCGGTTGAAAATGGGAAAAGAAGAAGAACGGTATAACTCAATGTGGACAACTCAAGAGTTATGTGATCATAATGAAAATGATGATAATAATCATGTGTGTAAGGCGAGTAAAAACTTCTCTATAAATTCTAGGATAGATCTAGATCTATTCAATTCAAATAATAAAATATTATTTGACCAAATCAAGATCTAACCGTTATGAGCATTTTATTATATTTAGGAGAGGAAAAGTATAATGAAATGATCAATAATCTTTATTTACTTAATTAACTCAAAAAAATAATGATTAATTGAGTTAATCAAGACAAGTGGTCAAAATAATTAATAAATGAGAATGATTTATTAATTATTTCTAGGAGTTAAGGTCCAAATAAGTTAGAATAAATAATTACTAAATAACAATTTAATAATTACTTCAAAAGAGAAAAGTGTAATGATTAAGAAATAATATAAATAATTATTTATATAATTATTCTTGAGTAATATAGTCAAAATCGGTTATATATATATATATATATATATATATATATATATATATATATATATATATATATATAAAATAAATTTTTATATATTACATTAAAACATTCTAGTTTGAAGGCCAAAACCTTGTACATCCTGAACCAAAATTTCTTCTACTATTGTCCAAAAGCTCCAAGAAAGATTGACATGATTTACACCTTGGGTAAAAACAACTATTTTGAACTGGTTTTCTTCACACAACCTCCAAAAAACACCTAAAATCACAAAATATTTGCATTACATAACAAATATAGTTAATGGATAACTAAACCACTACAACTCCCACATAATAGAGTTGACTTGGACGTCGTTTTCTTCTGGCTCAGGTTGAGAAGTAGGGGAGACCTGACCAACGAATATCCCTATAACTATCTCTTCATGTTGTGCTATGTTCCCATATCATTGTGGCGAGATACCCTCAACTAAACCATTATCGACCTCGTCAACACTGGCTTCTAGTGTTGGGGTAAAATTATCCATGCAAAAGTTCAACATTTCAGTTGCAAGTTGCAGTTTATCCATCTTTAGTTCCAAAATGCCAATTTTCTAGTTTAAAAGCTCAAATTGGGCCCGTGACTCAGATAAAATCATATTTGAATGCTTTGAAACCAAAGAGATGAAGAATTCCATAGCACCCACCATTTTTAGTAAATAAATTTTGATATCTTCTCTCCAGCTCCACAATATCACTCCATGAAATCAAACCTGCATTGAACCTATTGTCTATCTTGGAAAATTATGTCTCTAATAACTAACTCTATGCTTTCTAATCACTCCAACATTCTATATAAACTTTTGAGCCAATTATGCTTTATTTGAAACCTCTGTCTCTGCCACGAATGCTGCATCGAACCTCAGGTAGTAAACGATCATGGAGATATGAAGCGATTATGGAAATATTGTTGTCTAGAGAAAAATCGGATAAGCGCAAGGATCTCACACATGCATTCTTAATCTAGAGCGTTGGAATGAAGGATTCCTACATTCTAACTGATTTAATAACCACTAATTTTCCTCTCCATCTATCCTCTAGCCAACGAAGTGTGACAGACACTGCCCAAGTGGATGCACATAATCACCCTTCCATGTTAGGTAAGGGTCACTACAATGCTTAGGGATTTATAAGAACTAATATAATTTTGAAATAATGCCTAAATGGGAGAAGTGATGAGGCATGTTTCCTTATCCAAAATTTAATTCCAAAGAAGAACCGAAGCAATAAGGTTCCAAAAATGTTCCTCATGGAATTGTTTTCTTAAGTAAATCCCCTTCATCAATCTTCAAAAACCCTTGTTCTATTATAACTCCTTGTTTGGCTAGAGAATCTGCCACCATGTTGAGAATTTTCCTAACATGGAAGAGCTCAATCAAGTCAAATTTATCCAATAATAGCTTAATTCGATGCAAAATAGGGGTGGAGGTCTGCCCAATATTCTCTTTTACTTTATTCACTTGCTAAATAGCAATTTATTGAGTCACTAAAAACCATGAATCGATGAATTCCCTTGGAGTTATCCAATTCCAAGTCTTACCACAAATCTAGATATTCGTATTGGTTATTTTTAGAAACCCATAAATCTCAAACAAATTCAATCTACCTTTCTTCGTTTGGGCAAAAGATAACTCCTCCCACTCTGCCTCCCCATAAAATGGGTTAGAAATAATTACTAAATAATGGTTAAATAATTATTTCAAGGGAGAAAAGTGAAATGATTAAGGAATAATAAATAAATAGTGATTTATTTAATTATTTGTGTGGATGGGTGAAAATATTTTTAATTACTTCACAAAATGGGTTAATACGACAATAACATGAAATTAATTAAATATATTTCTGGATTAATTTCAAGTGGGTAAACATAAATAATTTAAGATAATTGATTCTCTAAATTATTTCCTAAGGTGAAAGTGGGTTTTATTGTTCAAAACACATACTATATAGTGGATTTCAACCATTCTATTGAAAAATGGCTAGGTGATCACTTTTTGGGTGATAATAGACTCCCCCTCAATGTGAGTGTGTTAAGAGCATATTGTATGACTGAAACACATTGTAGGTTCATTTCACTAGACACTAAAGGGGGAGTCAATGGAGAGGGAGAGAGAGCCATTGCAACAAAGGGATGAATCACATGTGGAGGAGGCGATACCTACTTGCCAAAGAGAAGTCTCCATATGGTGTGTATATGACCTCATAAAGGCAGGGGAGGCATACCGATACCTATCGAGATAACTTTTTACAAAGAATAATGGTGCACTCAATAATGTGGGGTTGAGAAAAATAATACATGATACATGATGTGCTGGAGAGAAAACCTGTAAAAGAGTTCATAAAATCTGAAAATATATCCAAAATAACACAAGAGAGAACCTAATGTAAAAAAATATTTTTTATTAATGTCACTTGAGTGGAAGTACATAAATGACTTGGGCCTTTAATGTCCTCCTTCATGGGAGGGTCTTTTGTGTCCCCAAACTTTAGATAGTTGTTTTCTCTCCCCTCGAGTTGCAAATGGGAAAAGAAGAAGAAGGGTAAAGTTCAATGCGAAGAGCTCAAAAGTTATGACATTAGAGTAATAGTGATGATAATGATCATGTGTGTATGTTGAGGAAAAATGCTTTTATTTATAATAAAATACTAGGATAGATCAAGATCTAGTTAAATAATAAAATATTATTAGACCAAAATAAGATCTAACCATTATGGGTATTTTATTATATTCAAAAGAGGGAAACATTATGAAATGGTCAATAATATTTATTTACTTATCTAACTCCAAAAAGTAATGATTAATTGAGTTAATTAAGACAATTGGTTGAAACAATTAATAAATGAAAATGGTTTATTAATTATTTCTAGGAGTTAAGGTAAAAATAAGTTAGAAAAATTACTAAATAATGATTTAATAATAATAATAATAATTATTATTATCCCATTTTAAGGTCACGACCAAGCTAGACAACAAATTGGTTTATATGACCCCCTTGGAGGGATTTGATTGCTAAGTCTACGAAAGCATACATATTATACCCCCTATGGTTTTGAACCTGTGACCTCTTAGGAGGAGACAAATGATTTTTGTCTCGGATTTTCAATATTCTTCTTTGTTTGCCTGAAACGTCCAATGCAAAATGGTCATTTTTTATTCCAACGAATTTATGAGTTGGAATATTTGATTATGAGCTGAAGATCAAATTTTCAATCTCAAAGAGATCTTGGAGGATAAAATCATGTGATGTTATAACAAATTCATCAATAAACCATCATTGGAAACATCATGCATAATAATAATCAATTTATTAAAAATAAAGGAGAACAAATATTACTTATCCACAAGTGCATAAATAATTATGAAATGGAATTATATAATAAATTATGATAACTAATGTGATAAAAGAATAGTAGAAATGGATAAAATGGATGTTAAGAAGTGATAATAATAATAATATAATGGCAAATTAGTAGCCCAATAAACGTTAATATAATTTAATTAGTAATTGTGAATGGAAATGAATTAAATATTTGAAATTTTTTGGTCAAATGTGAATAGAGAAAAGGTCAAATAACTATAATTTTATTTTATTTATATTCTGTTAATTATTAATAAATATAGAATATGATTATAATAAAGGGATAAAGGAGGAATTATCATAGGGGGGATTTAACCCCTTAGAAAGAATTAGGTTAAAAATGTTTGGTCAAAGTAACATTAATTAAAGAAGGTCAATTATTATCTTAATTAGTATCAATTTTAAATAGGATTGAAAAATTACTAATTATAAACAAAACTATATTTAATATGGAGGGAATAAGAAAATATTATTAAAAAGGACTGGTCAAATTAAGAAATAATTGATTAGAAAGGATAAGATTAAAATTATATTTGATATGGGATAGGGTAATAATAATATAAAATTAATGAATATAATTGCGGAAAAACAATTTAATTTTATTTGGATTAGGCCAAAATAAATCAATAAATAATTGACAGATTATTATGTGATTAAAACTTTAGATATAAAATATATTAGAGTATTGGATTAGAAATTGATTAATAAAGAGTATAAAAAAATATGATAAAGGAATGAATAGGATTAGAATGAAATTATCAATATAGGAAGCTTTAAATAATAAATAAATTAGAATAAGCTAAAGGGTGAAGGGGTATAAGAACCTGTAATTTAGGAATGAATTAGATATAATTTGAGGGAAATTAAGAGGAAAGGGGGAAATAGGAGAAAGAAATGTTGAAAAATGCAACAAGAAAGTCTCAATTTTATTTCGCCTTAAATAAACGGAGGAAATTTGAAATTTCACATTAGTAGACAACTTGGAGGAGTTAATGAGGTGACATGGCTCTTGTCACTTAGTTAAGAACATTCAATTAAATTTAATGAGTTGAAGTTAAGTTTTCTTGTGTTGATTCCTAAAAAATAGGAGTCTATCTCAGTTAATTTGAGTTAAGGGCACGAAGTTTAGTTGTATGTAGTGATTCCTAAATTTTAGGAGCCTAGGTTGAGTTAATTTCAGTTGCAACCAGTTAAACTAGTTCTAACTATTAATAGTTGGTGGTCAGTTAAGTAGTGGGACATCAGTCAAACTCAGAGATCATCTAGTTAACTGATTAATCAAATAATAATTAGCTCATGCACGCAAAGAATATGAGTTTTCGAGTTGTGACAGAGTTTCCAAGGAAGTAAACCAACAATTGTAAACTAGTTGAGTGTACAAGTGTTGCATGAGGTCAGGTGATAAACCCTAAGGAATTGCACAATATATTTGAAGGAAATTCCTATTTAATATGGGTCTATTTCCTCATGAATTGTGCAAGAAAATAGGGGCTCAAGTAGAGGAAAAAATTCACTAAGTCTAGGTCAGAGCTTCTCAGTGAGAAGAGAGATAGGTTATGCACTTGCAGGTTGTTCTCAGTTGAGCAAAGAAATTGTAATTCATCTTTATTCATTAGATTATTGCAAGTAGGCATTGGGTTTTTTAGCAGGTTTCTTTCCCTGAGAAAAATACTATTTCCATGTGTGTTATTTCTTATTTCATGTCTGATTTTTCTTTTTTTCTAAATTATGAATTACTTTCTGCATTGTAGTAGAGTAGGTTTGTGTCTTGTGATTTTGATTAAAACTTCATGAGTAGTCGCAAATCTACATCATAATTTATACATGGTATTAGAGCTAGATTTGTAAAAATTTCTACATGGTATCATATTAGGATTCACATTAGAGCAGGAAATTTGAAGTTGTTTCTCAGAGGTTCAAATTTAAAGATCAGTATAGCAGGATTTCTTTAGAGCTCACAAGATGGCCTTCAATGAACTAAGACTAGAGTATGCCTTGGAAGACCCCTCAAATTTTGTTGCATGGAAGGATCACATGGAGGCAATATTGGATGCCAATGGATTGCAAGAGTGCATCATTATAGATGTTGCAAAACCTGAAGCATCTGATGCCCACAACCTTTCTCAGTGGGATAAAAATGTAGGCAAGGTGAGGAGAATAGTCTTGTATGGAGTATGGGATCATATTGTGTTGAATATCCAGGGAAAAGAAACTTCGTTTGTGATGTGGAAAGCACTAATAAAATTGTTCGAGAATAGTATTGACCAAAGGAAGCTGGCGGTCAAGGATAAACTTTGAAGTATCAAGATGCATAAGAATGAAACAATTCTGCAGTATTTGAGCAAGTTTACACAATGCCCTGATGAACGTCACGGGGTTGGTGTTATTGTCCTTGAAGAAGACTTGGTAAGCGTAGCCCTTCTGGGCCTTCCCAAGAGTTGGCATAACTATCAAGATTTGGTGAATGAGAGGGAGAAACTATGTAATTGGTCGCGCTTCTGGTATGATTTGGTACAAGAGGAAATAAGGTGGAATACCAGAGATGGGACTTCATCCAAGGGTGAGGATGAAGAAAAAATTTCAATGGATGGAAAGGTAAAGAAAGGAAAAGGGTAGAAATTCCAATCCAAACCAAAATCCATTCAAGGGGAAAGAAGAAATATTTTTCAAAAAATAAATGCTTCAATTGTCATGAATTTGGGCACTATTCTACTAAGTGTCCACACAAAAATTCTAGCAAGAAGGAGTATGCAGTAGCAACAATAGGTTCAGCTTTGGCTTCACGATTTGAGCTATATTTCACCCTTATCACATGCATGAACAATAATGTGATGGGGAGTGTGTGGTACTTGGATTCGGTTGCCTCGTTCCACATGACGAGATGTAGAGAGCTTTTCAGTGAACTAGAGGAGAGATCTCCATAGGAATATTGAGTTTGGAGACAACATAAGGTACAATGGGATTGGGATTGGTACAGTCACCTTTCAGAGGGATTCGGTATCCGCTCTCAGACTCAAGGATGTCATGTTTATTCCAGGCCTAAAGAAAACTATCATCTCCATTACATTTTTGGAAGACCATGGTTATGATGTGATATTTAGTAAAGGAGAGAAATTCCTGAAACACATAGCCATGGGACAGGTGAAGTAGATAGGGGTTTGAGTCAAGAACCTGTATGCACTTGAGGTAGAAGATATATGCACAACCTTGAGGATCAAGGCAGATTCTAGAGATATGGTGGCTGAGAGGGAGAATGTTAGACCTCTCAACATGCAGCCTCAGAAGGAGCCTCAGGAGGTTGTGGAGCAACCACAAATGGAGAGGTAGAGAGGAGGAAGTGTGGAGACATCCACTAAATAAAATATCTCTAGTAATGGGATAGTTCGAGCTAAGTGGGTAGAGGGATAACATGCATCTATACCTCTAGGAGTGTAGTGGAGTGATGTAGATCCTTAATCCAAGAGTTACAAAAATTTGGGCAGGGTCCATTGAGGCATTCTTCCTGTTATGAAGATAAATCCCTTTTGTGGATAGAGGCAATCTCTCTAGCCTAATGAGTGGGTCTAGCAAAAAAATAAAGAAATTAACATACACTTTCCTAGCTTATTTTTAACAAATGCATAGAGAGTGTAGCCTACCTTGCTCTGATGCTAATCGTTGAATCCTTTGGAGATGACTTTGATTCCTTTGCTTCAAGGTTCGCTTCTTACATGTTCTTCACATTCGAGTACCTGTAAGAAATATCAAAGAGAAATACAAGGTACAAGAGCATATATGGCATACATCAAACATAAACTAATTTATACATCAAGGATTATTAATCTAAAAGCATAAACATTTACACAATTATGGAAAGTGAACATCAGATGTATATATTAATGAGCTAGAGAGGGAAGAATACAACCTATGCCTTGATGTTGGAGACCTCCTTTTGGTGGATGTCCATGTCCAAGAAAAGACTCTTCAAGAACTCCTCAAAGTTAGAATGGGCAACCTTTGGGAATAATATCAGTATAGGAATGCAAGTAATCAATGAGAAACCCATTAAAGAAAGTGAAGAATGGATTTATATTGAGGGAGAGGGAGTTAGAGATCCACCAAAGGGAGAAGAAGGTCCTTATCCCAAAGGTAAGCTCCCTAAAGGTAAGATCAAAGGCTCTAAATGGGAGTATTCAACAATATATTTGTCCAAAAACTACGAGTTTGTCATTCTCGAGGCTCTAGTAAGAGAAGTGTCTACTCCATTTTTGGAGAAACTGCCTAAAGAGGATCAACGTGGATTTTCCTATCAAAACTCGTGCTGGAAATACTAGTCACTAGTTAGACAGAAGGTTGCCAACACGAATTTGCCTACTAAAAGAAGTGTTGGTCTTGCAAATTAGGGTTTTTTACAAGTTTTTCCAGAATTTCTTTAAGACATTAGTTATCCATCCCTTTAGGCATGTATTGAGCATATAATTCATGGTGAATGAGTTTACACAAATTTTGTCTCTTCACGACATTTGTGACGACATTGTCACAAAGGATGACACTTCAGGTATAGATTTTGGAATGTGACAAAATACTGTGTAATAGATGCCCCCTAAAGCATGAAAGAAGAACATGAAGTGATGGTTGAATTTATTTATTAGTTAAGGTGAGGATCTTGGAAGACCACTGTCAAGAGACCTGCAAATCAAACATGATACAATATATGACATCTCTGATATATAGATATGCATGATAATGCATCTGAATATGCATCAAAATATAATACATGAATCCATGGTGTGGACACAACCATCCATCTTAAAATGATCATGTCTATCGATCCAGGACATAGACGCAACCATCTATATGAAAAGGATCATGTATAAAATCATGAATACTCAATAACTCCTCGCAACCTAGATTTTAATAGATGAGATCCAGGGTCTTCATCTCTATCCTGATCGAAGTACGAATCTAACCATGTGAATAGATGTGCTGATGTCGAACATAGTAGAAACCACCTGATTACCGGTCAATAATGTAAACTGTGAACAAGTGCAATAGAAACCATCAATAATGACGATGGCCCTCAAGGTACACCAATACAATCAACATGTGTGAATACATGAACTGAAGTCGAACACTTGCAAAATCATTCAATCAAAGGCCAATGATGTAAGGTTTTAATTGAACACGAAGAACTTACCATTGAGGCATGCAAGCTCCAAGGTACTGAAAGGGAGTTTCTAAATAAACTTCCTAGATAATGAGTTGAATTCGACAGGAAAAGATCTGTCGAAGGAGGGCCATAATGTTTCCCACATCATTGATATAAAACATAGAATATCTCAAAATGATAGGAGGTATTCAAGATTGTTGCAGAGATGGTCACATAGGTATAAGAAGTTTCATTTTTGTAGATAGGACTTCTCTTGAACATATCAACAACATGAATCTGGATTTTGGCAACATTTGACTCAAAATGGGATCAGAGGTCATGATAACAACAAGGGTGATCGAATCATAGGCAAATGTATTTTCAAAACCCAGGAAGGAAAGTGGAAGAGAGAGGATATCCCAAACCTGAATCATGGTGCAGATGAGTGTCATGTTCAAGAGAGACATGCTACCATTGCACAAAATACATGACATGTTTACTTCCATTTTCCCTACTATCACTAGCGAGTACCTCTTTATTTTTAATCACAATCTTAAAGAGGATACCATATGCTTGTCGTATAATTTCATCCTTTGGATGAACCCATCATAGTAAGTTTAATGAACCCTAGGAAGGAGTAACTCGGTCTCATCATGGTGACAATTCTTGCATCATTTAAGTTTTACGAGTCTGATGAAGGTGAAACTTGACATATTTTTCATGTTTAGATAGTTTGAAAAAGAGGTAAAAAGGAAACTCCAGAGGTCCCTTTTCGTAAATCGTCTCTTGAACCTGAAAATGTAGAAAACAATATCCAAGAGAACCTCTTAGCCATGCCTGACTAAGGTATTCCTTTTTCATACAATAGTCTATCTCAATCCGGGAAAGGGTTAAACTTATACCGAGTAGACATGTTTTCATTTACTTTTATGAGTTTGAAATTACAAGTACTCAACAATATTTTCATGGTCTTGGAGTCTGAAAAGAGATGAAAGAGGACTCCTCCTGGAGGAATGAGTGGTATAAAAGGATAGCAACTTGTTCCAGTCATGATGGAACTACTCAAAACATCTAAGGGTCAAGAGGCTAGCTAATAAGACCACTCATTGTAGATTTTCCCTAGGCAAGGGTAAAACAACCAAGTCAAAGTGTATGATTGTCCAAAGAGATGGTGACAATGGAGTGAAAAAACCAAGGCTCATCCAGCAAAAACAAGCTGATAAAATGGCAATCACGAGAGGTAAATAGGAAAATGGTTTGATTTTTACACAAGCTTGAAAAATTGTGAAACTATGATTGAATTTGGTTTCATTTTTACACAAGCTTGAAATGGAAACAAACTATGCTTGGGTTTGGTTTCATTTTTACACAAGATTGAAACAGAAACAAACTATGCTTGGGTGTTAGGTCCCTATAATACTAGTGATTCCGCCATTACTATTGTCATTGTATCCCTTATTGTTATTATTGTGCCCCTATTTTCCCTATATTGTTATTAGTGTGCCCCATAGAAACCCACTATTGTTATTGTTGTTCCCTTTTGTTATTACTGTTATGTTGGCTTGATTATATTGTGACCCCTTAGACTCCTATATATAGAAGGGAGGTTTAGTCATTTGTATCATCCAATAATTTTTCATTTGTGTAATGTAAAGGAGGTTTCTCCCTTGAAGAGGTTGAATTCTAAGGTGTTGATATATATTTTCTATCTTTTTGTGAGCTGGTTTCCTAACATTTGGTATCAGAGCTTTGGATTCTAGGGTTTCGTTGCTCGAAACAGGTCATCGTGGAATTTTCACTATAACTTTTTTCTGTGATGTTTCAAAAGCCAAAAAAAAAACCCATTTGAGCTGAAATCATTCTGAAGTTTGGGTCCAAATTTCAGAGCTTGTCTCGCTATATTTTCGGAGATATGATCTACGGAAGTTAGGATTTTTGCAGACTCCCAAATTACATTCCAAACAGGTGACATGGGGAAAATTGTCATAACTTTTGTTCTGAGCATCAGATTGAAATTTCATCAAAAGTTTCAAAAAGAGGATGGCCTATAGATTTCTCTATATCAGTTTTAGGTACTAAGGTTGAAACAGTGACACGTGGAACTTCGTACAAGTTCGCTCTACGGAACTAGTCTATAATCAGGTCACCGTGGGAGATTTGGCATAACTCTTCCTTGGAGAATCCAATCTTGATCAGACTTGTGGGGTTAGAAAGAGGATGCAAAGGGCTACTACAGGACGCAATTTCAAATATTCAAGATTCACAGTTAGAAAGATATAATAGATTCAGTATCGAGCTCTTACAAAGTGAAAGAAAAGTGTGTAGTTTTTTTAAATTTTGCATATGATTGGTTTGAAAAATTAGTTTGAAGGAATTCAAAGGGAATAGTGAAGAATTATTAGCATTAATTAATTCCCTGAAGAAAGAAAATGGAAACACCTAGTAAGAAACCTGAAATCTCTAGCATGAATCGTGAATAAGAGGAAGAAATGCAACATGATATATCAAAATTACAAGACCAAGTACAACAAATTTCACTCTCACAAAAGGTAACTGAAGCCAAGATGAATGGCATGGAAGCTAATATGAATATCATGCAAGTTAATATGGATAGCATGGAAGCTAAGATGGATGGCATGGAAGCTAATATGAATGGCATGCAAGTTAAAATGGATGGCGTGGAAGCTAAGATGAATGGCTTGGACGCTAAAATGAATGGCATGGACGCTAAGATGGAAGAATTGAAGATAAATTTGAATAAGTTGCTACAAGAAATGGTTACTAATGGTGAAATGGTATTAAAGGAAACTCATGATGAGAACAAAAGAAATGTTAATCATGATTTCATAGACTCTAATGTTGGATTAAAGACCCACCATGTTCCAAAAATCGATATTAGGAAGTTTGATGGCAAGGATCTCGGAACATGGATACTACAGATGGAGCAATTTTTCAATCTCCATAATGTACTTAACACACAAAAGGTATGTATTGCAAATTTATATTTGGAACCAAATAAGTTTGTATGGTATCAATGGCTTTCCTCTTGTAAACAAATTGTCACTTGGGCAAGTTTTATGGAAGAAATGATAGAACATTATGAGGATATAAAAAGAAACACCTTTTTTAGCCAACTGATAAATCTCAAACAAAAGGGTTCAATGATGGAGTACATTGAGGACTTCCAAAAATTGAACATAAGGGTAAAAGATATTCTAGAGGAGCATAGGATTGATGTGTTCATACGAACTTTAAAGGATAATATCCAACATGAGGTTCACCTTTGGGAACTTGATTCATTGGAGAAGGCATTCAGGTTAGCAAGAAAAATGGAAAGAAAAATTATGGCAAGCAGGAAGCCTACCACTCACAACTATAAATATGGAAGTGTTGTTGCCCCTAGCCTTCCACAACTTACAAGGTTGACACCACAAAAATTGGAAGAAAAAAGAGCAAAAGGGCTTTGTTATAGTGTGATAGCAAATACACTAAAGCTCATAAGTGTGTTGAGAAGAAATTATTCTACATATATTGTGAAGAGGAGGAAGAAAAGGAACACAAAATGTCAAAAGAAGAGGATATACTCCAGGAACAAACCCTAGATAAAGAAGAAATGAATCTGACCATATCATGTAATGCATTAGCTGGAATTACCACTCCTCAAACTATTAAGATAGAAGGACATATCAAGAAGAAAAAGGTAATAGTGTTGATTGATTCGGGAAGTACCCATAATTTTACTCATTGTAAGATAGCCAAGGAATTGAATTGCTTCTTATATCCAGCACCATAGTGTCAAGTGATGGTTGCAAGTGGAGGAACCATAAATTGTTCTGGAAAGTGCCATAATATCAAGCTATCCATGGGAGAATATGTATTGAATAACCCAATGCTTTCCATTCTAATGGGTGGTTCTGATGTTGTACTAGGAGTCCAGTGGCTACAATCCTTGGGTACAATAGCTTTTAATTTTCAAGAACTTTTCATGAAATTTTGTGTGGAAGGAAAGGAATTTGAATTAAGGGGTATTTCAGGGAAACTAGGAAAGATAATCAGCTCTAACAGTATGACAAATATTCTAAAGAATGAACAATGAGGCATAATTGCACAATTATGTTCGCTAGAGGTTCCCACATCGAAATCATCTATTTCTCTAGATCTCCAAAAAGTCTTGGACAATCATTCCAAGGTATTTGAGACTCCCAAAGGCCTCCCACCTATTCATGATCATGATCATGCTTTTCATTTGATTCCAGGAAGTGTTCCTCCAAACATCAGGCGATATAGATATCCCTATGCTCAAAAGAGTAAAATTGAATGTATGGTTGTAGAAATGCTAGAGGCTGGTATAATTGAACCTAGTAAAAGTTCTTTCTCTGCTCTAGTAGTATTGGTGCACAAGAAGGATGTCATGGCGCATGTGTCTGGATTAGAGGGAGATCAACAGGCTCACTATTAAAGATAAATTTCCCATTCCTGTCATTGATTAATTATAGGATGAATTACATGGATCAATTTACTTCACCAAGTTGGATCTTTGTTCAGGATATCATCAAATCAAAATGAAGACTGAAGACATTCTGAAAACAACATTTAGAACTCATGAGGGTCATTATGAATTTTTGGTCATGCCTTTTGGCCTTACCAATGCACCTTCTACATTTCAAGGTTTGATGAATTCCATTTTCAAACCCTTCCTTAGAAAATTTGTGTTAGTATTTTTTGACGATATACTAAGCTACAACAAGTCTTGGAAGGATCATGTTGAACATGTTGACAGCGTGCTCAAACTATTGGAGGAGAAACAATTATATGCAAAAAGCTCCAAATGTTTCTTTGGAGTACAAGAGGTGGAATATCTGGGTCATATTGTATCTCATGAAGGTGTTAAGGTAGACCCTAGCAAAATTAAAGCCATTAAGGAATGGAAAATCCCCACATCCATAAAGCATTTGCAAGGATTTCTCGAGTTGACAGGGTATTATCGCAAGTTTGTTAAGAATTATGGGAGAATAGCAGCACCTCTAACAACATTATGGAAGAAAGATGCATTTTCATGGACTCCAGAAGCAACAAAGACCTTCGAACATCTTAAAGAGGCAATGTGCGAAGCACCAGTCTTAGCTACATTGGACTTCACAAAAACCTTTATTGTGGAATGTGATGCTTTAGGAAATGGAATTGGTGTTGTTTTAATGCAAGATGAAAGACCCATTGTTTTCAAAAGTCGTCCAATCAAAGGAAAGTATTTACACAAAGCTATTTATGAGAAGGAAATGTTGGCAATACTACACGCACTTAAGAAATGACGACCCTACCTAATGGGAAGACACTTCAAGGTAAAAACGGATCATGATAGTCTTAAATACTTTTTAGAACAAAGATTATCCTCTGAAGAGCAACGAAAATGGGTCACAGAGATGTTGGGTTATGACTGTGAAATAATCTACAAAAAAGGGAAGTAAAATGTTGTGGCAGATGCACTCTCAAGAAAGGATGAGGATGTGGAAGCATTGTTGTGCACCATTTCTATTATCCAACCAGATTGGATAAACGAAGCAAGGGATGAATGGAAGAATGACGAAGAAGTGTGGGCACTCATTCAAAAGTTACAACAAGATCCCAGTACATCTGATACATTTATCTGGAAAAATGATTCGTTATGGTACAAAGATCGCTTATACCTACATAAGAATTCCCAACTCAAACAAAAGATTCTTATGGAATTGCACACTTCTCTCTTAGGAGGGAACTCAAGATTTTTAAAAGCTTATCACAGGGTTAAGAAGGAATTTTTTGGGATGGCCTTAAATTAGATATTCAAAATTTTGTGGCAGAATGTTTGGTTTGCCAACAAAATAAAGTTGAAACAATTAAGACCCCAGGTCTATTACAACCTTTATCCATTCCAAGCCAACGTTGGGAGGATGTTTCAATGGATTTTATCATAGGTTTACCCAAGTCCGAAGGAAAGAGTGTCATCATGGTGGTAGTTGACAGACTTACCAAGTATGCACACTTTTGTGCATTATAGCATCCATTTTAAGCCAATACAGTTTCTACTGCATTTATGGAAACAATTCAAAAGCTACATGGAAACCCAAAGATTATTGTAAGCGACAGAGATCCCATTTTCACTGGAAATTTTTGGACACAATTATTTTCTTGTCTCGGTACTTAGTTAGCTCGTAGCTCATCTTATCATCCTCAATCTGATGGGAAAACTGAGATAGTAAAAAAATGTTTGGAAGGATATCTTCCTTGCTTTGTATTTGATAAATAGACACAATGGGTCAAATGGTTGCCTCTAGCTGAATGGTGGTATAACACTTCCTTCCATACTGCAGCAAAAATGACCCCATTTATGGCACTTTATGGATATCATCCATCATCCCTCACATCATATTTAAGTGAAAAATCTAAGGTTCAAGCTGTGGAACATCACATTGAGCATCAACGACAATTTCTCGAACTCTTAAAGGATAACCTCACGCTGGCGCGGAATAGAATGAAACAACAAGCAGATCAACATTGCAGCAAAAGAAATTTTGATGTAGGTGACTGGGTATTCCTATGGCTACAACCATATAAAAAAATGTCCCTCAAGCAAGCTAAGAAGGATAATAAATTATCACCAAAGTATTATGGTTCGTACAAGGTGTTGCAAAAGATTGGTACTATGGCATACAAATTGGAGCTTCCTGCAGCTTCTCGAGTGCACCCAGTTTTCCATGTTCCATGTTTAAAGAAGGTTATAGGTGACAAGATCCTAGCTCAAACAATATTTTCCAGAACTTGATGAGCAAGGAAAAATCATATTGGAACTGGAATCAGTCACAGAAACAAGAACTCGACAGCTACGTAATCAATCAATTTCAGAGTATTTCATTAAGTGGAAGAAATTATCCGTTGAAGATTCCACATGGGAGGATGATAACTTTATACAGAAGCATCCAAAGCTACTCAAGCGTTGAGGACAATGCTTTTTGGAAGGAGAGGGGCATGTTAGTTCCCTATAATGCTAGTGATTCCCCCATTACTATTGTCATTATATCCCTTATTGTTATTATTGTGCCCCTATTGTCCCCATATAGTTATTAGTGTGCCCAATAGAAACCCACTATTGTTATTGTTGTGCCCTTATGTTATTATTGTTATGTCGGCTTGATTATATTGTGACCCCTTAGACTCCTATATATAGAAGGGAGGTTTAGTCATTTGTATCATCCAAGAATTGTTCATTTGTGTAATGTAAAGGAGGTTGCCCCCTCGAAGAGGCTAGATTCTAAGGCATTGATCTATCTTTTCTATCTTTTTGTGAGCTAGTTTCCTAACATTGGGTTTGGTTTCATTTTTACACAAGCTTGAAACAAAGATAAAATGTGCTTGAGATGCGTTTGCATGCCCCCAGCATAATGAATCGATTCGAGGTACATGCCCCCCAAGATTCATTTCATTCACCTAAGTAGACTACAAGTTACTAATAGGTAGATGGGATGAAGGTTCACTTACAAGATCAAGTGAAAGACTCGACTGGAATTTTATGAGATCTAATCAAAGACTCAAATTGGAAGGGGATTTTTTTTGACACAAGAAAAGAACAATGCTCATGATACCTTGTTTCATTTTTTACCCAGCTTCACACAAGTAAAGGAACCATGCTCATAACCTATTTAATTTTTTAACAAGGTTGACATAGTAAAAGAACTATCCTCATAACATCTATTTCATTTTTAAATGAGGTTGACATAGTAAAAGAACTATCCTCATGGTGACCCCTGGTCATGGACTATAAGAGACGATGGCTTCCAAGAGGTTCTCATCAGATGGGAGAATAAAAATCTGGAAGGGATACATGTCTAGGTATCCAAATGAAAAATTGGGCTCCAATGCCCCCAGTACATGATGTACTACATCGACTACTAGATCATCAGTAGATGTGGGCATGAAACAGGTAGTCACGTAATTAACCTGTGGCAGGGGTGATACCGCTTTCACATAAGAACCATTTAGTGATGATGGTTGATTGGGAATTGATTCAAGACCAATGAATGTAAGTTGATCAATGATCAAAATGCTTCCTTCATGTTGGAGACACATCACTCAAAAGAGGGAAGAGACAAGAGCTCCCTTGACATAAACATAATCACAACCAAGGAGTAGATTAAAATCCAACGGGCCTTGGAAAACCATCATGTTTATATAGGAAATCTTTCCTCCCAAAGTAATAGGCAACTTAGGAAGGATCCCTAATATTTGACTAGTTCCTCTGTTAAAAGCTAACAGATTTCGGGTGACGGGGACAAGTTGCGGAGAACCTAAATTTTTCCAAACAGTTGAGGATAGAATACTAATAGATGCGCCCTTGTCTATGACTATTCTAGGTATGACCATATTATAATCCTGTACTATAATCTGGAAAGGCACATAAGATGAAAGACGATATCCTAACAATCGACTCCAATAAAAAAAAGTGACTAAACTACTCATAGGGGGTTTCGTCGGAACATGAGAGTTTCCCTCTTGCTCTACGGGAACATGAGAACTGCTTTCATGCACCTTGGGAACGGGAGGATTTCTCTCCAGTTCATTTGAAATTGAAGAAATCAGAAGAACCTGAGTAGTATGAGGTTCAATCTCTACCAGAAAGGTACAATTAACTGAAGGTGGATCCAGGTCTACTGTTTTCTTAACCAATGGTTGGTCGAGAACAGACTTATGAGACTCACTTTCAGAGAGAGCAGGTTGACCAAAGATGACTTTTTATCAACCACTAGATCAACTAGTGAAGGATTAGGGGAAATATTTCAATAATCAGCTGGAAGATGAGGCTGGGAAGTTGTAAGGTTTTCTAACTCTTTGGAAGCCTCATCCAGAAGAGGAAAAAGGTGAATGGGATGATTACCTTCACACAACTTACAAGGAAATTTTACTTTTCCCTTTTTCCCATGGACCTTATTATTACTAGTTGAAGGTTTATCACCATTATGATCTATAGAGGCTAATGAAAAAGGTTGATATGAACCTGTGGACCACACTTCTAAGACCTTGGGAATACCAAGACAATTCCGAATAAGGTGGTCACCCTTACATAAAATGCAAGGGAATTTTACTTTCTAGGACTGGTTGGAAGACTTTTCTACATCAGTTGCATCCATACAAATGGCTGCTTGGTTTCCTACTTTCTTGTTTTGCATCTTCTTCTTTTTCCTCTTATTATTATTCTTAGCTTCATGGTTACTAGAATCCAAACTTTCACTAGGTGAAGAGGAAGAACATGGTGAAAAAATAGGTGAAGAAGGTGAGGGGTCAACTTTAGAATCAACATGAGGTTGATGTTGTTTAGGTGGAGGATAACTTGGTTGAAAAGAAGTTTGAAGACTCAGAATCACTGAGGTTGAAAATAACCAAACTGATAAACCAATGGTAAAACCAGGGAGGGGCAACGTTGCCATATAGGGAGCGCCAATATTTTTAAAAGAAGGAAAAGGACTAGGATTCTTGTCAGAGGGGTTTCCTTGGTTGGTGAACTTAGGAATTGTTGCCATTAGTCTCAACCTAAGATCTACTAAGGGATATTTCCACAGGAAGGATGTTTTTCTGTGGTCAATTAATTGATTTTAGAAATTAAAAAAACAAAATAAAAAAAGGGGTAAGCTAGGCAAGAGGGTTTACCAAGTATCTATGAACTGCTATATACACCTTAACTAAAACCAAGGACTTAATGTACGACAACCATTCTCCCCCGTTGTATCACATTTAGAAGGTGGCTAACTCAGTTACCTATGCCTAAAGGATAGAAACCTAGTGGGGTCTCCTAATATATATGCGATGATATGGGGAGCACAAGACCATGTTAGTGTTGTCTAATGCATAACCATTCAATGAGAGAATTCCCATATACTTGCCATACATGGAGCGCCTCCAATATACCTGAGATACTGGAGAATGATACTATATACTTCCATATGTAGAATGGGATTTCACCCCTGGGATACAATGCTGGAAAATAACGACAACTTCTAGGTTTGTAGACATTGGAACACGTCTCTAGCCTAGACCTCTAAATGTTTGTGTTAAGTTCCAAATTCTCCTTAGGTTAATTGAGTAAATTTTAATGTTTTTCTTGAATTATGTTTCAATTTTTTGGCTCAAATGATGTCATGTGAATCCTAAAATGCAACTATATGAGAAAAGGAAACTTTTCACTTCAATGAAAGCTAAGCTAACAAGGGAAGATAATTCAATCAATTAATGCATCGAACAAGAGAATGCGTTAAAGGACATGCGTTCACTAACTTTTCTTTCCAAATGCAATATGAAAAAGAAAAAATAAACTTCACTTTCACTATCCAATATGCAAGCTATCGAAAGAAAAATGATGTTTACTTCACTGATATGCACTTTATATAAATGATTTTCTCTTTGATTTCCATATGCTCTAATGAAATTAAGTTTCAACTAAAGAAAAAAATGATATTTTGATTCAAATTCTCCTAATGAAAACAATGCACCAATTAAAGCAACACCAAATCCAATCCAAAAGCACTTAATGAAAATGTCTTTCACTTTTCTCTTTTGAATAGATAAACAAATCCACTATTTTCAGTTTGTAAACCAAGAAATGTAATCTATGCTTTATGAATAACAAAGATGAATCTCAAATACAAGATGACCTAACACAATTCAAAAGAAACTTTGTAAAAACTAACCGAAACTAATGCAAGCTAACGTTTTGAATGATTTTGACAGATAACCAAATATAACCAATCAACAAACCACAAACTCAGTGACACTTACAAGCGAAAAGTGTCAATCAAATGACCTATAAACCCTAAAATCAACTAAATTTCACTCAAACAATTGAAAGTTCAAAAATACAATAATTCGCTAATCAAATCAGATAATCAGACAAAACATCAATAAATCCAATCACAATGGACAAGAAAGAGAACCTGGGGGGCTGAGACACACTAGATTTGGCAGAGAAACCGTAATTTTTTTTCCAATCTCTGATATCAATGCAACTGTAACGGCCAAGCTGGAATTGAATAGGAGATCAACACGACTATTTTGAAAGAAAGAAAGCTGGAATCATGACTGTCCAAGTCAAAAATGTGTGGGGTGAGGAATAAGGAAAAAAAAATTATTTCATCAAACACTCCACACTCAACACTCTAAGGTAGTGATCAGTGATTGTGCAGACCTATACAGACTCAAACTAACTGAGAATGCGATGGTCAGTCAAAATGATCAAGAGATCAGATGAGAAAAGAGATTGAAGAGGCTATAACGTCCCCAGTGGATTCGCCATTTTGTTGTGAAGGTAAATACCCTCTGCGGACAGAGGCAATATCTCTAGTCCAATGAGTGGGTCTAACAACAAACTAAACAAAGTAACATACACTTTCCTAGCTTATGTTTAACAAATGCAAAGAGAGAGTACCCTACCTTGCTCTGACACTAATCGCTCAATCCTTTGGAGATGAATTTGATTCCTTTGCTTCCAGGCTCGCTTCTTACTTTTTCTTCTGATCGAGGTGGATATTGGTGGCCACCCTCCTATTCCACGTTGACCCCCACCATTGTTTCTTTCAGTTTTTTTCAGTTTCCTTAATTGTAGCACAATTTACTATTTTTGGCATTTTTTTGGGTCTTGAACTTCCAGAGCCATTTTGAGGCCCTAAACGATGTGATCTTTCTAACGAGGTATCATGCGTGTCAAACAGAGATAATATGATAAAGCTATGACCCCGGGAAGTTGGCTGCCTAACTAACCCCAACAGGGCCCATAAACTCTTGGTGTTTTATCTCCTCGGATTAGGGTCTTGGTTGTTTAGGGTTTTATCTTGTTCAATAATAAAAAGGCCATTGAGCCTCATTGTAACTCAGTTTAGAAGCATGTAGCTACCACATCTCTTCAAGGAAATAAGCTACCATCGCCTGAGCTAGTCTCATTTCCATTTTATTTGTAATCATATTCCATTATTTGATATTAATGAGAGATAGTGTTATTTTTGTTGCATCTCTGTATTTATGGATATATCTGTAATTTTTTGTGTTCATGTTTAAATTCTGATCAGTGGTATCAGAGTGGTTTTCTCTTTCCTTGTTTTTCTTTGCATGTCCCCAATGAGGTTGGGATATAAGGAGTTAGGGCTTGAACTGGCCGAACCTTTGCAAGACCAACCTTAGAAATCTTGACAGCCTCCCATGGGGGAAGAAGAGAAAGACAAGGGAGTGGGAGATTCTATCAAAATATTTCTCTAGGAGGCCCTCGAGAAAAAAAGGAACACGATGTTGGATAACTTTGCTTAGATCCTTCAACGGTTGCCCACTGGCATCACATCCACATCCAAAAGTCACTCTGGAAGCTCCACACCTTTTGAGGTACAATTAAACTTTGACATTCCCATATTTGAGGTGAAAAATAGATGCAAATGTAGTAGATAAATGGTTGAATCTACTAGAAGGATATTTTTCTGTTCATGATTTTTCCAGCTGAGAAAAGATTACTTTTGCTCTTCTCAAAGTCGCCCCCCATATCAAGGACTGGTGGGAAACATATTGTGAGCAGAAGGATGAAAGTATGACCTCACTATTTTCAGTCATTCGCACTTGGAATTTATTCTGGGATGCCATCAAGGAGCAGTACTACCCTGTTAGGAGCTACGAGGACAAATACATAAAACGGACCATGCTGTGGTAGGGAAGGGATCAAGATGTGCTGGAGTTTGCCAATGTTTTTCATACCCTTCACACGAAGTTGGGTATCAAGGATTCTTAGAAACATTTGTTACTCAAGTACCGCATCTTCCTACATAGATACATCTAGGATGAGATGCAGTTCCTGGACATCTCCTCGCTCGGCACGACATACGGATATGTCGTCAAGATTGAGTAGAATTTTAAATAGAAGAAGCGAGAATTTGGATCTGCGAATTTGAAGCAAGGGAAAGGTGGCCCGAAACCACAGAATAAAGGACAAAGCCAAAGTGGGATGACCCAAGACAACCCATCAAGGCCACAAGCAAAGGACAACACTGTGAAGCTAAAGAAGGACACAAGAAAGTGTTGTGAGTTCCATAAGAGCTCAACCCACAATGCAAGTGAGTGTCAAGCCAAGTAGTCACTGGTGGCCGAACTGAAGGCTTTAGAATTAGATGCATGTTATAACTCTGAGTCAGAATCCGACAAAGGGAATGAAAAAGGGAAGCAGATTATTGATGTAGAGCCCAATGCCACTGTCACCCCCACAAATATCTAGAAAGAGGAACCCAAAGATCTAGAGGAGGAAGAGCGTCTCCTCCACTCTTAGATGTGGGTAAAGAGTTCCTTGCTATAGTTCATTGTCAATAGCAGGAGCCAAAAGAACCTCATTGCAGCAGAGGTCATGAAGCGACTGGTCTTACCGCCACAGCACACCCACAACCATACACCATCAGGTGGCTTCACCAAGGATGAATCTGCGCGTGAGCCAACAATGTCGCCTTCCATACAACATCAAGCCCTTCATGGATGAGGTATTATGTGACGTTTCTCCCCTTGATGTTTGTGATGTATTATTAGGCCAACCATACTTGTGGAAGCAACATGGTGTGTATGGGTCAAGGCCTCACATTGTTATTGTTACATTGGGAAATAAGTTGTACAAGATACCAGAGGTAGCACCGCCTACCACCATCTCTTTGGATACTGTAAAACAATGCAGTAAGCTCATTTCAAAACCGGGAAATTTGTTTTCCTAATGATATGCCCTCAAGGAAAGAAGAAGACAGTGGCCACGACCTCCAGACAGGGCCCCTCCGCACGACAACAATAGATGGACAAGGTCATGGAGGAGTACGAGGACATATTCACCTCCCCCACAGGGGTGCCTTTGCACTATCAGGTCAAGCAATCTATCGATCTAACCCTAGGTGTGTCATTACCCAATGGATCAATCTATTGATGCTCTGTTCTGGAGAACAATGAAATTTAGGAGCTACTGTAGAAAGGTCACATTCGGTCGAGTTCATCACCTTGTGGGAGCCTGATCGTTTTGGTACAGAAGAAGGATGGGACTTGGAGACTATTTATTGACTATCAGGCACTGAACAAGATCACTATCTGGAATAGGTACCCGATCCCGCGGATTGATGAACTTCTAGATCAACTCAATGGGGCAAAATATTTCAGCAAGATCGACTTGAAGTCCATGACCAGGTACCAATCAAACCCTCTGATGCGTGGAAGAGTGCCTTCAAAGCCAAGGAGGGCCTTTTCAAATGGTTGGTTATGCCTTTCAAGTTGACGAATGCTCCTGTAACCTTCATGAGGCTTATGGATGACATCTTGTGACCATTCATCAACTCATTTGTAGTGGTATACTTGGATGACATCCTAATCTTCAGCCAGAGTTGGGAAGAGCACCTCTACCACATCCGACAGGTTCTCCAAACACTGCGGTAACACAAGCTATGTGCCAATTTGGAGAAATTCACTTTTAGTGTGACCCGAATTTAGTATCTTGGATACATTATTGATGAACGAGGGGGTGCATGAGGATTCAACCAAGATCCAAGTCATTCGGGATTGGTTAGCCCCAACCACTCTGACGGAGCTTCGAAACTTTCTGGGTCTTGCAAATTTCTGCCGGAGGTTCATGTTGGGGTTCTCTCATAAAAAAATTGGCCCTTGAGTCAAGTCACCGAAGGAGGAGTGAAAGAAAAAATCTTTTGGTCTGAATCTCAACAGAAGGCATTTGTAGAGTTGAAAAATCGCCTTTTCTCTGCACCATTGCTCACATTACTAGACTTACAACAACCATTTGAGATCAATATAGATGCCTCTGATTATGCTATTGGGGCAGTCCTTACTCAACAAGGGCATCCAGTGCCATATCACAGTGAGACACTTTCAAACACAGTCCGAAAGTATCCCACTTATGACAAAGCGATGTATTCCATTATGCAGGCCTACCGATAGTGGAAGCATTACATTTTGGGGAAGGAAACCGTCATCCACATAGACCATTGACCCCTGCAGTTCATACAAATGCAAGGGAAGTTGCAGAATGATTGCCATCAGAAGTGGTCCACATACCTGCAACAATTCCATTTGAATATCAAGTACAAGAAGGGTAGCACAAATAATGTTTCAAACTGCCTCAACTGACCGCCGATCACAACGTTAACCACTATGCTCAAATATTTTGGGCACGAGACTTTTGATTGGCCACTTCTCTACAAAAACGACCTAGAAATCAGCCACACATACCATATGCTCTTGGAGGGTCAACAAGTTCTAGATTTTCACCTCCAAGATGCTCTGTTATGCCACTTGGGACACCTTTGTGTTGCTTCAAGTGAGCATGTGAAGATGATTTGGGAAGCACACTACAGTTGAGCCACTGGGCATTTTAGGGTTGAGAAAATGGTGGTAGTACTTCAGAAGTATTTCTATTGGTTGAATCTTTGATAGGATGTCGGGAAGTACATCATATCCTACATTGCCTGTGCCATTGCCAAACCGACCATCAAGAAGAAAGGTATCTATACTCCGCTGCCTACCCCTAGCTGCCCTTGGGAATCCATTTCCATGCATTACATGTCAAGCCTTCCTTCTACTAAGCATGGAAATTACTATGTTTTTGTGGTCATCGATAGATTCTCGAAGATGGCCATTATGGCAGTGTGTAAGAAGAGCATCACAATAGAAGCCACTGCTAAACTCTTCTTTGAACGAGTGTGGGTACACTTTGGGATCCCACAGTCTATCATCTTAGATCGAGACAACAGGTTCCTCAGTACATTTTGGTCCAGTCTCTGGTCGATGCTGGACACCAAGCTCACTAAGTCCACAGCTTTCCATCCCCAGACTGATGGACAGACAGAAGTCATCAACATGATGATTGTACACATTCTGCACATGTACAACTCAAAGCATCCACACACATGGGATGAGAGCCTCCCTTATGTACAACACAAGTACAACTGAGCTCTCCACAACTCGATTGGCCACAACCCTCTTCAGGTGGGCTTGGGATTCCAACCACCATGTCCCATTGATGTGGACATACCATTTGCAATGACTTAGGGAGATTTGACTCATGTCTAGTTCGAAGCTGACAAGGAAAATAGCTTCATTGAGCACATTCAACACATCCACCAATAGGTCCATGACATATTGGACAAAGACAATGCTAAGTAAAAACAATGACATGATCAACATCAGGTGCCACATAAGTTCTAGGTGGGTGACCAAGTTTGGCTACATCTGTAGAAGGAGCACCTCACTGGGCCCCACCGCAAGATTCACCCGCTTCGATATGGGCCACACACCATCACCAAGGCTATGGTAGATAATGATTTTGAGCTCAACATTCCCCCATTCCTTGGCTTGCACCCAGTGTTCAATGTAGATCACCTTCGGCCATACTTCCCACCATTACTGGACACATTTGACATTGAAGAACATCTCACACCAACAGAGTTAAATCCATACTGCATGGAACAAGCTGCAACTGATAAGATCATGGACACATAGATCAAGAACACTAATAAGCCTCATCATTGGGTAATTGTATGGGCCTTAATTCATCTCCTAACTTAGTCAAACCAACTATCCTCACAACTTATTGCATACTTTTGATTATATTTTGTTTATGAGATGAGTTAGAGTTGGATATTTTGCTTTGTTGTCTAATGTGCATTTAATGCAGGATTAAAGGATAAAAGAAAGGACTTTTGGAAAATACCTTGGTCAAAACTTGAATGGATCAAGGGAGAGAAATTATAGGAGGTAAATCCTCCTCATTTACTACCCCTCCATTCAAATATTCCTCCATCAGCTCAGAGTGCAAACAACCAAATCATGAGGACCAGAAGGCAACTGAGCAAGTGAAAGTCAAAGCACCAGTTTATCTTGAGTTTGGGAGCCGAGCCTCCCTAATTTTAAGGAAGCTGTTGGAGACTTCAAACATATAAGTAGAGAGACCTAGGACCTCAGTAGGATCCAGACTTTGGATTTTGAAACTCTACTTGTTTTCGAGCTGCAATACTTGTGACAATTTTTGATGTAATCCATTGTTTTGATAATAAGAATGAGTTTTGTTTTGAGCCAACACTGAGTTAACTCAGAGGGATGAAGCTATTGGGTTAGGGCCCAACCCTAGCAGCTAAGGGTCCTCTTTATGGTACATGTATGCTAGCATAGATTCATGGTTTAATCGTTCATTTTCTTAAGTAGTTGCATTTCCATTACAACAGTGTAGCATGGATTGGTTGTGTTTTAGTTTGCTTCCATTTGTGCCCTCTTTCAATTAGTAGGTTAGCAAGGAGAAAAAGATAACCATAAGGTTGTCAAAAGATGTCTCAGCCTCACCTCCTCCCTCTGGGACCATGACTTGAGGAAGAGACCCTTCAGCAACCCCAAAAACACAGATTTCTAGTTCTCGCATGAGCTTTGGAGTTTGTCGTCTTGATTCAATACTTGGTTCATTTCATCATTATATTTTTGTAATAAGATCTCACTCATATTCTCATTTCCTTCAACACTTTCTCCATGCATAATATATGCAGAAGCTAATAAATCACGTCTTAATTAGATTATGCCCGTAGATTTCCTTACCGTCTGATCCACAACAAACTTGGCCAATCACCGCCAACCGCGTGCGTATTCATTTCAACTTTTGACTTTAGGCACTCCGAATCTCCACCATCGATCTACCTCACCTGATCCAATGTCTATTGTGTCACCCGATCGCCAACTAGCTTGGCCGATCCCCACCATTGATCAATCCCATATGATCCAATGGTTATCCTTCAATCTCGCGCGAATTCTTGCATGGCCGATATCCACCCGAGAGCACATGAAAAAAGTGGTTTTCTCATGCTACATGTCACTCACTTAGGCTAATCACGTAAAATTTAGGAATTCTGCTTACATCTTTGAGGGTGTACGAGAAACTTCTTACCACCTATGAAAACCCAGTCCATCATTCTGCACATTTTCCACCCTTCTGTTGACACGTGACTTGATGTGATCCATCCGTCTATTGACTTCATCTCCCGCGATAAGATCTCCACCATCCATCTTCTGTTAATCTTGTTCATCCATCTATTCACTTAATTCCCTGTGATAAGATCTTCGCCATTCATCTCCCATTAATCTTGTTCGTCCATCTATTCACTTAATCCCCTATGATAAGATCTCCATCGTTCATCTTCCATTAGTCCTGTTTCTCCATATATTCACTTAATCTCCTGCGATACGATCTCTGCCGCTCGTCTTCAATTTATACTATTCATTGATTCGACTAATCCAATGGTTCCCATGCACTGCTACTTCATTACATCCTCCTTTCACTAATTTCGATCTTCGATTACTTTTTCACTTGACTCCTTCCTGAAAATTGTTTTGCATATTAGTTAAATGTTGCCACTCCTGAGCTTTGATTTGGTTATTCAATCAGACTCCAACATTGTCTAATCATTGCAAACAACAAAAAACCAAAAAAGTGAAAACATATTTAGTTTAGTTTCCTTGCTTACACATTAGTATGGTTTGATTCTCTTTACTTCTGTAATTTAGATCACAACATTAGGTTAGTGTTGATTTAGCAATTCTGCTTAGCATAGTTGTTTAAATGGTTAATTAGGATATGGTGTGATTTCGCATTACATGTTGTTTTCTTCATTACTGCAGTAGAGTAGCTCTCTTAGAATAGATTTTATCTTCTTCCATCAAAGAATCAAGCTTCTTCTGACTCTATAGAAGACTGGCTTGGAACCCCTGGGGTCTCTTACCAGATGAATAGTGAGAACAGGTAGGACCTTCACTTCTACTTGTGCATATAGCACTATCACCTCCAAGTTTGTACGAACCCTGGGTTCATAAGTAAAACTGGTATCCTAGGAGTTGCAACATCCTTGCTGCAATACTGGAGCTCATCACTTTTTGGCACCGTTGCCGGGGAGGTGTCTGAGTAGAATGTGATTAATGCTTTCTTTTCTTCTATTTATAGTCTACTTTCTTTTCTTCTATTTCTAGCCTCCAATTTTCTGCCATTAGTCTATTTCTGCAAAAGTAATTCTAGTAGCTTCCTTTCTTTCAGTTGTCATTATCTGCTTTCCTCTCCATTTTGCAAGTAGAATTTCAATTCAGAAAGTAACTTTTCTTTCTGTTAGTAGTTTTCATTCAATCAACAATTCATTTTTGCAAACTACTTTCTAGCTTAAAAAATCTTATAAAAGCCAACCCAAAAACATTTCCTTTCATGCCTCATAGGAATAGGGACAATTTAGGAAAATTCTTGCCAAATACCCCATTGCATCCAACAACCAACCTTCTCTCTTCTTCGCTGGCTGTGAACTGGAGGAACCTTTAGGTGAGTAACTTGACATATTTGAATAACCTACAGGGGAAGAAGAAGAAGAAGAACCCATTCCTACTGAACCAATGGCTGAAAACCGAAATGACAGAGGAAATAGAGAGAGAATTTAGGGTGCCTTCCCCATGATGGAAACCAATGGGTAAACTAAGATGAAGAATATAAGCCCCTTTGCTCTACCTCATTTCCATGGCCTGACCATAGAGGACCCTAACACTTTCCTATTTGAGTTTGTTGTTATATGCTGAACCTATGACTATACAGATGATGAGAAAAAGTTAAAATTGTTTCCATCTACCCTCAAGGATACAACATTGCGCTGGTTCATGGGTTTACCTGGAGATAGCATCACAACTTGGGCTCAGATGTAGCAGGATTTTAACAACAAATATAGGGACTACTACAGGTCAAAGGATACTAAAGAAGAGATTTTCAGGATGACCATGTGCCAGGATGAATCCTTAGAATACTATGAAGAAAGATTCCAACTCAGTTACAAAAGGGCCAGGTGCACACTTGACCCCGAGTCGCTGAAGCTGGTCTTGCTTAGAGGAGTAAGGGAAGATCTTATGGATACCTTACACTTGTTAGTAGGAGGGGATATCTACCAATTACCCTATGAGGATATCAAGTCTGTCTTTAGAAACCATTCTAGGGCAGCCAGGAAAAAGGGTAGGAGTAGTCAACCTATGGATAGTACATCATCTTCCAACTCATCCATCAAGGGTGAAATTGGAAATATGCTGGAAGATTTCAAAAGTGAGATGATGCAAACCCTTGCCTTGCAATTGGACACCATGAACATCAAAAGGAAGCACGAGGAAGAAGAGAGAGCCTTGGCCATATTTTATCCTAAATGCACCAGGTGGCATCCTAGGAACGAATGTCCATTGAACTGCATTGAAATTTTCTCGGTCTGTGAAGAAAACCACTCCACAGACAAGTGCCCTTCTTTACCAGGACTCAAAGATGTATATCAAGGTGATGAAGGGGTCACTGAGCAACTTTGTTACATCAACCAAAGGAGACCTCCTGGGCCTAGACGATACCAATAGGGTATGCAAGGGTCATCCCATGCATATTACAACCCCAAAAAAACCACAACTATACCTTCTTGGGGACCGCCTGCTTATCCTTCCGGGTCTACACCCCCTCCTTGGTCTTGTGCATCTCAGTATCATTCCCAGCTAGCCTGCCAGTCATTTAACCCTTATGTTATGCCACAACCTCAGTGGAATACCCCACTCCAGGGGTGGAGGCCCCAATACAATAATGCTCCAGCTCTATTGCCTCCACCACCTACCCAACCACAACTCCTACACTCTGCTCCACCCAAGAAACCGTAGATGCCTACCTAGCCAAATCTGAACCCAAGTAATAGGCAGGCTCAACAAGTATACAGTAGAGAGACATCATACCTAGCTTATGCTGTAGAAATCCAGGAGATCAACCTAAAATCTAGGAGAATTCTCCCGGATAACCAACCTCCCTCTCCACATAAGGAGGTTTAGGAAGAAAGAGAGGAAAGCAACCTTAAAGTAAATCCACCCTTTCTTGAGAGATTAACCCAACCACTCCAGCCTACCCTGGAAGAAGCTAAACTTCTAGGAGAATTCTCCCGGATAACCAACCTCCCTCCCCACATAAAGAGGTTGAGGAAGAAAGAGTGGAAAGCAACCTTAAAGTAAATCCACCCTTTCCTCAAAGATTAGCCCAACCACTCTAGGCTACCCTAGACGAAGCTGAACTTCTGGGAGAATTGAAAAGTCTATGTGTAAAGATCCCCCATCTACATGCAATAAAAGATGTTCCCATTTACAATAAGTTGATTAAGGAGAAATGATTCAAGCATCCAGGAAGAAGAAAAAGGGATGCCCCTACCATTAATGTCATTGGGCAGTTGTCTGACTTAATGCTGGGGTAGGTAATATGTCCGAAATATTTGGACCCTAGAAGCCCTGTAGTAGATGTGCACATAAATGGCACCATTGTCCCACACACTTTGATTGATATTGGGGCTGCCATTAATGTGATGACCAAGGACACTATGCTCAAGCTCAACCTCCAAGGGCCATTGAGGAAGACCACAACAGTTCTGCAACTTACAGACTGTTACACAGTCGCCCCTGAGGGAATTGTGGAGGATGTGATGGTCTTCATTGACTCCTGTGAGTAGCCTGTAGATTTTCTAGTTCTCCAGCCTAAGGCTAAGCTTACTGGTTACCCTCTCATCCTTGGGAGGCCATGGTTGGCCACAGCTGATGCTTACATTAGTTGCAGAGCTGGGAATATGACCATCAAGAATGGGCATATGTCCAAACATTTAGTCCTATACCCTCCTTCTCAACCTTCTTTAGAGCATGATTTACCCTTATAGTTGGAGGAGGAGGAAAGAGATGAGGTTTATTTAGCCCAAATTTATTCTTTGGAAGCAACCATGGGAGGAGGACAACAATATGAGGATGACTTAATTGAACACCTGCTCCAAAGTCCAACTCCTATTTCGTTACCATTAGAAGAAGATGTAAGGGAAACCCAGAAAAATCATCCAATTGACTTATGATTGGCCAATTCCAACACACTCTGTGTCAAAACCATAGAATTTGGCCCAGAGAGAACTTTGAAAATTAATCCATCTCTTTCTACTCTTGAAGAGGAAAAGCTATGCAACATGTTGAGAGAAAATCTAGAAGCCTTCTCTTGGAGTTAAAAGGATATACATCACCGGATATACATCAAAGAACGTTGCAAGCTGGTCCAGCAACCATAAAGGAGGATGAATCCATCTCTTAAAGATATAGTCAAAGAAGAACTGGCAAAACTGCTAGATGCAAGATTCATTTACCCTATCTTCGATAGTGAGTGGGTCTCTCCTTGTTAGTTCCCAAGAAAAATGGTAAGTGGAGGATTTGTGTTGATTACAAGGAGTTGAAAAAAGCCACAAAGAAGGATCATTTTCCCCTACCCTTCATTGACCAAGTGCTAGATGGCCTAGCAGGGAAGAAGTTTCTTTCTTTCCTAGATGGATTCAATGGGTACAGCCAAATCCAAATCTACCTAGAAGACCAGGATAAGACCATATTCACCTATCCTTGGGGTACTTTTGCCTATAGGGTCCTTCCTTTGGCCTATGCAATGCTCCTGCCATTTTCCAGAAAACAGTCTTGAGTATTTTTGCTGAATTAGTACATGATGCGGTGAAATTTTATATGGATGATTTTACACCTTATGGTTGTGATTTTCAAGAAGCCTTGACTAACCTAGGCAAAGTATTGCACAAATGCATTGAACTGAACCTGGAGATAGCATCACAACTTGGGCTCAGATGCAGCAGGATTTTAACAACAAATATAGGGACTACTATAGGTCAAAGGATACTAAAAAAGAGATTTTCAGGATGACCATGTGCCAGGATGAATCCTTAGAAGACTATGAAGAAATATTCCAGCTCAGTTAAAAAAGGGCCAGGTGCACACTTGACCCCGAGTCACTAAAGCTAATCTTGCTTAGAGGAGTAAGGGAGATCTTTTGGATACCTTACACTTGTTAGCAGGAGGGAATATCTACCAATTACCCTATGAGGATATCAATACTGTCTTTAGAAACCATTCTAGGGAAACTGGGAAAAAGGGTAGGAGTAGTCAACCTATGGCCAGTACATCATCTTCCAACACATCCATCAAGGGTGAAATTGGAAATATGCTAGAAGATTTCAAGAGTGAGATGCTGCAAACCATTTCCTTGCAATTGGACACCATGAAGATCAAAAGGAAGAAAGAGGAAGCAGACAGAGACTTGGCCATTTTTTATCCTAAATGCCCCAGGAGGCATCCTAGGAATGAATGTCCATTGAAATGCATTGAAATTTTCTCGGTCTGTGAAGAAAACCACTCCAAAGACAAGTGCCCTTCTTTACCTAGACTCAAAGCTATATATCAAGGTGCTAAAGGGGTCACTGAGCAACTTTGTTACATCAACCAAAGGAGACCTCCTAGTCCTAGACCATACCAATAGGGTATGCAAGGGTCATCCCATGCATATTACAACCCCAACAAAACCACAACTATACCTTCTTGGGGACCCCCTGCTCATCCTTCTTGGTCTACACCCCCTCCTTGGTCCTATGGATCTCAGTATCATTCCCAGCTAGCTAGCCAATCATTTCAACCTTATGTTCTGCCACAAACTTAGTGGAATACCCCACTCCAGGGGTGGAGACCCCAATACAACAATGCTCCAGCTTTATTGCCTCCACCACCTACCCAACCACAACTCCTACACTCTGCTCCATCCAAGCAACCCCAGATGCCTGCCCAGCCAAATCCAAACTCGAACAATAGGCAGGCTCAACAAGTATACAACGAAGAGACATCATACCCAACTTATGCTATAGAAATCAAGGAAATCAACCTAATATTTGGGAGAATTCTCCCAGATAACCAACATCCCTCTCCACATAAGGAGGATGAGGAAGAAAGAGAGGAAAGCAACCTTAAAGTAAATCCACCCTTTCCTGAGAGATTAGCCCAACCACTCTAGCCTACCCTGGAAGAAGCTAAACTTCTGGGAGAATTCTCCCGGATAACCAACCACCCTCTCCACATAAGGAGGTTGAGGAAGAATGAGAGGAAAGCAACCTTAAAGTAAATCCACCCTTTCCTGAAAGATTAGCCCAACCACTCCAGCCTACCTGGAAGAAGCTAAACTTCTGGGAGAATTGAAAAATCTATGTGTAAAGATCCCCTTTCTCCAGGAAATAAAAGATTTTCCAATTTACAATATGTTGATTAAGGAGAAATGATTCAAGCATCCAAGAAGAAGAGAAAGGGATGCCCCTACCATTAATGTCATTGGGTAGTTGTCTGACTTAATGCTGGGGCAGGTAATATGTCTGAAATATTTGGACCCTAGAAGCCCTATAGTAGATGTGCACATCAATGGCACCATCGTCCCACACACTCTGATCGATCTTGGGGATGCCATTAATGTGATGACCAAGGACACCATGCTCAAGGTCAACCTCCAAGGGTCATTGAGGAAGACAACAATAGTTATGCATCTTGCAGACCATTACATAGTCACCCCTGAGGGAACTGTGGAGGATGTGATGGTCTCCATTGACTCCTAGGAATACCCTATAGATTTTCTAGTTCTCTAACCTAAGGCTAAGCTTACTGGTTACCCTCTCATCCTTGGGAGGCCATGGTTGGCCACATTCGATGCTTACATTAGCTACAGAGCTGGGAATATGACTATCAAGAACGAGCATATGTCGAAACACATAGTCTTATACCCTCCTGCCCAGCCTTCTCTAAAGCATGATTTACCCTTATAGTTGGAGGAGGAGGAAAAAGTTGAGGTTTATTCAGCCCAACTTTATTCTTTGGAAGCAACCATGGGAGGAGGACAACAAGATGAGGATGACTTAATTGAACACCTACTCCAAAGTCCAACTCCTAGTTTGTTACCATTAGAAGAAGAAGTAAGGGAAACCCAAAACAATCATCCAATTGACTTATGCTTGGCCGATTCCAACCCACTCTGTGTCAAAACCATAGAATTTGGTGCAGAGAGAACTTTGAAAATTAATCCATCTCTTTCTGCTCTTGAAGAGGAAAAGCTATGCAACATGTTGAGAGAAAACATAGAAGCCTTCTCTTGGAGTTACAAGGAAATGAAGGGAGTACACCCCTTAGTGTGTACTCACCGCATATACATAAAAGAATGTTGCAAGCCAGTCCAGAAACCACAAAGGAGGATGAATCTAGCTCTTAAAGATATAGTCAAAGAAGAACTGCAAAAACTGCTAGATACAGGATTCATTCACCCTATCTCCAACAGTGAGTGGGCCTCTCCTTTAGTGTTAGTTCACAAGAAAAATGGTAAGTGGAGGATTTGTGTTGATTACAGGGAGTTGAAAAAAGCCACAAAGAAGGATCATTTTCCCCTACCCTTCACTGACCAAGTGTTAGATGGCCTGGCAGGGAAGAAGTTTTTTTCTTAGATCAATTTAGTGGGTACAACCAAATCCAAATCTGCCTAGAAGACTAGGATAAGACCACATTCACCTATCCTTAGGGTACTTTTGCATATAGGGTCCTTCCTTTTGGCCTATGCAATTCTCCTGCCACTTTCCAGAGAGCAGTCTTGAGTATTTTTGCTGAATTAGTACATGATGCAGTGGAATTTTATATGGATGATTTTACACCTTATGGCTATGATTTTCAAGAAGCCCTGACTAACCTAGGCAAAGTATTGTAAAAATTCATTGAAATGAACCTGTCTCTAAGTCCGAAAGAATGTGAATTCTTAATGACTGAAGGGATTGTGCTAGGTCATTCAATATGTCAACAAGGACTGCAGGTGGACCTAAAAGAAATAGCAATCATCCAAAGGGTCCCACCTCCACAAATGCAGAGGGATGTCAAGAGTTTCTTGGGGTTAGCTGGATACTACCGAAGGTTCATAAAGGACTTCAACAAGTTGGCCTCTCCTTTATTTGGGTTGTTGGCCAAAGATTCAGAGTTTATATGGTCAAAAAGTTGTTAAGAGGTTTTAGATGTTTTAAAGGGTAAGTTAACCATTGCACCAATTTTTTGAGGCCCAAACTGGGCCCTCCCTTTTCATATTCATGCTGATGCCTCACACAAAGCCATAGGACTAGCCTTAGGTTAGGTAGAGGAGAAATTGCCCTATGCCATCTATTTTATCAGTAAGAACCTGTCAAAGGCTGAGCTAAATTATACTGTCATCGAAAAGGAACTCCTCGATGTTGTGCATTCACTAAACAAATTTAGGCATTACATTACATGCTACCAAACATTTGTACATACTGACCATGTTGCAATCAAATATTTAATGAAAAAACCAGATGTGAATGCTAGAATTATAACATGGTTGCTTTTATTACAACAGTTTGATCTAACTATTGTTGATAAGCCTGGTAAGGAAAATGTTGTTGCAGACTTTCTATCTAGGATGAATCTACCCTTAGGTGAAGAGGGAATGGTGGATGACCAGTTACCAGACGAGCATTTTTTTTCTATTTTAGTTCTCTCCCCATGGTTTGCTGATATAGCAAATTATTTGGTATCAGCACAGTTCCCACCAAACTTTCCCTCCAAAGAAAAAAGCAAGATAGTCATGAAAAGCACCCCTTTCACTTGAATTGGGGGCAATCTTTTCAAACTTGGCCTAGATCAAATCTTGAGAAGGTGTGTAAGGGAAGAGGAAGTTTTTGACATCCTTCTGGCCTGTCATGATGGGCCTTGTGGAGGTCACTTTGCAGCAAAGAGGACAACATTCAAAGTGTTACAAGTGGGCTATTATTGGCCCACTCTTCATCAGGATGTGAAAAAGTACATTAGTCAGTGTGATTGGTGCCAGAGGATGGGAAAACCCACTCCAAGAGATGAAATGCCCCTACAACCTCAAGTGACTTTCGAGCCATTCGAAAAGTGAGGTATGGACTTCATTGGTCCTAACAACCCTCCTTCAAGGCAAAAACAATACATTATTGTGTGCACTGATTATTTGACTAAGTGGGCTAAAACCAAGGCGATTAAGGCAACAACAGAAGAGAAGGTGGCTGAGTTCCTAAGGGAGAATGTATTCTACAAATTTGGGTACCCTGGAGAGGTAGTCACAGACCAAGGCAACCAGTTTACCTTCAACATGATTGAAGAACTACTTAGCCATCACAAAATCAAGCATAGGACCTCCACTCCTTATCATCCAAAAGCTAATGGCAAGTGGAGGTGACCAACAAGGCACTGGAGAGCATCTTAACCAAGGTAGTGAGAAACAATAGGAAGGATTGGGCAGAGAGACTAGCTGAAGCCACTTGGGCCTATAATACAACATGGAAGACCACCACTAGATTTACACTCTATGAGTTGGTCTATGGGAAAAAGGCTTTTTTATCCATTGAGTTTGAATATAACACATTTAGGATGGCAGCACAACTAGATTTGGATCTCAGTCATGCACAAAAAGAAATATTATTCCATTTGAATGGCTTGGATGAATTTAGAATGCAGACCCTCCTACATATAGATATAGTTCAGCTTCAAAGGAAGATATGGCATGATAGACATATTAAGGAGAAGAAATTTCAAGAGGGCGATTGGGCATTTTTATATGATAAAAGTATAAAGACTTCAAGGGCAAGCTAAGGATAATATGGATCAGACCTTATGTGATGGAAAGATGCCATGATAATGGTTTAGTGCAAATTAGAACTATAGATGAAGAAGCCATTCCATTGCTTGTTAATGGACACTGATTGAAAATGTAAAAGAGGCCTTTATCAAAATAATAGTTCAATGACAATATCAATAAGACAATGATGATGGTGGAGCAAGTTCCATCTCCTCCCTCATCAGTCACTGAAAAAGACAAAGAAAAAGAAAAAGAATAAGGATTTAGGTGAAAACCTCCATGAGGCACCTGAGTCCCATCTTTGGGTTGAAAACATCGTGAGGCGGCCCAATGATGAAAAAAATGGAAAAAAGAATAAGAATAAGAATATCCCTGGGTGAAAACCTTCCATGAGGTGCCTAGGGAAAATAGCTAGGGTGAAAACCTCTCTGAGGCAACCTAGGTGTATTTGAAAAAAAAAGAAAAAAAAAGAGAAAAAAGACATAATTGTTATTTGCGGGTGGGTGAGAAAGACAATCAAGGAGCAAAGAGAAGATCCAAAGGGAACCATGCCTCACATATATTCATGTCCTCCACTCCTTACCATGCATCTCTCCATCAATTCCATTGTTTTTTTCACTTCATTGCTTCTATTTAGCTGAAGACCGTGTTTTCTATAGGATCCCTTGTATTCCTATAGGATTCCCCGAAAACCTACAAGAAGCAATCCGAGGGTGAATGGTAGGATGGTTAGGTCCTGTAGTAGCCTATCCCACGAAATATCAATCATTAACTATAGGTATTCACTAGGATGATACAGGAGCTCCAGACAGTAGACAACAGATAGCAGAGGAGCAAGAAGAATGACCATATAGCAAATAAACAATGCAACACCTCTAATCTTCGACAACTGCAGCATGGCATCGAGATCGCAGGTAAGTATCCCGCTCACTCACTCATATGCATCATGTGATCAAAATTTGTAAGGGTTACGAGGTAGTTGGTTTATAAGTGAAAACGTGGCCAGTTAACTTGGCCACCTTCGTTCATTCAGCACATGCAAAAACGGGTGTCCTCTCACATGTGGCTGTAGTCAACTCAAAGATAGAGGAGGAGTAGGACAAGAAGTGGTTAACTACAGATCTACGAGGTGGGAGCTGATTATGAGGAACCTCACCTCGAAAAGCCGTAAAGGGAGACAAAACATCATTTTCATGCATTCATGCATTCCACCTCCTCGAAACTCCCTCACTCAAGTCGCTCTCATAACTCTGGCCACCCACCGGAAGCAAGGATCCATTTTTCTGCAAGAGAATTTCTACAAGAGCATGCACAGGAATTCCTATAGGAGCAGTCTACAGGATAGGTAGCGAAGGGTTCAAGAGGGAATATCACAAGAATTGTCCATTACCACCATTCTAAAGAGGTAGGATCTAAAAATCCATCCCCATTTACAAGAAAATGAACTAGAAATGCTCTAAAAGCTAGTGGATATAACAACTGCGGGAGGTGAATTACATACATAGGAAACTTTGTTTTCTCCTAAATTTACAATTCTTGTGTCAAACCTCTCATTTCCTCCTCAAGCCTCACAAGCAAGATGACAGGAGGGTTTAATAGGAGAGAACCCACAAACACTATGAGGATACAACAACACCCCCAAGTGCTTGAAATCTTTATAAGACACCAATGGATGGGTTTTTTTCGAAAATTTCACAGGATATGATGACGATGTGGCTCAAGAATTTTCTCATTCCCTCACTTCACACAGAAGAATCCATGCAACTGTTATAGTTAGAGGGATCACTATATGTCTCACCCCAGAGATCATCAGTAGGGTCACCACACTTTCCCTAGGAATTCCATGGAGAAAAGAAGACAAAGCAGATAGTCAGGTGGCAAAAAGGAAATTCTTTGTAGAAGTTGAAGAACCCATAGAGGATAAAAATGGAGTAAGGAGGGACAGTCTACCATACCCATGGAGTGAGGTAGGTTACCAACTCATCAAATATATCTCATGTGAGGGTAGATACAGTGTTGTTTATGGCTACCATTTTAGGATGCTTGAAGAATTAAGATTTGGGGTAGAAACACCAGTTCACCAAAGACTCAGCATACCCTATTTCTTGATGCAATCACTCATAGACTCCAGCAACAAAGTAAAGGAAGGGAATTCCCAACAATTGTCTCACCATGGGTTGATCAGGATCCTCATTGAGGATGCCCTCCAAAACCTCAGGATCCCTATAACATGGTCAGTATTCAGAGACTTACCAGCAGAGGATGACATCAAAACCCTCACCTATGATGTTAGTCCTTTTGTCAGTGAGGAGGAGGCAAAACAAGAAGAAGAAGATACAGAGCTAGATGGGGATGAGATGGATGAAGAAGAAACTAATACAAAGGAACATGATGAAGCAGAAGAAGAAGGAGGAGAAGAGAAGGAGGATGATGCTGAAATAGAGGAGGAAATGAAGAAAGAAACTGATGGAGATGAGAAATAATAGCAAGAGGAAGAAGATAAGAAAAGTAGAGAGGAAGAAGGCATTGAAACAGAAGGGGAAGAACACAAGGAAAAGTCACCTAAGGTGTCTCCAGAGGCCCCTAAGAGGAAGGTAGCAGCTGCCCTCACTACTCTCAGCACCCCAGTCAAGAAAAAAGGGAAAAGAAGGAGGCAAACCCCTCTATATTTCAGAACAAGAAAGAGCACAAGAGACAAACAAGGGAAGCCACAAATATCAACAAAAATCCCTATTGAGATTGAAGATTCCCCTATAACAAGAGATAAAATGCCTTCCCCTAAGTCACCAATCACCTATGTAAGGAGCCCTAGTACTAGATCAACTTCCTTAAAGGGTAAGGCCATCCTACAGGATCCACAACAAAAACTACAGGAAGCACAGAAATTGGAAAGCAAGGTAGGGGAGCAACAAGAAACAAAAGAAGAAGAAATTGGGCACATGGAAGAGAAGCTCAAGGAAATGGACAAAGAGATAAGTGGCTTAAGGGACATAGAAGCAATAATGAGAGATCAACTTGAGAGGGAAAATGCATGACTGAGAGGACAACTACAGGAAAGGGAAAAACAACTAGCATGTATGGCCAGCCTCCTTGGAGGCCATCCAGTGTAGGATGCCAGCTAAATCCTATGCTCTTTACCTCAGAGAACAATGGCTACAATTTCATATTAAAACACTAGAATAAAGGGGCACCATGACATTTCATGACTACAGGCAGTTTATTGATCTTTGTGTTCAAAGTACACTAGAGGATAGAGCCAAAATGGTTGAGTTTTACTTGCACAACATGGACCTCACAGACCTAAATGTTTGGGATCCTAATGCCGAGCTAGGAGATCTACAATTAATGGCTTTGGCATCATGGATGAACCATGAGGAGTCAAGGGCTGCAAAGATGAAAATAATATTGTCCAGAGAGAAAAATGAACCTCTTTTCATCAGAGCTGAATAATCAAATCCCATGGACCTAATCAGCAACCATAATCTAATTGCTAATGATCCTAAGCTGGCACCTAGATATCTTAATGCCCAAGACCAAGAAATTTCACATTTTGAGGATATGTTTATGCTTCTAGGAGACGATAGTATACATGCCTGCTTTAGGAGATGGAACACATTGCCACACAGCTTGAAGATCATAGAATATCACTCCCCTCAAAGGTTGAGAGAGGCACTCAATAGGACACCTATGTATAAGAAATAAATGCAAAGGTTGAAAGTCCATTGGATAGGCCTAAAACTCAACCCACCACTACTCCTAGGGATGCTAGAAGGGAGAAAAGAAGAAGAAGAAAAGAGGCAGTGGGAATAAGTAGAAAGGAAAGCAGGGTTCTATGAACAAGAAGAAGAGACCACAACAGAGGCATGGGATGTCAGAGAGGCTACTAGAGCCATGAAGGACATGGACATTGACTAAGATGCACAGAGGATGAGCAACACTTTTAGTAGGGGGTGATGATGAGCCTCATCATTGGGTAATTATATGGGCCTTAATTCACCGCCTAACTTAGTCAAACCAAATATTCTCACAACTTATTGCATACTTTTGATTATATATTGTTTATGAGATGAGTTAGAGTTGGATATTTTGCTTTGTGGTCTAAGGTGCATTTAATGCAAGATTAAAGGATAAAAGCAAGGATTTTTGGCAAAGACCTTGGTAAAAACTCAAATGGAACAAGGGAGAGGAATTATAGGAGGTAAATCCTCCTCATTTACTACCCCTCCATTCGAATATTCCTCCATCAGCTCGGAGTGCAAACAGCCAAATCATGAGGACTAGAAGGCAACCAAGTAAGTGAAAGTCAAAGCACCAGTTTATCTCGAGTTTTGGAGCCAAGCCTCCCTAATTTTAAGGAAGTTGTTGGAGACTTTATATGTATAAGTAGAGAGCCCTAGGACCTCAGTAGGATTCAGACTTTCGATTGTGAAACTCTACTTTATTTTCGAGCTGCAAGACTTGTGACAATTTTGATGTAATCCATTGTTTTGATAATAAGAATGAGTTTTGTTTTGAGCTAGCACTGAGTTAACTCAGAGGGTTGAAGCTATTAGGTTAGGGCCCAACCCTAGTAGCTAAGGATCCTCTTTATGGTACATGTATGCTAGCGTAGATTCATGGTTTAATCGTTCATTCGCTTAAGTAGCTGCATTTCCATTACAACAATGTAGTGTGGATTGGTTGTGTTTTAGTTTGCTTCCATTTGTGCCTTCTTTCAATTAGCAGGTTAGAAAGGAGAAACATATCACCATAAGGTTGTTAGCAGGTGTCTCGGCCTCACCTCCTCCCTCTAGGACCATGACTTGAGGAAGAGACCCTTTAACAACCCAAAAACATAGATTTCTGGTTCTCACATGAGCTTTGGAGTTTGGCGTCTTGATTCAGTACTTGGTTCATTTCATTGTTATCTTTTTGTAATAAGATCTCACTCGTATTCTCATTTCCTTCAGCACTTTCTCCAAGAATAATATATGTGGAAGCTAATAAATCACGTCTTAATCAGATTATGCCCGTAGATTTCCTTACTATCCGATCCACAACAAACCTGGCCAATCACCATCAACTGCATGTGTATTCATTTCAACGTTTGAATTTAGGTGCTCTAAATCTCCATCCTCGATCTGCATCGCCTAATCCAACGGCTATCGCATCACCCGATCGCCAACTAGCTTGGCCAATCTTCATCGTTGATCAATCCTGCATGATCTAACAGCTATCGTGCAATCTTGTGCGAATTCTTGCACGACTGATATCTGCCCGAGCGCATGTGAGAAAAGTGGTTTTCTCATGCTACGTGTCACTCACTTAGGCTATTCATGTAAAATTTAGGAATTCTGCTTACATCTTTGAGGGTGCATGAGAAACTATTTACCACCTATGAAAACTCGCTCCATCATTCCGCATGTTTTCCACCCTTCTGTCGGCACATGACTTGATGTGATCCATCAGTCTATTGACTTCATCTCCCACGATAAAATCTCCACCATCCATCTTCTGTTAATCCTGTTCATCTATCTATTCACTCAATCCCTTGCGATAAGATCTCTACTATTCATCTCTAGTTAATCTTGTTCATCCATCTATTCACTTAATCCCTTGCGATAAGTTCTCTGTTTCTCATCTTCGGTTAGTCCTGTTCGTCTATATATTCACTTGATCTCTTGCGATACGATCTCCACTGCTCGTCTTCCATTCATATTGTTCGTTGATCCGACTAATCCAAAGGTTTCCATGCACTGTTGCTTCATTATGTCCTCCTTTCGCTGATTTCGATCTTCGATTGCTTTTCCACTTGACTCCCTAAAATTTGTTCTGTGTATTAGTTAAACGCTGCCACTCCTGAGCTTTCATTTGGTTAATTTTATCAGACTCCAACACTGTTCAATCGTCGCAAACACAAAAAAACCAAAAAAGTGAAAACAGATTTAGTTTATTTTCCTTGCTTACACATTAGTATCGTTTGATGCTCTTTACTTCTATAATTTAGATCGTAGGATTAGGTTAGTGTTGATTTAGCAATTCTGCTTAGCATAGCTGTTTAAATCGTTAATTAGGATATGGTGTGATTTAGAATTACATGTTGTTTTCTTCATTACTACAGTAGAGTAGCTCCCTTAGAATAGATTTGCTCTTCTTCCATCAAAGAATCAAGCTTCTTCTGACTCTATAGAAGTATGGCTTGGAACCCTTGGGGTCTCTTGCTAGATGAATAGTGACAACAGGCAGGACCTTCACTTCTACTTGCACTGTCACCTCCAAGTTTGTACGAACCCCCGGTTGACAAGTAAAGTTGGTAGCCCAGGAGTTGCAGCATCCTTGCTGCAATACTGGCGCTGATCAAACACTCACCAACAGAAGATCCAACTGTATCGAGTTGTCAAAGCTAGTGAACTCTTGCACCAAGGAAAATGGCTCACTAAAGACCAAGTTCAGCAGAAGTTTCCCCATGTCATGGAGGAACTCAACGCAATGGAGACCATTGCTTCCTAAGGGGGGAGGAATGATCCAGGTGGATATTGGTGGCCACCTGCCTATTCCACATGGACCCCTGCCATTGTTTCTTTCAGTTTTTTTAGTTTCCTCAATTGTAGCACAATTTACTATTTTTGGCAGTTTTTCGGGTCCCGAACTTCCAGAGCCATTTTGAGGCCCTAAATGATGTTTTTTGGCAATATTTGCTCTGATAAATCTCATTGAGGTTGCATTTTAAGTTTTATTCTTTGGAGAGATATTTATAACAAGATATGATGCACGTCAAATGGAGATAATATGACCAAGCTACAACCCCGAGAAGTTGGCTGCCCAAATAACCCCAATGGGGCCCATAAACGCTTGGTGTTACATCTCCTTGGGTTATGGTTTTGGTTGTTTAGGGTTTTCTCTTATTGTTCAATAATAAAAAGGCCCTTGAGCCTCATTGTAACTCAGTTCGGAGGCATGTAGCTACCACATCTCTTTTAAGAGATAAGTTACCATCACCCGAGCTAGTCTCATTTCCATTCTATTTGTAAGAATATTTCATTATTTGATATTAATGAGAGACAGTGTTATTTCTGCTGCATCTCTGTATTTATGGTTATGTTTGTAATATGTTACATTCCTATTTAAATTCAGATCATCTTCACGCCCGATTACCTGCAACAAAGATCAAAGAGAAATACAAGGTACGAGAGCATATATGGAATATATCAAACATAAACTACTTAATAGATCAAGGAGTATTAAGCTAAAAGCATAAACATTTACACAATTATGGAAAGTGAACCTCAGATGTATATATTAATGTGCTAAACAAGGAATCATACAACTTATGCCTTGATGTTGTAGACCTCCTTTTGGTGGATGTACAAATCCAAGCAAAGCCTCTTCAAGCACTCCTTCTCCAAGTTAGAATGGCCAGCATTTGGGCATAATCTTAATATAGAAATGTGTTGGGAAATAACACTGGGAGGGGGGGTGAATCAGTATTTACAATTCAATATTTTTTCATTTCCCAATCAGATTTATATATGCTACTTCAGTGAAGTGAACTTAAGCGTGCACACAATTGTGATTAAATAAACCAGTGTATACCCAAAGAACTTATGATCTAGTTAATTCATCATGTTTTGATCTTTAATTAGTGCATCAATATTTTATTATATAGTAACTATGTGCAGTAATAACATAATAAACCATCACACATAAGAAACACACATGAACATCAAGATTTAAGGTGAAAACCTAATGTGGGTGAAAAAAACCACTTGTTGTTGTCGTCTCTGTCTACTTTTTAATATAAAGAAAATCTGTTTACAATCTTGTACTGGTGCAGACTCATACCAGTACATAGGAACACACCTATAGAAGGTTATAACCTTCTCTCATTCTCCAGCTTCTATTGGAAGGGAGCTACAACCCCCTAGCTCTTGTACTAGTCGATATGTTTACTAGTATGTAGGCACCGCCTATAAAAGGCTACAAACATCTCTCTTCCTTTAGGGACCACATTTGATAAATTTTCAGACTCGATGCTCCTAGTACACAACAACACAATATGAAGGCCTCATTTCATCAAATTTTCACATTGGACCCATTAGAAACTTTGAATCTCAAACTCTATAATAATAACTGCATCAACCAACAATCAGTTAATATGAACAGTCAGATCACTGTCACTAGAACACTGTGCTGAACCCATAAACCTGCATCATCATTTAGAACCAGCTGCAACCTCAAAAATCATACATCAGAATGCATACACTACTTTAATGAATCCAACCCGCGTGTATACGCTACTTCCTTTAACCAAACCTACGTATACCTCCAAAGCTACTAAATCATAAAAACTTCTAAATCAAATCTGTACCAACCATAAATAGTCTGAACAACTACTGTCAAATTACAGAGATCTAGACAATCAATATTAAAGATCACCCTTCTCACTTAATCAATCAATCAATCAGACTCAATCTACTTATGCATTCAGTTCTACTTTTAGATATAAGAAGACATCATTGATAGACAACAGTAAACAAACAACATTGATAAGATAGATCAGTCATTTTTCAATAACAATATTTTCTTTCGTATACGCTACTTGGAAGCTTTGAACTGACGTGTATACGTGCCTTCACCAAGGTGAACCAACGTATAGATATGCAAATACTAACTTACAACTTTGATGTTATTCCACATTTCAGACATACCCAGATCATGACGTTTAAAGAATAAAACATGTGTACGAAATCATATCCAGCCTAATCAATATCAGATCATTCAATGATAAGTCATTTCAGGTCTCATGATCTTGATCCAACATTGAATTCAAGGTGCACACAAAATTCAGATTATATCATAGCCTCTGCAATATAAAATATACTTCAGATAGAAGTATTCCTAAGAAACCATTTCACTTGCACACTTGGCCCTTTGATCTTCTCCTCGCGATATATATTTTTTCCTTTCTCAATACCTCGGACCAAAACAACACTTAGAACCTATGGTATTCTTGGATGGGATGAAATAGTCGTTACTATGCTCAATGTTGTGGGCTATACCATGGTATTGACCCTTGGTATTCTTTAATCTTGAATTTCCTTGATTTTCTAACCCATACGTGCTTTTCCTCTTGTGAAAGTGCGCGCATACGTATATGCTCTTTATGTTCTATTAACCCGCATGTATATGTTGGTTTAACAAGGTGAACCTACGTATACAGCTTAAACTACCTTAAAACATCCTTTTCCTTCAACTTCTTGATTTTGATCAGTAGACCTTTGTTCCAACTTCCTGTTCTTCTGTACCAATGCCTTGTTACCTCTGAATTGACTTGTTATAATGTGAGTTTCCCTTTATCAAATCTGAACTGACCTGTGAGTGAGTTTCCATCAAGGACAACACATGTATCACAATGCCAATAATCTCCCCCTTTGGACTTGATGGAAACCATATTGGTGTTGATTTCTTCAAGATGTTTAACTTGTTAGAGATATTAAGCAACACCAAAATATCAAGCAACACCAAAATACTCTCCCCCTTTGACATCAAGGGAAAAGGGCGGATCAAGATATTCTCCCCCTTTGAGATACACTATGCTCCCCTTAAGTGCATGCATATTTTGCAGAGATATTTTTCAAAATAATAACATAAACTTATAACTCAACTATGTGAGTATGACCTTCCTATCACCAATGACTCATTCATACATCAATCACCCAACCAAGTGGGGATATACCAATTTTTTATACATGACTAAAATATAGCAAATATTACATCATCCTTCCCATACATAGTGGGGATACAAATTACATCATATGTCCAATAGGTCTCATTCAAAAATAGACTATGACAAAAGGAGACATATTAAACCCTAGACCTATGCAACAATTGATATGAATATCTGAAACCATATCTAAAATCAGCAGCCATAATGCCAACAATGCAGAATGTTTTTGAAGGCTAGTGCTCCCCTTGAACTTGTGCTATTTGTGCATTGTCAACAAATCATTCATCAAGGCATCTTCATCAGTCAGATAAAAATCAATGAACAAATCATATCAACAAATTGTAATCATGAATATCAGATTGAGCACCCATGACAAAGTCCCACCCACCGTTTTTCTATCAGAAAAACATATACGCTCATGCAGCCATAGAAACACGTGTATATACGCAATTATCCTTCATGAAACCCATGTATAAGAACCTTCCTTTGAAAACTAGATTTGACAGTAGGATGATGTAGAAACTACCCCCAACTTTTGTTTGAGATATTCAAATGTTTCTCTGGGAAGAGGTTTCGTAAATATATCAGCAACCTGTTCTTTGGAGGGAACATACTCCAATTTAAAATTTTGTTCAAGAACTTGTTCTCATAGAAAATGGTACTTAATGGGTATGTGCTTGATCTTGGAGTGCATGACTGGATTTTTTGAAATACTGATGGCACTTCTATTATCACATAAAATGGAGATGAGTGGAGAACATGTGATTTGAATGTCTTGGAATGTTTGCATCATCCAGAGTAGTTGTGTGTAGAAAGATGCAATAGCAACATATTCCGCTTCAGCTATAGATAAGGAAATCAAACTTTGTTTCTTGCTAAACCAAGATATTAACCGTGATCCCATATAGAATGCACCTCCACTAGTGTTTTTTCGATCATCAACATTTCCTATCCAATTTGCATCTGTATATGCATGAAGAGGAAGATCTATATCTTTAGGATACCATAGACCAAAGTCTTGAGTTCGTTGAAGATATTTGAATATTCTTTTTACAACATGACGATGTGATTCCTTTGGATTTTCTTGGAACCTTCTAGCAATTCCTACTGCATGCATGATATCAGGTCTGGTACTTGTTAGATACAAAAAACTTCCAATCATAGATCTGTATGCTGGTTGATTCACTATAGGTGATTCATCATTAGAACTAAGATTGCATCCTATTACCGTTGGAGTACATATTGGTTTAGAATATTCCATTCCGTACTTCTTCAGAATCTACTTGAGATATTTAGTTTCTGAAAGAAAAATACCATCTTTTGTTTTTTGTACTTGTAGACCAAGAAAATAAATAATTTCATTAAGTAAGGACATTTCAAATTGTTGCTGCATAACCGAAGAAAAAACCTGACTCATAGATTCTTCGTTGCTACCAAAGATGATATCGTCAACATAAACAACAATAATTAGTATTTTATCATTCTCAATCTTGGTGTATAAGTTGTTTTTTGTGGATCCTTTTGTGAACCCTTGTTGTTGTAGATATTTGTCAAGGTGATCATTCCAAGCTCTTGGAGCTTGTTTCAGTCCAAAAAGAGCCTTTTTGAGCTTGCATACAATATTTTCATCATTTCCTAGAATGAATCCTTTTGGTCATTCAATATAAACTTCTTCTTCTAACTCTTCATTAAGAAATGAAGATTTTACATCCATTTGATACACTTTGAATTTCCGAAAACTTGAAAGAGCAAGAAACATTCTTATGGCTTCAAGTCTGGCAATAGGTGCAAATGTTTCTTCAAATTCTATTCCTTCTTGTTGAGCATAACCTTTACAAACAAGTCTTGCTTTGTTTTTAATAACCTCTCCATTTTCATTCAATTTATTCTTGAATATCCATTTTGTTCCTATAACATTTTTATCAAGAGGTCTAGGAACTAGTTCCCAAGTATCATTCTTTTCAATTTGGTCAAGTTATTCATTCATTGCCTTAACCCAACATTCATCTTTGCTAGCTTCATTAACATTTTGTGGTTCTAAGGAGGATAGTAATGCTAGATAACTGGAAGTTCCTGCAAGAGTTCTTCTTGTCTGTACTCTAGATCCTTTTTCTCCTAGAATTTGAGATTCTGAATGATTCTTTTGAACATACCTAGATGGAGCCTTTTCCTTGTCAGTTGTATCTTCTTCTGATGCTTCATTGGTTTCTTCCTCTATATCATTTTGATTTGATATGGGAAAGCATTCATTGTCTTCCTCATTGTCATCATCCTTTGTTGACTTTATTTGTTCTGGATTTCTACATGCTTCATCAATTACTACATCAATGCATTCAACAATTTTCTGAAGTCTCTTGTTATAACATTTGTATCCTTTACTTCTAGATGAACAACCAAGAAGAATTCCTTCGTCTACTCTGGGTTAAAACTTACCAAGTTTTTCATCAGTCTTTTTGATGAAACATTTTCTTCCAAAAACTCTAAAATGTTTTAAAGTAGGAGGCTTACCATACCAAAGTTCATATGGAGTTTTATCACTATTTACCCAAACATTAGCTTTGTTGAGAATAGTCACGACAGTAAATGCAGCTTCACCCCAGAAGGTGGCAGGAGTTTCAGATTCATCAAGCATAGCTCGAGACTTTTTTGAACTGTTTTATTCATTCTTTCCACTACGCCATTTTGTTGAGGAGTTCTGGCAATAGATAACTTCCTTTTTATTCCATGTTGTTCAAAAAAATAAAAAAATTCATTTGATATGAATTTTCCCCCTCAATCAGATCTGAGATATTTGATTTTTCGATTTGATTCATTTTCAACTAACACTTTTAAGGCTTTAAAATTTTCAAATGCTTCATATTTATGCTTTAGTAGACTTATCCAACACATATTAGAAAAATCATCAATCAATAAAATAAAGTATTCTTCTCCACGAGATGACTTTTTCCTTGTTCGTCCACACAAATTAGTATGGATGAGTTCAAGAGGCTTACTTGTTGATCCTTATTTTTCATTGAAATGAAATCTGGTTTGATATCGACTTAACATGGTTTGCAAATGGTATTTTCTGGGATGCTGATATCTGGAAGATCACGAACTGCCATGAGCCTGCATACTTTTCTTATTTGAGAAAATCTTAGATGCCCCAATGTTCTGTGCCATAACTAGTTTTCATATGTTTTTCTTAGATAGCATTGTTTTTGTCCTCCTTTTAGTAATATAGATTGCTTGGAGTTCTTGTGCCTTTGATTACAATATTTCCTATATCAAGCTCAAAAACCACACATCTGTTTGATCGAAACACAACTTAATTTACTTGATCACACATTTGATTAACACTCAACAAGTTGTGTTTTAAGCCATCAATGTACATGGCATTTCAAGCTTTAACCTTTTATTTCAAATAAACAGAGCCTTTACCTTCAATTACAACTGGTGTGTCATTTCCAAAGGAGACATTCTTTTCCTTTTCTTAAGCATTATGTGAATGAAGTTTCTCTTTATCCACTGTCAATGTACCACTGATTTTCTTATCCTTTTTCAAACAAAGCTATGCCACATCTTTCATATTGAAATTCTTTTTTTCTCCATACCTTGGAATTTGATGATGTTTGCTCCTTTTGAAGTGTTGACCAAAATTTTCTCCGACATTCAGATTCTTCATGACCAAAGTTATTACAAAACGAACATTCAATTTCATCTTCAAGAGGAGAAAAGTTATTATAAGAAATTTTCTTGATTCTTGTTATGCTCCTTTGATTTTGTGCTTCTCTAGTCATGCTAGTATTGTAAGCAACACATTGAACAACCTTATGCCCAAAGTTATGGCATGAAAAGTATTTTCCATTAAAAAAATTTATGTGATCATAGAATCCTTTGGTATTGTTTACCTTTTGGTTGATGCTTCTATTGATGTTCATCCTTGGAGTAAATTGAGCATGATTTACCTGATGAGTACTTTTAGGATTTTGTTGATGATTGATATACTGTTCACTGGTCTTTGCTGCATCAAGATAGATTCTAGTGGAGGCGGACAAATTTTGTGATTGGGATGCTTCTTCAGTATATCCAAGACTGATCTTTATAAGAGGAGAACGTTGAACCTTGATGATTTCATTTAAAGTTTCTGATCCTTTAGCAAATCTAAGATTAATAGATTTTGTCTTCTCAAGTTCTTTTCTTACACCCACAAATTCACATTCTAGTTTTTCATTTTGCTTTTCTCTTTCAGTGAGTTGATGTGTCAACGTGTCTATGATCATATTCATTTCTTCCAAACAGATTTTGAGTTCAGTGATTTCTTCAAGAATGTCTTCTTCTTCCAAGGCATCCAAAAAATCATCATTGTCATAAGCCATGAGTAGTTTATAATCTTGTTCAGTTTCATCTTCATCACTATTAGATAATCCATCACTATCTTCATGATTATAGTAACTTCTTCTATTAACAACCCATTTTCTATTGCCTTTCGTAGACTCCTTTCATTTTTCACGATTATCTTCATGAGGACATTTTGCAGCATAATCGCCAACTCTACCACAAGAAAAGCATTTGAATGGTAGCTTACCTCTGAATCTTATGGAACCCTGTTGAATCTTCTTGACAAAGTTTACCTCATATTATTCTTCTGAAATATATCCTATTTCATTGAGCTCTTCCTTTTCATTTCCCTTTGCTGAAGCTTTAAAGCGGCTTCTCTCATATCTGATGGACCTCCTTTCCTCATTTCAAAGGAAGTTAGAATTCCATGAAGTTGAACAACAATAATAGATTGAATATCCTACTTTTCTTCTATGCTAGATACTTTTGACACAAATTTAGAAGATAAAGATCTCAAAATTTTCTCTACTAAAGTAGCCTTCTTTATCTCTTCACCCAAATTCTTCATACAATTAACAATCTCATCTACACATAAAAAGTAACTAGTAATACCTTCATCACTATGCATCTTGAGAGTTTCATACTGAATTATAAGAGTTTGGAGCTTAGCACGTTTTACCTGGGAGTCTCCTTCATAGCTCTGAATGATTTTGTCCCATATCTCTTTGGTTGTCTTGAGCTGCATTACTTTGATGAATTCTGATTCTAAGAGACTTCCCAATGAAGTATTGACTGCTTTGGCATTAGTTTCGTATAACTTCTTACCTGCTGTATCTGTAGGTATTGTTGTTGGAAATTGGTATCCTCCTTCCACAATTTCCCAAACATTGGCTCCAAGCAATTGAAGATAGTCTCTGCTTCTTATTTTCCAATATACCAAGTTGTTCCCATTGAAGATTGGTGGTCTGATAGATCCCATGCCTTCGTGATTGTTCATCTTGAAAGATCTCCCTTCAAGCGATCAAGATTCTTCTGAAGGACCTGCTTTGAAACCAATTGTTGGAAATAATACTGAGAAAGGGGGGTGAATCAATATTTACAATTCAATAATTTTTCATTTCCATATCAGATTTATATACGCTACTTCAGTGAAGTGAAATTACTTATGCACGCAATTGTGATTAAAGAAACCAGCATATACCCAAAGAACTTATGATCTAGTTAATTCACCATGTTTTGATATTTAATCAGTGAATCAATATTTTGTTATATAATAACTATGTGCAGTAATAACATAATAAACCATCACACATAAGAAACACATATGAACACCAAGATTTAAGGTGAAAACCCAATGCGGGAGAAAAAAACCACCTGCTGTTGTCATCTCTGTCTTCTTTTTAATATAAAGAAAATATGTTTACAATCTTGTACTAGTGTAGACTCATACCAGTACGCATGCACCCACCTGCAGAAGGCTACAACCTTCTCTCGTTCTGCAGTTTCTACTGGAAGGGAGCTACAACCCCCTAGCTCTTGTACTAGCCGATATGTTTACTAGTATGTAGGCACTGGCCTACAAAAGGCTACAAACTTCTCTCTTCCTCCAGGGACCACGTTTCATAAATTTTCGGACTGGATGCTCTTGTTACACAACAACACAATATGAAGGCCTCGTTTCATCAAATTTTCACATTGGACCCATCAGAAACTTTGAAGCTCAAACTCTATAATAATAATTGCATCAACCAACAATCAGTCAATATGAACAGTGAGATCACTATCACCAAAACACTATGCTGAACCCAGAAACCTACATCATCATTCAAAACCAGATGCAACCTCAAAAATCATGCATCAGAATGCATACGCTACTTTAATGAACCCAACCTACGTGTATACGCTACTTCCTTTAACTGAACCTGCGTATACCTCCAAAAATACTGAATCATAAAAACTTCTAAATCAAATCTATACCAACCATTAATATTCTAAACAACTACTGTCAAATTACAAAGATCTAGACAATTAGCAGTAAATATCACCCTTCTCACTTCATCAATCAATCAATCAGACTCAATCTCCTTATGCATTCAATTCTACTTTCAAATCTAAGAAGACAACATTGATAGATAGTGGTAAACCAGCATCACTGATAAGATAGATTAGTCATTTCTGAATAACAAGCTTTTCTTTTGTATATGCTACTTGGAAGCTTTGAACCAACGTGTATACGCGCCTTCACCAAGGTGGACCAACGTATAGTACAAATATTAACTTACAACTTCGTTGTTATTCCAGATTTCAGAAATACCCAGATCATGACATTTAAAGAATAAAACATGTGTAAGCAATCAGATCTAGCCCAATCAATATCAGATCATTCAATGATAAGTCATTTTAGGTCTCATGATCCTGATCCAACATTGAATTCAAGGTGCACACAATATTTTAGATTATATCATAATCATAGCCCCTACAACATAAAATATACTTCAGATAGAAGTATTCCTGAGAAACCCTTTCACTTGCACACTTGGCCCTTTGATATTCTCCTCCTTATATATTTTTTGGCCTTTCTCAATACCTCAGACCAAAAAAACACTTAGAACCTATGGTATTCTTGGACGGGATCAAATAGTCATTACTTTGCTCAATATTGTGGGCTAATACCATGGTATTGACCCTTGGTATTCTTTAATCTTGAATTTCCTTGATTTTCCAACCCATATGCGCTTTTCCTCTTGTGAAAGTGCGTGCATACGTATATGCTCTTTTTGTTTTGTTAACCCGTGTGTATATGCTGCTTTGACAAGGTGAACCTACGTATACAACTTAAACTACCTTACAACATCCTTTTCCTTCAACTTCTTGATTCTGATTAGTAAACCTTTGTTTGAACTTCCTGTTCTTCTGTACCAATGCCCTATTATATCTGAATTGACCCGTTACGATGTGAGTTTCCCTTTATCAAATCTAAACTGACCTGAGAGTGAGTTTCCATCAAGGACAACACCTGTATCATAATGCCAACAAAATGCATGCAATAAATGACCAACCCATTGAGGAAAGTGAAGAATGGATTTCTAGTGAGGGAGAGGGAGTTAGAGATCCATGAAAGGGGGAAGAAGGTCCTTATCCCAAAGGTAATATCCCTAAAGGTAGGATCAAAGGCTCTAAATGTGAGTATTCAACCATATCTTCATCCAACAACTACTAGCTCACCATTCTCAAGGCTTCTAGTAAGAGAAGCTTCTGCTCCATTTTTTGAGAACCTTCCTAAAGAGGATTAGTAGAGATTTTCATATCAAAAGTTGCACTACGAGCACCACTCACTTGTTAGACAAAAGGTTACCAACATGGATTTTCCTACTAAAAGTAGCATTGGTCTTGCAAATTAGGGTTTTTTAAAAGTTTTTCCAGAATTGCTTCAAGTCATTAGTTATCCCTCTCTTCACGCATGTCTTGAGCATATAATTCATTATGAATGAGTTTACACTACTTTTGTCGCTTCACGACATTTGTGATGACAGTGGCAGAAAAGATGAAACTTCAGGTATAGAGTTGGGAATGTGACAAAATACTATGTAACACTCCTCATGGATCATTACCTTGCTACGGAGGTGCACAATATTCAGTAGAAGGAGCATCAAGTTTCAGTCACATACTGAGGAGTGAAGAGGATTATTGACATTAGAGAAGGAGGCTCAATAGCGAATCCAACAACAACCCAATTTTCCCAGTAGACAGTTACAGACACAGTTGATTTAGTTTTTTTGGATGCTTTTGAGTTGTAGATGTTTTAGTAGCAACAAAAACAATGAGAGGTGTTGCATGCAGTGCATTCCGTAGGTGTAGGATGGGGGTGGTTGATAATCCCTTTCTTGCTGAGAGGGAGGGTTGAAAAATGCAGTAAGAAAGTCTCAATTTGATTTTACCTTAATCAAACAGAGGAAATTCAAAATTCAACATCAACAGACAACTTGGACATGGCTCTTAGTCAAAGTGAGGTGACATGGCTATTGTCACTTAGTTAAGAACACTCAATTATAGTTAATGAGTTGAAGTTCAGTTTTCTTCTATTGATTCATAAAAAATAGGATTCTAGATTAGTTAATTCTAGTTAAGGGCATGAAGTTTAGTTGTATGTAGTGATTCCTAAATTTTAGGAGCCGAGGTTGAGTTAATTTCAGTTGTAATCAGTTAAACTAGTTATAACTATTAATAGAACTAGTTGGTGGTCAGTTAAGTAGTGGGACATCAATATAACTCATATATCTTCTAGTTAACAAATCAATCAACTAATAATTAGCTCATTCATGCAAATAACACGAGTTGCCTAGTTGTGGTGGAGTTTCCAAGGTAGTTAACAAGTAGTTGTAAACTAGTTGAGTGTACAATTGTTGCATGAGGTCAGGTGATCAACCTTGAGGAATTGAGTAAGCATTTTGCAGGAAATTCCTAATTAATAGGGGCCTATTTCCTCATGAATTATGAAATAAAATAGGGGCTCAAGCAGAGGCATAAATTGATTAAGTCTAGGTTAGAGCTTCTTGGTGAGTAGAGAGATAGGTTATGCACTTAGAGGTTTTTCTAAGTTGAGAAAAGAAATTGTAATACATCTATATTCATTAGGTTAATGCAAGAAGGCATTGGTGTTTTTAGCAGGTTGCTTTCCCCAGGAAAAATACTATTTTCATGTGTGTGATTTCTTATTACATGTTTGAAATTTCTGTTCTAAATTGTGAATTACTTTCTACAGAGTAGTAGACTATGTTTTTGTCTTGTGATTTTGATTAAAGGCTCATGAGAAGTTTCAAATATACATCTTAATTTCTACAAGAAAGGTTAGAGCAAGGAGGGGGGGGTGGAGTTAAGAAGGGTTACAACTGACATGAGTTGAATTGTGTTTAAAGGACAAGAAATGGATAGTATGTTTCTAGGATTGAATTAATTGGTACCCATCATCCTGATTAAAGTTGTTAAGGTGCTTTTGAATTTCAAGGGCTTCCCTAATGACACGATTTGAATGAAAGGAAGAGGAGGACAAGATTTTGGTTTTATCAAAACAAATAAGATGCTTAGTGTTGTGGGAATGTTCAACGATGGTAGATTTAGTAATGTGATTAGGGTATGTGTCGACCATATGCTATTTAAGCCTGGATTTGAAGGATCTACCAGTTTGTCCAATGTAGTAATTTCCACAAGAACAAGGGATTTCATATACTCTGGGGCCAAGCATAGGATCATTTTCGTCTTTGGCTTATTTGAATAAATATCTAAGGGGTTTTTGGGGCTTTAATGAGGTATTTATGTTATTTTTAGAAATAATTTTGGAAATATGATTGGTAACCCCCCGAATGTAGGGAAGGGTAACTTTGGAAACAAGAGGATTACTGGAATGGACTTTAGGTTGGGGGTGGAGAACAGAATGAAAGGCCTTGTTGATTTTGGATAGGGAGTAACCATTAGATTGGAGGGACTTTCTGAGATGGGATTTTTCTTTGGGAAATGATTGGGAGGAAGAGATCTCGATGGCTCAGGTAACAAGAGTTTTGAGAATTGCAGAATTTTGAGCAACATGATGGTGGGAGTTGGCATGTAGCTACCTATTGGTATGGGTATTATTATGAAAGAATTTGTGAGTAAGACAAACATGAGGGAGTTGAGAGAAGAGGAAATCATGAAAGGGGAGAGAATGGTTCTCTTCGATCTCCATAGTGTATTGGATGTGAGGACACATGTTATTGAGATGGGAGAGGAAGGCTTGGAGTTCAGATATCCCATGGGACCAAATTACAAAAGTATCATCTACAAAATGCTTCCAAAATTTAGGATTTAAGTGGTCAGACTCAAGGGCTAAGGATTCGAAGTGCTTCATGAAAATGTTGGCTACTACTAGATAAAGGTAGGAACCCATGGTTGTGCCCTTGGATTTCTCATAGAAAGCTCCATCATTAGTGAAAAATTGTAGTGGTAAGGAAAATTTTAATAAGGTTTAGGTTTTTAGGGTCGACCATCTTGGAAATGAGATCTATAGCTTTAGGGCATGGATTTTTATAAGTAAGTAAATGACATCAAATATAATATATGGATTGAGTTGTTGGAGTAGGATGGGGATGTCATTAGATAGTCTTTGGATAAGATTGAGGACATGGAGACATGTATACTAGGCCATGACGACCCTATTTTGATGGATTTGATAAAGGAAATAGGGGGTAGGTGTTCCTATCCACCTTTGATTAAGTACAATGTAAAGAAGTATGGATGATTCATGCTGGGCATGGGTGGATTCTTCCCAATGATGAGGAGAGATAGCATTGTGATGGGGAATGAGAATCCATATGACTTCCTCACACCACCATTTTTATAAGAACATAGATGATATGGGCTCACTATCAGTTGCTTGGGATAGTGAGAGCCTTTGGAGCATGAAGTGATATTGAAGGGTGCTTCATGATGAGTAGAATGGAAGGATAGATTGTATGTCAAGAGGATGTGACAATGGTTTCATATGTTAGGGTGAATGCATTCTTGTGGAGTTGGAACTATGACTATATTAGCTACTTAGTTAGTCAATTTCCCAAGGGGATCCAACACATGTCATTCTTGCAGGTTGTGATAGATGTAGTTTCATGGAATATGTTAGAGATGAGACTCTTCCATGATGTTGAAGGAATTCATACAACTACTACTTCATAACGATTGATGGTCTTGGTGAAGAAGTTTGCTACGAGTGTTGTTGTTGAGGAAGACAACTATTTTAGAGTGGGGGGTGATTTCGAGCACCTAGGCTTGAGTGGTGAAAAACTGAAGGCATGAAATGGGTGTCATGTGCTAGGCAAAACTGCCTGTACAATGACATGGATGAGGGCACAATGCAATGGGCACTAGGCGACATGGTTATGCAATGATTTTTGTGGAAAAATGGATGTGAGTATGTGGGTGAGCTAACATTGTATGAGGGCATGAAATGAGTTGACTCATGTATGATATGAGTTGGATGCATGAATTTGTGATGTAGGAAAGTTCCCTCTGTAGATAGAGGTAACCCCTCTAGCCCTAGAGTGGGTCTAGTCATAGCAAAGACAATACCAAAGCAAATTTCCTTAGAAATTTGATGTCATGAAGGCCTACCTTCAAATCGTCGTTTTATGAATTCCCTGTTGTGTTGCTTCAGCTCTCGTTCTTCTAATCACTTGTACCTGAAAACAACATACAGAACACAACCACGAACATAATAGAGTACGACAAAAACAATATACTTAAATAGTCAAGGAGCTTCAAGCTATCAATACGCAATTCAACATAAGATATAGGAAATAAGCTATTGATTTTTATTAATGTAAATTGAAGTAAAACTCACAACCAAGCCTTGACGTCGTAAGCCTCCTTGAAGGGTCATGTTAGCATGTCTCCCCAAGCATTCACTCATGAACTGTCTCCCAAAAGATGACTAACTCTCTCTCTCCTACTCAAAAGGCTAATGCTAGAACATTCTTGCAATCAAGCCAACTCCACTCAAAATCATCCCAAGCTAAGTTATATAAGAGGATACTTCCACACTCTAGTAAAACTATCTACTTTTACTATTAAACTCTCAAACTCTAAAGCTACCAAGCTAGCAGATCTCAGCCATGGAGAAGGTATTTATAGGAAGAGTAGCTTCCATAAGATATGGGGGAAAGAGCTTATCCCTTTGAGAGGTTGCACAAAAGGTGGAAAAACCATCCCAAAGGAGATAGGCGAGCTCATCTGGTCCAACAATCAACCCTAGGACTGCCCATGAAGCTCTTACACTTCAAAGCTTCGACGAGTTGTTTAAAAAACTTGCCAAAAGTAGATCATCATGAGTGAAACAAAGATACAGAGTGAAGACTTCATTAGGGCTAGTGCAATCTTGGCCATCTTCGCGGGTGGAACAACTGCTGTCCCATGACGACCCAAAAACATAGTTAAAAAGGGTTTGCTCCAGGAGTAGTGAATTGAGGTATTCTTCCTGAGATGACAAGGAAGACATTGACACATAATTTGTAACATGACACAAGGTATATGTCAATAACACGGACCGACAATGTCCAAAATTAGGGAATGCAGGGTTTGTGACAAATTACTGTGTAATAGATGCCCCCTAAAGCATGAAGGCTGAGAGAGTGGGAGGGGTGAAATGCTTTATGAATCCATAACTGAAATAGAACACCATCATGGAGAATGTGCAAATGCAAGTACAACTGATATCTATGATACATGAGTACATAATGAAAGGAAATACATGTGCAGCCATCCAAAAGATAAACATAAATGATGTGTGGTATGGATGCAGCCATCCAATCAAAAGGACCATATGAAAGACTCAGGTATGGTCACAACCAGTCAATCAGAAGAGTCATGTATACAATCATGAATCAATCCACGCAACTTGTACTTGTGTAATCTGAGCCCAGGGTCTTGAATCCCAGCCCGATCATGGTACAAATTCTAATATTTGAATAGATGTGTTGAAGTCGAGCATACTAGAAAATCACTTGATTACTAGTCAATGATGTAAACTGTTAACAAGTGCGAGAGAGATCACCAGTGATGTCAATGGTTCTCAAGGTACCGCTAGTACAATCCACAAAGTGTGAAGAATGATCTGAAGTTGAACACCCGTGAAATCACCCGATCGAAGGCCAATGATGAAAGCCTATCTTCGAATGTGAAGAACTTGCCATTAAGGCATGCAAGCTCCAAGGTACCAGAAAGGAGTTTCTAGATCAACTTCCCAGATGATGAGTTGAAGTCGATAGGAAGCAATCGGTCGAAGGAGGGCCATAATGTTTCCCACAAAATTGATGCGAGACAAAGGAACAATATGAATGTGGATGAGATAGAGAATCTGAGGAAGGTGTGTAAGGATACAAACTGCAGAAGGATTAAGCTTTTGAACATATCAGCGACACGACTTTGGAATTTGGTAGCATTTTGGTACCAAGGGATCAAAGGTCATGATGATGCAGCAAGGATCAAATGGAATGAGGCAAAATGGATAACCCAAAACCTGAAAGACCAATGATAAAGTGAGGATATCCCAACCTGACACGAAGCAGAAAGAGTGCCAATGTTCAAGAGAGACAAGCTGCCGTAATAATTAATACAACCAATGGAATACTTCCAAATTTCTCCCCACCATTTTTGGCAAGTATCAAAATTATTTTTGAAACACAAGCTTCAAGGGGATAGCATATGCTTGTAATATAAGTTTTTCCTCTGGACAAATCCGACCTAGTAAATTTTAACGAGCCCTAGGAAGGAGAAGCTCGGTCTTGCCATGATGACAAGTCCAATGTCATCAGGGTTTAACAAGTCTGACATAGGTAAAACTCAGAGTCTTTTTCATATTTAGAGAGTTTGAAAAAGACAGAAAAAAAAATCCAAAGGTCCCTTTTTGTAAATTTGTCCCTCGAATCCAGAAAGGTAGAAAACAATACCCAAGGGAACCTATTGACCATGATAGATCAACATGTACCTTTTTCTTAAATAATCTATCCCAGTCCATAAAAGGGGTAAACTTATACTAGGTAGATGATGCTTTGCAGCCTTTAATGAGTTCAAAGCGACAAGAGCTCGGCAATCTTTTCGTTTTTAAAGGGTCAAAAAAGAGCTGAAAGTGGACCCCCAATTTTTATTCTCTTTTACGAGTCAAAAAGGGAAAAAATACTTGGAAAGATTTTCATCTTTTACGAGTCAGAAAAGAGATGAAAGGTGACTCCTCCTAGAGGAATGAGTGGTATAAAGGGTGGCAACTGGTTCCAGCAATGGAGGAACTACTCAAAACATGTAATGGTCAAGAGGCTGGCTAATAAAATCACTCATCACTACGGTCCCTCAAGAAAGGAAAAACAACCAAGTGAAATCATATGATCGGCCAAAGAGATGGCGACGATGGAATAAAACAACCAAGGTTGATCTAGCATAAATCAACTGATTAAAACGACAATCACGAGATGTAAATTGGGCATGGATTCATTTTTACACAAACTTGAACCATGGAGAACTTTGTTTGGATTCAGTTTCATGTTTACACAAGCTCGAAATGAAAAACTATGCTTGCTATAAGTTCGCATGCTCCCAGCATAATGACTCAAATCGAGGTACATGCCCTGCAAGCTTCATTTCATTCAACTAGGTGGATGGAATGAAGGTTCACTTGCAAGATCTTGGAAAGACTCGACTGAGATTTTACGAGATCTTAATCAAAGATTCGATTTGAAAAGGGAGTTGCTTCATTGTTTAATGAGGTTGACACAATAAAAGAACTATCCTCAAGACCCTTGTTTCATTTTTTAACGAGCTTGACACAAGACAAAGAACTATGCTCTGAACCCTTGTTTCATGTTTTAATGAAGTTGACACAAGACTAAGAACTATCCTCATCTCTTGTTTCATTTTTTAATTAGGTTGACACAAGATAAGAACTGTCCTTAAAACCCTTGTTTGATTTTTTAACGAGCTTGAAACAAGACAAAGAACTATGCTCCAAACCCTTGTTTCATTTTTTAATGAGGTTCACACAATAAAAGAACTGTCCTCATATCTTGTTTCATTTTTTAATGAGGTTGACACAGGAACAAACTATCGTCGGACAACTGTTTATGGACCATATGAGAACATGGCTCCCAAGAGGTCTTCACTAGATGGAAGGACCATGCTTTGGGAGTAATACATGTCATTTGGTACCAGAGACAGATCCGGTTCCAATGCCCCGAGTACATAATGTACTATACCATCTATGTGATCATCAACAGATGCAAATACAAAACAGGTAGCCACATAATTGACCTGTGGCGAGGAAGTACTGCTTGCAAACAAGAGCCGATAGGGGATGATGGTTGCAAAGGGGATTCCTGGTGACCAATGAATGACAGTTTACTAATAGTCACAATTCTTCCTTCATGCGGAAAACAAACCACACAGAAAAGTGAAGAAACAAGAGCTCCCATGACATAAACATAGTCGCATCCAAGGAGAAGATTGAAATCTAACATACGTTGGACTACCATCATGTCTATGTAGATGGTCTTTCCTCCCGATGTAATAGCCAACCACAGAAGGATCCCCAAGGGTTGACTGGTTCCTTCGTTGAAAGCCAACAGATTCTGGGTGACAAGCACAAACTGTGGGGAGCCCAAAGCTTGCCAAGTAGTGGAAGACATAATGCTAATAGACAAACCTTCATCTAATATAGTGCCAGGTACTACCATATTATAGGCTTGTATTGTAATCTAGAAAGGCATATAAGACGGGAGGCAGAAAGCAGTCAAGTGACTCCAGTCGAAAGAAATGATAGAACTACTTGGTGGGGGAATTAACTGATTGCCCCCATGCTTAGCATGAATAGAAGAAAGACTCCCCTGGACAGTTGGGACGGGAGGGTCATTCTTCGATTCATGAGAATCGAAGGAGACGAGAAGAACATGAGAAATATGATCACTACGCTCTTCCGGAATAGAGTGAGCAACTAGAGGCGAAGCCAAGTCAACACTCTTTTTGACCAATGGTTGGTTGGGAATAGACACAAGAGGGTCGTGCTCAGGAAGAGCAAGATGGGAAAGAGATGAATCCAAGCTGATATCTTTACCAACCAGGAGAGGGTTAGAAGAAAACCTCTGATAACCAATAGGGAGTTGGGGTTGAGAGGCTGTAAGGTTTTCCAAAACTTTGGAAGCTTTATCCATAAGAGGACTAATGTGAAGGAGATGTTCTTCTTCACATAACCTACATGGAAATGTAATCTTCCCTTTCTTCTTACCCTTGCTAGCCAAGAGTGTAGCAACGACATGATCTCCAGAGGTTGATGGGGATGGTCGATCCAGATTTTGAGACCATACCTCTAAGACTATGGGAATGCCAGTATAGTCTCGGAGGAGATGATCATCCTTACACAACCTGCAGGGGAATTTGACCTTCTGTGGAGGATCAGAAGGTTTGCCTATAGGAGGTGCATTCGAAGTAACAACTGCACGGTCGACCCCTTGCTTAGCTAACTTCTTCTTCGTCATCTTCTTCTTCTTCTTCTTAGCTTCCTGGTTACTAGATTTGAAACTTTCACCAGGAAAAGTAGAAGAGGAAGGTAAAGAAATAGGGGAAGAAGGTGAGGGATTGAACTTAGAATCATCATGCCATGGTTCGAATGAAGGAGATGACGGGGCAGGAGTTTGGACACTCGGGATCACTAAGGTCGAAAATAACTAGACAGGTAAACCAATGGTTAACCTAGGAAGGGACAACGTTGCCATATAAGGAGCACCAACGTTTCCAAAAGAAGGAAAAGGACCAGGATTCTCTTCCGAGGGGAATCCTTGATTGGTAGACTCTAGAAATGTTTCCATTAGAATCGGCCCTAAAGAATGACTAAGGAAGATAACTTTTACCAGGAATATTTCATGGGAAGTTTCTTTTAGAACACTAAAAAAAACTTTTCCTTTTCATGTTTTAAGAGTCGAGAAAAGGACAGAAGGTGACTCTATCACTTTCAATTGGAAATGAGCTCGAAAGGACAAGTGCTTGGATGATCCTTTTACTTTTAGAGAGTCGAAAAGGAATGAAAGTGACTACTCTGGAACTCTAGGCAAAAGGTTTACCAGGCAAGCGTGAATTGCAGAATACCTCTCGACGAACCAAGAAGTACAAGCAGGCAATCTCTCCGAATGTTGTGTTCGGTGTATCATGTCTACAAGGCGCCCGACTCGGTTTCCTATGGAGAACAAGATTGCAACCTAGTGGGGTCTCCCATCATATACGAGATGGTACAGGGAGCACAAGTCCATACTAGAACTTATCGGATCACAAAAGGAGGAATCACCCAACCTTAGTGAAAACAACATCCACTAGGTTTAAAGACGTCGGAACACGTCTCTAGCCTGGACCTCTATATGTAAACGTTAAGTTTCAATGCTTCCTTAGGTTAATTCAATATATTTTAACAGTTTATCTTGAATTAGATCTCAGTTTCAAGGCCCTACTGAATGTATCTTCAAAAACTCCTAGAATGCAACGAAATGAGAAAAGAAAGCATTCCTTTTCAATGAACAACTAACTAAAGAAAAGTGAGAAGTTCATTTCAACACAAGCAAAGCAACAAGCTAGAAAATGCAAGAATGGTACTTTTCATTATCTTGCAAGAAAACCAGTCAAGAGGAAAGAGTTATGTTGTTATCTTTCACTAACTTGTGAGAAATCTAATTAAGAAAATGAAAAATACATCCTTTGCTTTTCAACTTCTAAATGTCAAGAATTTACTAATGCAAAAGATTGTTCTCATTTCCTAATGCAAAATGAATGCAAGAGTTTGTTCTTTCGAATAGATGACAAGCAACCAAATGCAAAACTCAAAACAATGCTAGTTTTAAGTCCTTTCCAAATGAAATCGTTCATTAAGTAAAGAGAAACATTTCACACAGAAACTAATCAAAGACTCAAAACAAAGAATATGTTTCTTCGCAAAAAAACTTGAAAGCTTTCTAATTGACCAGGAAGCAATGTGATCTATGTGAAACTGATGGAAGGAAACCAAACAAACAAGACTTGAAATTTTAGGTAACAAAACGTCACATACCAATCAAGAAGATGAAAGAATAGTCAATAAGGAAAAGCCTCAAACAAAGCAAGGGATCGTTCCAAACACAGCTCAAAGGCCCAAATGAAAAAGTAACCCAAGAAAAGCTAATGCTTCAAGAAACCCTAAGGTAAACAGGTCACACAACTCAAAAGGAGAAGTTTCAAGGGAATGAAACCCGAAATCAAATATTCTAGCAATCAACAAATTGACACACAATAAATAGGTAGAAGACAAGCTCAAAAGGATAGGACACACTGGCCAATCAGCAAACAAAACTTCAAAATTGAAACCTATAGGAATCTTCGTGAGCATAAACTGACAACATGCGCTGACAATGAAACGTCGTACCTCCCTAACTATTCACTTTGCAATGTCGTTGTAGGAGTACAACAGTTAATAGCACCGAGTCGATTTAAGAGCTCTTCACAACTGTGAGGCAATATAATTGCGTCAAACAGTGGAAGGCATAACTAATCAGATAGCGCAAACACACCTATCTTCGTGATTGTCATAAAATAAACAATGACAAACCTTAATCAAAGGAAAAAAATTTAAAAATTCAGCAGAGAAAAGGCCAAACCTATCACTTATGATAGAGGGAAGACTACCAAGAGTAGTCAAACAACCCACAATATGGAGAATTCAACCCAAAGTTAAAGGAGACAATAAACAAGAAAAAAATCAAATCAAGAGACAAAAGACAAAGGCTCCCCAGTATGGTTGCCAACTTTTGATGTAGGCAAGTTCCCTCTGCGGACAGAGGCAACCCCTCTAGCCCTAGAGTGGGTCTAGTCACAATAAAGACAATACCAAAGCAAATTTCCTTAGAAATTTGATGTCATGAAGGCCTACCTTCAAATTGTCACTCAATGAAGTCCCTGTTGTGTTGCTCTAGCTCTCGTTCTTCTAATCACTTGTACCTGAAAACACCATACAGAACACAACCATGAACATAATAGAGTACGACAAAAATAATCTACTCAAAGAGTCAAGGAGCTTCAAGCTATAAATACGCAATTCAACATAATATATAGTAAATAATGTTAGAAAATTATATATTACGGAGCAATGGAACACATAAAATATTGTAGAAAATATAAACACAGAAAACACATAAAACAAGAGAGACACAGATATACGTGGTTCACCCAATTTGGGCTACGTCCATGGAGAAACAACCAGTCCTTCCATTTATATTATCCAGCAAACTAAAGAGATACAACCTATAGCAGATCCGTTGTAACACCCTCTTCGCTCTCAATATCCTCTCTCTTTCTCTCTCAGAATACAAATTTGCATAGACGTAATACAATTCCCTCATATATTGTGAGGGGTTGCATTCTAGGGAAAAAAACCCTAAATTAAACATAACTTCTACCGTCAGATCTCCGCCTAATGAATGGCCTAGATTGACTAGAAATTACTATACTTTTTCAAGGCAATTTTACATCTATTCTTAGCTTTGGGGGCACTACCCCCGAAACCCCCCGGCAGGGGGGGCTCCCTAAAGGTCGCAGCCGCCCCCCCCTGGACCCCCCTGCAACGAATATTTTAAGGGCGGCATTTCCGCCCCATTTTGAACTAGGGTCCAATGCGGTGATACCTTTGAATACAGAAGATAATCAGGCTTCACACCCAACAAATAAGCTATTGATTTGTATTAATGTAAATTGAAGTAAAACTTACAACCAAGCCTTAACATCGTAAGCCTCCTTGAAGGGTCCTGTCAGCATGTCTCCACAAGCATTCACTCATGAACTGTCTCCCAAAAGATGAATAACTCTCTCTCTCCTACTCAAAAGGCTAATGCTAGAACACTCTTGCAATCAAGCCAACTCCACTCAAAACCATCCCAAGCTAAGTTATATAAGAGGCTACTTCCACACTCTAGTAAAACTCTCTACTTTTACTATTAAACTCTCAAACTCTGAAGCTACCAAGCTAGTTGATCTCAGCAATGGAGGAGGTATTTATAGGAGGAGGAGCTTGCATAAGAGATGGGAGAAAGAGCTTATCCCTTTGAGAGGTTGCACAAAAGGTGGAACAACCATCCCAAAGGAGAGAGGTGAGCTCATATGGTCCAACAACCAACCCTAGGACTGCCCATGAAGCTGTTACACTTTGAAGCTTCGATGAGTTGTTTAAAAAACTTGCTAAAAGTAGATCATTGTGAGAGCAACACAGAGACAGAGCGAAGATTTCACTAGGGCTAGTGCAATCTTGGCCATCTTCGTGGGTGGAACAACTGCTATCCCGCGATGACCCAAAAACATAGGTAAAAAAGGGTCTGCTCCAGGAGTAGTGAACTGAGGTATTCTTCCTGAGATGACAAGGAAGACATTGACACATAATTTGTAACATGACACAAGGAAGATGTCAATAACACGGACTGATAGTGTCTAGAATTAGGGAATGCGGGGTCTGTGACAAATTACTATGTAACAGAATTTGAAGATTGGCTCAAGTAAAGAAGATGCCCTTTTAGAAAATTTATATGCATATAAGTAAGTGGAAGGATAGAAAAAGGAGAACAAAATCCAAGTAAGCAAAGCATCCAAGAAGAAGAACTGAAAAGTAAAGGAAGAAAACAAAGAGGAGTCGCTTGGAAGACAAGATGAGGTTATGTAGTTCACTTGGACAAGCCAAGAGATGTGAGAGTTTTCTATGGTGGTTTTTATGATAGGATGAAAGGTCAAAATTCTATTGGACTTGTGTTCTATTTAAAGGTGTGAGCTACATAAGTTGTGCATGAGTTTTGCTTAATGGGTTTTAGTTGGACGTGTAAGCTAACAACCTACACAAGTATTTATTTCTATACAAGTTGAGGAAGAACACTTGTGGAGTTTGACCCAAATGTTCTATGTATGATTTGAAGTGTATTTATAAAATGAAGCTTCGACTATAATTTAATATCATGGGGAGAATTAGTTTCAAATCTCCCCTCCCTTTGTCTATTGTTGTTTCACTTGTACATTGCTATTTATGTTGACGTAACTATTACATTGTGAAGTTTATTGTTATTGTTGAAGAATTGCTAATCAAATATTATGGTGAATGAAGTAAAATTGGAAGAAGATAAGTGTTGGAATTCTTGTGAAGGGCTATTGTACTGAACTTAGGAGGATTAATAATTCCGTAAGTATGAAGTCTAGTTCACATATAGGGTACGTGGGATAGATGCATAGACTGGGTGTTAGTAAGACCAAGTTGTTCAAGCCATTAGGAAGAAAACATACTGGTGCCACACACCTTAGGGGAATTGAGAACCTTACAATGAGAAGTGGACCCTGGGGGTGTGACAGTTGGTATCAGAGCTTGAAGAAGTAAAGTGTAGGAATAAAACTACCACTTTGTGATAGTTGGTATTATAACTTGAAGAAGTTAATTGCAGGGATACAACTACCATGTTGTAATTCATGTTATGAGAGCATATCATATTTGTTTTATAAGTTGGTTGAATAACTTGATGAGGTAGGTATGAAGGATTCTTAGAAAGAAATGATAGATAGAATGTTGGAAGACTCTGGACAGCTAGTTCCTTTCCATGAAGAAGGTCATTTGAGTGCTTTCTAAGGATGATGAAAAAACATAGGAGAAGGTAAGGACTATGGGATAATTATACACGAGGGGAATTGGAGAGTTTTAGTGCATTTATAAGGTGGCGAGGAAGGAACAAGTTGAAGAATAAGTGTTCAAATGATTGGATAGGTTGGAGGAGGCTGTGATGGACCCCTCATCCTTGCTGAATGACATTATAGTTTTGAATGTGAAAATTGGACAAGGTTCCTTTGGAAATGCCGTCCATATGAAGATCAAGGACCTATAATCATACGATGGTGGGAGGAACATGAAGGTACTTCAAAATTTTGTTTGGGACATGGAGCAGTACTTTGATCAATTGGGGGTCACTTTTGATGAAGCAAAGATAAGGATTGTTATTCGATTATTCATAAAGGATGAAAAGATGTGGTAGAGAAGATGTGAAAATTAGATTTCTGTTAGAAACATTGTAGAGGAAATCACCGCATCGGAGAAGATGAATAAATCCTCGATAACTCACTTTGGAAAACAAGATGAGACTTGGAGTGCAAGGGCCAAGGTGAAGACCATCAAGTGGATAGGAAGCATATAAGCATACATTTGAGGCATTCAAGTTTGATGTTGGAACTTCTAGATATGGATGAGAGAGACAAATTTTTTAACTTTGTGATTGGGTTGAAATTGTGGGCACAGGGTGAAGTAAATAGGTAGAAAATTTAGCCCTTAAAGAAGCCATGACTCCTATATACAAGCTTATGGATTACCATGAAGGGAATATGGAAGGGTGAGAAGAAGAATAAGGATAAAAGGAAGGAGAATTATTTAAAAGAATATGGATTGAAGTCAAGTGGATTTGCGAAGGGAATGAAACCATTGGTATGTTGGTTATGTGATGGAGAGAACATGGTGACTCATTGTTTATTGAGGTAGAAGGTTGTAACATTGTAGAGAGCCAAGAAGGATGAGAGAGAACACATTTTTGATGGATCTTTTAGAGTCATGCAAGTTTTGGGAGCTGCCTCCACAATGGAGGCTACCCAGAACATGATTTAGGGAGGAAGCTAAATTTTGCGGAGATAAACATTGTTGCTAGACCATTGATGGCTATGTTGGATGGTGGAGTGTCTCACAACTTCATGACAGAAGATGTGGCTAGAAGGTCAGGGTTGAATTATGTACCTACCCATGCATCATTCAAAGAAATGAGATTAGAAGGAAGCATAGTCCTTGGGATCATGGAAGATGTTCTAGTGAAGATTAGAGGGAAGGATAACTTCACAATCATCAGGATGGATGACTATGTGGTGTTACTTGGCATAGAGTTTATGGTTGAGCAAGAGGCTATACCAATACAAAATATGGGAAATATATTCATTCATGCATGAGTGGAGGATTGTATGATAATTTCTACCATAGGAGACATGACAATAGAGTGCAAGATGAAAACCATTTGTGCAAAGTGAGGACAACATGATGATGCGGTTCATGAGAGGTTGACATTAAATAATTTGTAAATGCAAAGAGAGACAAGTTTGATTGTAGGGATTGTTGATCTACAAGAAGGGACTCCTCCAACCAACTCCATCTAGGTCTTCTCCACCTTTAGTTGATCCATACCAACCCATATTATGAACCTTTGTTTCCAGCCACCATGAGCAATTTGTCTTAGGAAAATCTGATCTTCTTGGAGTATTGAGCTTGGCCTTGGGTGATGTTCACATTCCCTACAACTTCCACAACTATCATGCACCTTTAAAACACTTAATCCCACCATTCGTGTCCTCCAAAACATCTTATCCAACTTCCTGTAGTAATTCAGGACATCATGTAGTAGTTCAGGACATCTGGTAGCAATTTCCTGTAGCAAACTTGTAGCAATCGGTTTTGACCCTTGTTAACTTGAAATGCTAGCTTAGCCTAGTTTAGGAGTAGGTTAACCCCACAGCTTGGAATCCATGACCAGAAGTGCCACCTAGACCATTCCCTTCACTCCTTTCCTTTATTCAAGATCATATAGCATTAGCTCTTTCATTTCTAAATTTAGCAATTAGAATTTCATCTATTCTGCAAGTGTTAATGAGATAGTTAATGCATGCATGTTTGACTTATTAAATGATAGAATAATCTTCCATTTTCAAGAAACCCTGATAGCTAGGAGATCAAGTACAAGATTATCATAATTTCCTTTCTACAAGTGATTTGTGTCATTTCACAACATTTACAAGTAGGCAGCTTTCATTTCCTATTTTTACAATCATTTACCTTCTCTGCACTAGAAATATCTTTACATTCCATTGTCATTAGTCACACTCCCTTTAGTTCAATAGAGGAATGGTCTAGGACCCTAATGGTAAAGTGCCCCAGTTGAGAAGTGACATGAGTATAATGATGCATCTACTGTGTATATAACAATGTCACGTCCAAGTTTGTATGAAACCCCGGGTTGATAAAGTAAAGCTGGGATCCCTAGGAGTTGCAATAGTCTTGGTACAATACTGAGGCTCATCAGTCAAGAACGTAGACTATGTCAGCATGCAAAAATCATGTACATCATAAGTGATACAAATAAGTCCAAGAACTTACCCCTATATGTAGTATAAGAGCCAATGGGATGCCATAGTTTATCTGTCAATCTCAAATTTATGATTGAAGAAAGGCCAACCCCTATTGAGATAGAATGACCATGCAAACTCCATTCAGAGTGGAAATTGTTTTTAATACAGCATATTCCAAGGAAGGAACATGAGCTAGAATGATCCTAACACCACCCACGAGCTAGGAAATCTCTCTATCCTTCAAACTACAATTTGATGCTAGCAATGTTGCTAAGTATGAGGCATTAATACTAGGATTAGAAACATCTTGGAAAATGGGGGTCAAAAATGTTGTAGTCTTTGACAATTTTAAGCTAGTAGTATTTTAGGTAAGAAACATCTACACCACTAAACACCCTTGAATGATATCATATGGAAATGTATTTTGGGATAGTATTAAAAATTATTTTGATGCCTTTAACATTAAAACTATGCACAAAGAGGATAACCAACATGAAGATGCATTGACACAATGGCCATTACTTTCAAATCACCTCCCGAGCCAAAGTTGAAGTATGAGATAGAGATGCGATGCAAGCCTTTCTTTCCAGATAGCATCAAACATTGGCATGTTTCTTAAGATTACCAATAGCTAAGGAGATTTCTCGAATTGGAAGACAAGTTTGAAATCATACATATCGACTTTGAGGGTGAAGCACCTAACATGGATCAATAACATGAAGATTCAAAAGACAACACCACAAACTTTGTGAATCAAATTAGGGGTCACAAACTAATCCAACTGGAAATTAATTTCATCCCCAAAGGAATAGTTCCATTGGAGAAATTATTTAACCATAATGACATTCCCTCAAATCGAGTTTTCAACTAGGCTAACAAAATGTTGAAGACCATAATTTCAGTATGAAAGGGAACCCACAAAAGGTAAAACTTGCCAAGTCTTTGTATCCCACATGTAATAAGAGGTACATTTACTTATTTAAGAAATTTAAGGATGTTTTTGCATGGATTTATGAAGATTTAAAAACTTATGACACTTCCATTATCCAACATAGAAGACCATTGAAAGAAAATGTGAAGCATTTTGTGTAGAAAATAAAGAGGTTCAATCAATTGTACTGCCGACAATAGAGAAAGAAATCAAAAATTTTTTGGATGGAAAAATTATAGTGCCATTGTCATATTCTCAATGGGTAGAAAACATGGTTCTAGTCTGAAAAATAATGGAGACATTAGACTATGCATCTATTTCAGGAATTTGAATAGATGTTCTCTAAAGGATAATTATCCACTTCCTAAGATGGACCACTTGCTGGAGAAAGTGATAGGAGCCTCAAAAATATCTATGATGGATGGAATTTTAAGTTATAACTAGATAGTGGTGCACTCAAATGACAGAGATACGAATGTCTTCATAATGCCATGGGGAACATTTGTGTATGAGAAAATTCATTTTGAACTAATGAATTCGGGGTCCACTTTTCAAAGAGTTGTTGATATTACATTTGTTGGTGAGAGAGATAAGTTCATATTAATTTATCTGGATGATATTACCATGTTATCAAAAATAGATGAAGACCATTTGGATCATCTGAAGAAAATATTCCTAAAGTGTACAAAATTTGGTCTTTCATTGAATACTAAGATTTCATTCTTTTCCTTACAAGAGGGAAATTTTTTGTGACATATAACTTCTAAAGAAGGTGTCAAAATTGATCCAAAAATGAGTGGAGGCTATATCAAATATTGGCCTACCTTGGAATAAGAAGGAAGTCGAATCATTTTTGGAAAAGATCAAATTTTTGTGCAGGTTCATAATAAATTCTATAGAGCTCCTAAAGCATATAATTTCCATCCTTAAGAAGAATAACGATGTAAGATGGACACCAGAAGCTCCAATATCCTTTGAAAAAATTAAAAATGCTATCATGGAAGCATTGATCCTGGCCAGTCCAAACTTTTCAAAAGAGTTTCAGATCTTCTCTTTCACTTTTGAACACACCATTGCCATAGTCTTTCTACAAAAGAATGAAGAGAGGTATGAACAAACCATAACATTTTTTAGTCGTGCCTTAAAAGATGCAAAGATGAAATACATTATTATGGAAAAGAAATAATATGCCATGGTAAAGGAATTAAGAATTCTGAGAATATGTGCTACATTCCAAAATAATAGATTATGTGTCTTCAGTAGCAGTGAAAGAGATACTCAAACAACCCGATAGTGATGGTAGATAGGGAAAATGGATAACAATGTTGCAGTAATATGACATGGAAATAAATATCACAAATATTGTCAAGGGTTAGTGATTGGCTAAGTTACTCACAAAGGCCAATCATGTTGCAGTGGAGATGTTCACTCATGAAGATATTTGTAACATCTATGGAGAGGAGAGTCCATAAGAACCTCCTTCTTTAGATGAAGAGAATCCAAAAGAACCTCTTAATATAAGAGAGAATCCACAGGAACCTCTCATTCCAGTAGGAAGGAATCCACAAGAAACCTTCTTGAAGGACCTTTCAAATTTTCAAAATTGATAATGGTATCATGATATCATATTCTTTATATAGAACCTACAATTTCCACCTGAAGTACCTAAGGATAATGCAGGTCTTGAAAGTTAAAGAAAATCAAGTACGACATTTTGGATGAAGGCTTATATTGGAAGACCCCATAGGTATCTTAGATACTTGTGTCACTAAGTAGAAAGTACAAGGGATCATTTTAGAGTTCCATTGAGGCATGTGTGGAGGACTTCAAGCTTGGAAGGTCATGATATACAAAATCTTGAGACTAGGCTATTATTGGTATCCCTTATTTAGAGACACAAATTTTGTTGTCAGGGCTTGCCCTGAATGTTAGTTGTTTGTAGGAAAACATAAAATCAAATATTTAACATTGAAACCAATCAAATTTCAAGCTCCTTTTAAATAGTGGGGATTGGATTTCAGAATAGAAATACATCCAAATTCATGTGGGAAACACAAATACATTCTTACGACCACCAACTAATTCACTAAGTGGGTAGAAGCCATTCCCACCTATTAACAACAAAAAATCATACACATGTTTGCACAATCTAGAAGATGCTAAAAGATGTCCAATAAAATGCACAAGTGAAGATTTTCCAGCTGAATACATTATGAAGTTTAAAAATTTTAATTTCTTCTAAGATTAGAAATTTATAAAGTTTAAAAATTGAAGACTCTACAGTTGTTTCTTTGATTACTGTGCACCACACATAATTTATTTGTAATCCAGGCGATAAAAAAATGGTTGAATCAACGAATTCAGGACCACTTCACACAGTTGGAGGTGATTCCCTGACAACATCTCGGTACAGGATGACTGAATTTGAGTCACGCTGAAGATATGTAGACCTTAACAGAATCATCTTGTCCTACTCATGTGTCATTTCCATTCATGAACCAAGAGAGGGAAGATGGATTCAAAATTCTATATAAATAGGCCATGGGATAACCAAAAGAAGGGACAATGTTATGCTGGCCAAATTGTTATCAAAGAAAACCAGGATTTCATTATTGAAGCCTAATAAAGTAAGAGCAATAACATGTTGGTCATATTGCTTCTAAGAAATCCATCATCTTAGTGAGAGGAGAAGAGTCCACCATTAAGAGAGTCTTCATACTACTTTGGGAGAGAGGAGAAGCTTGCAAAGAGATTGAGGAAAGGAACCTCGTTGCCGAGGATTTTTGAGAACCATAGCTCAAAAGAATTATTTCAAGTGTTTAATATTCATCTATTGTATTCAACTTCTACTACTAGCAGTCAATAAAGGGAAATTTTTCCATTATTTTGTTGACTTGTTTGCTCCATGGAGCATTGCTTGTGTATTTATCTCTTTGTTTTGGTTGATGTTTTTATATGCGTTGTTTTCACTATTTACAATTGCTTTTTTTATCTAAGTATGTTCACTAACACCACCAACTCTGTATATGCTCCTTTGTAGGGAATAAGCAACTATTAAGAAGGTGTATTTTGGTACACCATTATCACAAAAACAATACCACAGAAATGGAAACCATATTATTTTTTTCTTTAATATAAAGGTTGTGTTTGTAGGATCTTCTCTTTTCATAGTTGACTTACAAGGCATTCAATACCTCTCTAGAATTTTTGTAGGACCCTTTGAACCCATAGTTGGGCGAGAAACTTGTTAATTTACAATTTCCTGTCGACCGCGCAATTCCTTCTGAGATAGACACACACTCATGGATTTTCCTTTGACAGATGCATCGTCGCGTATTTTCATTATGAAACTCGTACAATTTTCTAGAAAGAAAAAATTACCTTGTAATTTCACATTTTTTAGGTGATTGGCAGCCTTAGTGAATTGCCTTCACCTTTGCAAAAATTTTCCAGTGAGTTTAAATTACTTAATTTCTCTACGAATCATTATTAGTTGGGTAATTATACTATCTTTACTTTCATTATCAATTCTCACATATCCTCAGTAGTAAAGGAGTAAGTGGCCCATCATCCACAAATATTCTTACTAACCAAAGATTCCATTTCTTTCATTTTATGGGACTAGGACCAAGTGTTATTACAGAAAGTAAGTAATCTTTCCTTCCTTTGCGTCTCTTAGACAAACATTGGCTTACATATGAAACTTTCTTAAAGCATTTGTATTTCCATCTCCTTGTTTTGAAATTCACATAGTGTAATAGGAAAAAGAGTAAGCATCCCATTATCCGCATATCATTTCTTTCTCATGCAAGCAACACATGAAATCTAGTATAAGTAGGAGAATGTTGGAATGGATCACTGGATATCCACATCTTCTCACACTTTACATGCTCACTTCATCACTTGCACACAATTACACATCACACACTAAGCTTATATAAAATTCGTATTAGAAGGCATCCAGTTTCCGGAGCTTTATATACTTAGTTTATTTTAGCTTACATCTCACACCCTAAAAGAAAAGTAAGACCCTTAAAAGTAACCATAAGTTGAACCAACTAAATTCCCCACAGGGGCCACCAAAAAATTATAGTTAAGGTTAGGACCATTGGGGATAGCCATCCCATAAGCCACCATGGTTATGTTACATCTTTGAAACATATCAGTTGAATTTTTAGGGAGCCTAAAATCCTTCAATCATCCCATGAAAAAGAATACCTGAGCATGGAAGAGACCTGATTCCTATGGGGTTTGGCTTAGGTCTAGTGTGCATGTTACTATTTGTTGCTACCCAACCCATCTAGTGCTCGGTACTAGTAACTCACTACCAAGAAAATAAAGAATCGAATGCTCACATGGGACGAAGGTACTTTAGTGGCCAAAATATAGGGCATCCTTTCCCTATAGGTGACATTGTGGGCAACACTTGAGCCTCATTTCCATTACCTTGGTTGATTATTCAGCTATTGGAAGGCGTTGCTAGTTCTTTCAAGACATTGCCCTAAGACCAATCAGAAGACATATTTGCAAGGCCCATTTACTTTGAGAGTGGAAAGGTTGAATAGGTCTTCTTAGGATCTTTTTTCACACGAAAAAACAAATGAAAACCATTTTTTTTTTGATTGATCACATAGGCTAAAGTTAAAGGGAAATTAATATTTTTATTTTTAACTTTGTTTTATGTATGTGATTTAGGTGCATTGAAGAATCATCTCCTTCCCTCACCATACACAAAGTAGCACACACTCTAATTGACACCATAGGGGACCCCACAACTCCTCATCGATCTAGACATTTCTTAACCCCCCCCGCATTACCGGGAGGTGTCCCAAGACTCCCACCATTTAGGCGTAGAGGACATCACACAACCACCATTATAGGATCTTCCTTTGTTGGTGCATATTTTCTCGAGATCCCTCCCCATCAAAACACACCATTCATGATTGCACAAGGGTCCCCACATGCTACCCCTTTGTGGAGCCCATGTACCACTCCTCTGGATAGTCTATGAGACATGCATCGAGGTAGTTCTCCTGACACTTCACCACATAGGACCCCTTTACAAATAGCTATCCAAAATCTTTTCACGACGAAATATAACTCATAGATCTTATTCTTAGCTTCTTTAAGCCTACCAAATTTAAGTAAGATAACTAATTACCTGATCACTCATAGCTAGAATTTTCTAGCCATGTCCATAATGCTCCATTCAAACATTCCAAAATTAGAAGGGAAACATGGAGAATATGCAGGAAACCATGTCATGAATTTTCACCTCTGGTGTCCATCTAATAGTATCATAGACGATATTATTCGATTACGACTATTTCAACACACCCTTACTAGGCCTGTAGCGAAATGGTACATTGACCAACCTTCTACGTCACATGGAAACTTTAGCTCCCTAGCCACAACTTTACTCACATTCTTCTAGCTCCTGTTTTGTCATGATTCAGGCTTTGAAATCCTCACCCACTTCAAACAAACAATTTCTACCCACATACTGGATCAGATACATGAGTGGCAGGAAATTCGTAGATTGTGTAATGCTCAATTTGAAGAAAAAGTACTTCTCGAATTATTTTTGATATCCCTCTCATTGAAAATTTCAAAAGTCATGAAAAATTCGTCCTCGCACAACGAGGAAGAAGCCATTAGAAAATCTCAATAGTTAGAGCTTATATACACCTAGTATGGATATATATATCATGTGCTTCGAGACGCTCTGTGCCTGCAAACTTATAAAGATAAGCTAGGTGCATCCAATGTTATTGATGGATTGATTGGGTCCATAACCCAAAACTAACTCAACAAAATCTACTAGTACCTTGGATACTCATTCAGTGGCCAAGAATTTGATGTTACGCAAAATGCACAACCACTGTAGCATACACGATACTACCCTGATCAACCCACACTGATGAAAAATACAATTAGTAGGGTTAACCAATATCAACCCCCACATTGAGGCCCATATACTCCACCATAGGGAAACCGATACTCCTCTAGGAATAAAGCTGCAATGTCCTCTTCCTAGAATCCATATAACAATTAGGGACAAGGAAACCAATATTCTCCTTTCCCCGCACAGCAATAGAATAACCCACTAGTGCAAAATACCACAAAGGTTAATCTATTGCAATCTTATCTCTCTCAACAACCACAATCGGAGGAGAAGCTGAACTCAACTAACCCACATAATGTTGTTAAAAAAAACCAAAGAGAAAACCGAAGGGAGAGCTTGAATAGGGGGACAACCACTAGCAGCAACCCCCATGGGCATTGGCAAGGGGTAACCCTAATTGGAATCAAAACCAGGGATCGACCAACTACAACCCACATAATGAAACAACAGCACAAGTCTACAAAATAATCATTCATGTGCCATCTATGGGGAATATGGTAATTATACCCATCATTGTCCTCAACTCCCTGAGTTAAAAATAATACAAAAAGATAGGGGGCCATGAGGGAAACACATTGCAATAATGAAAGACCCTTTCCCCCATTAGGTAGTGGTTAACACTTAACAAAAATCATCCCATCCAAATCCTTCTGGAGGGAACCCCCATAATAATTCCAATCATGACATCTTAATGACAGGAGAAGATATTCTCCTGCAAATGGGAAATAAAAGTTATGAAGCTCCACCAGATCCCAACCCATCCATATCAACCGTGGTAATACCTACAATGTCATTGATCATTCCTCAACTTCCTATAGAACCTATGAAAAATATGGTCAAAGGAACATTACGACGAGCAGGACATAACGCAATAGCTGCTCATAGCTACAACATAGTCTTAGCGCAATCACCATTAGAAATGTCAAAATTAGGGGTCCTACAAACATGCCCAACCCAATGAAAAGCCTTACTTTCCACTCTAGGTACAGTTTATCTGACCGATTCTCACCTAATGGTCTTTGAATTGGATAAAGCTACCCTATGACTACCATCAGTCGTTGCTTTCCAAATTCTAGTCTTAGTCCAAAACATCACCATCCATCATTGCATTGTCAACAAAGGGGCATCCATGTGTATATTATCCAGATATGTTTGGTAGAAACTGAGGTCCCCTTAACTCAAGCCTTCTAACATCATGCTTAGATACGAAGGGCACCCTTTAGCCTCCATAGGCCTATACCAAGGCATGCCAGTCCAGCTGACCGAAAAAACTGTGCCAATAGATATAGAAGTATTGGACGCTCAATTGGATTACAATATCTTGCTAGGTCGAAGTCACATGTACGAGATGTTAGCAGTCACCTCATTTGTATTTAGGGTAATGATGTTCCCCCATGATGGAACATATTATGAGAAGAAGACATTACCTACACCCAATGGTGTGTTACCTTTTATCTCATCTTCTCATGAATGGATCACCACTTACACTGGACTCAACCTAGGCCAATTTAAGCTATCAACACTCCTACAGACATTCCCAGGAGACCCTCCTGTGATAGATGATATATCTCCAACCACAAGAGAACCAATGTGTATGATGACTTCATCAAACACCCCCGAAGCTCAAGAACCAGTTTTGGATACCAGCAACAATGTTGTTACTGATACTACATATTCCATCACTCAAACAGCCTTCTTATTCCCCCCACCTGATTTTGTCTCACGCCAAGTCATTGCAACACTCTTGTTTCCCCATATAGTTCTCATGATACCAGTTTGGTGTCTAGCCCCTTAGGCCACGTCAACAATATTAGTAATCACCGTAACAGGTGTCAATCATATTCCTCCTTAGGATAGCACACCACAACAAGTAGAACTTACACTAACACTAGCCAGTGCCAAAACAAGGGATAAGAAAAAAGGTAAAAAGTTGGAAGCTTCAAACACTCCATTCTCTATATTCCCTTGAACCCTATTCTTTGTGTGAAACAGCTGGGCACCCCACCAATACATGCCCCAAGTTAAACGAACTGAAATGTCTTCTGCATGCCCCAAAAGCACCAGTGAACCCTCCTCCCATTGCTGGAGAAAATACCACACTCACGCATCATAAGGAATTTGCGCACCAACCATGCATGCATCATATGTGAGAAATACAAACATGACATTCATCATTGCCCTGAAATCCCTCAATATCAAGATGCGTTAGGTGCACTCACCCAAAACAATACCCCATTACTCCCAGTAGAGGATGGATACAAATTTGTTTTTTACGTCATGAGGGAAGAAAATTCTTGCTCATATCCCTCTTCTGGTCCATTAACCTCCCGCCATGATTGGAGGCAACCCGAACTAGTGATGCCCCTACCAACACCAACTTGTGCTTTATGTGACGAACCAAATCATTTGATCAACCAATATCCTAAATTAAGGGCCTTTAACTGATAGTATATGGTTACCCGCATTGCTCAAAGCACCATACCCATGCAAAAACGTCACACTTTCCATATTTGTGTAGGAAATCATCACGTGTGACATTGTCCCCATCTTCCTCGATTCTATTCTATGTTAGGATTCATGCAACGATTTATTGCTGAGAATTCTGATTTAGTTGAGTCAGATACCGAACCATCAGCTCATACCACACCACCAAGGAGTGACGCATCTAGGTCCATTTTATGTGTGTTTGAGGAGAAATGGTCGCCAACAGTTCAGCAAGACCCCCATCATTACATCTCTCCTCACCATCATCAATCTAGATTGGGAAAAAAGAAATCTAAGGCTGTCTGGAAAGAAAGATCACCCCTCACATGTGCCCTATGTGATAAAGCCAACCACTTGGTAAATAAATGTCACGAATTAAGTAAGTTTAATGGCATATTTCACTTAATGGTCCAAATTCCAAAAATCCATCTGTTCAATCAAGATAAAATCACAGGATTTTATTTCTGCATCTACTCTAAATCACATCATACGAGGAATTATTAGTACCTTCCACTTTTTCTCGCAACGAGAGCAACATTGAGGCAAACCCACACTAAGAAGTCACACCATGACAATACTAAGATCCAAAAATTGATACCACCTCAATATGTCCCATCTCATGACGTCAACCAAGTGTCATCATATCTTACTATGAGCAATACCACAACCCACACTATCTATTCAGTTCGTTCTAGTCCAGTGTACAGTATCTACACCAATATCTCTCATAGCATCGAGACATGTCATATGTTACAAACATTTAATCATCTTAGGATTCAACGTCAAAATCCTATTGAAGAAGATAATTTTTCCCCTTATACACCAACAAGGCCGCAATAACTTCCTCCCACATGGCATAAACCCACCATAACTGAAATTCTACCAGCACCTAATCATGACGAAACACAACACCATATATGATTCATTTCCTCATCCATAGGAACCATGATTCATGTTTTCTTCTCATCATTTTTTTGTGTCAAGACTACAAAATCCACCCTACCAGTGGTAACACCACCGACGGTGCATACCCATCCCATTCGTACATTGTCAACCTTTCTTGGTTCTAGAACATCAACCAACGAATCATATTCTTGCTTGTCAACTAGCACAACTAGATCTGAACCCCAACCTCAAGACCTGACACAACCCAAGTCAATGCTAGATAACTTTTTTCACTCATATGAAGATATTTTAGAGGCCATGATGAAGATTGAATATCCATGGGATGCCATGCACCATCGCTCATTTTTTCAACCCGAAAAATTGTTTATACCCACTAGCACACCAACCCATGATATTTACACCATAGAGTCAAAAACATTCCTACCACTAGGAAATATCGATTAGTTCAAGAATCCCATCCCAACACCCGATGTTTTTGAAGAAGGGAACATGTCAAATATTTCATCTACCATGAAGGTAAATATTTCAAACATACATAGAAAAGTTGAAGAGATCTCCTTGGGGGTAACATGCTCTCCAAAATAAATAACTACATACACATCCTTATTCCAAGAATACATGGATTTTTTTGCATGGGATTACTTTTATATGTCAGGAATCAGTCCCACCATTGTGGAACACTATATTGACATGTGTCTTGATGCTCATCCCGTCAGGTAGAAACAACATCAGTTACATCCTTCTAAGGAAGAAGTAATCAAATAGGAAATCGATAAACTCGACAAAGTTGGGATCATTTATCCTTTTGCTGACATGTCTTGGGTCTCTAACCCTGTACCTGTCATGAAAAAATAGGGCACCATCCACATTTGTACTAATTTCTAAGATCTGAAAAAAGCTTCTCCCAAAGGAAATTATCCTATGCCATTTATTAACCAAGTCATTGAATCTTGTTCCAATCACGAGGCCCTATCCTTCATGGACAGGTTCTATGGTTATAACGAAATCAATATTTGCCATACAGATTAGTAGAAAACTACATTTACAACCACTTTGGGTACATTTGCATACCAAGTTATTCCTTTCAATATTAAAAACACTTGCACCACCTTCCAATAGGCCATGAATTACATCTTCTACGATTTAGCTCATCTTATCCTCGCATATATGGATGACCTTACAATACAATATAGGAAGTATGCTAACCATTTGGAGGATCTACGTGTGGTATTTCAGAGATGTCGACAATATAACCTACACTTTAACCCTCTCAAGTGTGCATTCTGTGTCAATACCGGAATATTGTTGGGCTTTATAATTTCCCAGCAAGGTTTTACAGTTGATCCTCTCAAAGTACAAGCCATTAAGGACGTGCCACCTCCAAAAACATTGAAACAGTTACAAAACGTCTAGGGTAAGGCCAATTTCTCACGATGCTTTGTCCCTAATTATGATACTTGTGTGCAAGGATTTTTGCGCCTCCTTCTTTAGAATATTCCCTTTCATTGGGATAATTACGCTAAAAAATCATTTGAAGCTTTAAAGGACACATTATCTCAAGCTCCTTTGATTAGCCCACCTGACCACAATAAAGACTATACCCTATATCTATTTGCAACATATGTAGCCATTGTTGGGGTGTTTGTCCAGGAAAGACCAGATAACAAGGTGCACGTAATTTATTACATCAGTAAGAATTTATCTAGGTCTTCATTGAAGCATGAACGAGAAGAAAAAACTACCTTGGCTATAGTACATTATATACAAAAGCTTTGACATTATATCATCCTACAGACCACCACCGTAATAGAAACCATTAACCACATGAGGTATCTTCTTACTCGTCATATGATGAGCCACAAATATGCTCGATGGATCATTATTATGCAAGAAATTGATCTACAGTTTAATTCTCCTAAAATAAAAAAGGCGCTCATCTTCACTGAGTTCATCAAAGATCTCCCAATAGAGACCCAAGGCTCTCCCATTAATGATGATCTTCCCAATGAACATCTATTTCTAGTATCAATGGATGACCCTCGGTATGGTGACATGGTCCTCTTTTTACGAACTCAAAAGCTCCAACCCTAGCTTACTCATGATGATCGAAGGCACATATGCCACTAGGCCCCTTGTTACCTTCTTATGGGGGATTTCCTCTATTGAAAAGGACTTGGCACTATCTTAGGTAGGTTCCTCACTCACCAACAAAACAAAGAAGCCTTAAATTATTTCCATAGTGGGGCTTGCGAAGTCCACCACCCAAAAAATCCTCTGTATCGGTAATTTTTGGACCACCATCTTCCATTATTTCATACAGGTAGCCAAAACATGTGAGTGATTCCAATGATAGACTCATAAGGCATGAGCACCACTTGCTCCTCGGCATCCAGTCATTGTGGCTGACCCCTTTTGCAAATGGGGCATCGACTTCATGACCTGTAAGCCCCCATCATCTTGCAACCACAGTACGTTGTGGTTGTCATTGACTACTTCACCAAATCAGTAGAAGAAATTCCCACATATAACAACACAGTGGAAACCGCTGCATGGTTTTCCCTTAACCATGTCATAACACTATTCGGTGTTCCTAAGGAGTTGGTTTCAGAGCATGGTAAACATTTTGAGAATGAAATATTTTAAGATTTATCCCAACACCTTGGTTTCTATCATGATTTTGCTTCCCCATACTACCCTTAGTCCAAAAGTCAGGTAGAAGTTGTCAATAAGGTTCTCAAAACAATGTTGTAGTGTATGGTGAAAAATCACAAAACCAATTGGCACCACATGGTGTTCTTAACCCTGTGGGCATACCGCATAATGGTCAAGGCATATATAGGGTTCAAACCCTTCCAACTAGTATATGGGTTGAAGTTGTATGTCCCATCGATTGTCAGATCCCTACCTTACACTCTTCCATCGAACTTCTTAGTGACACCAAACCTTTGGAACAAAGGTTGGTACAACTAGAGATTGTTGATGAAATTCGATGAGAATCTCTCCAGAATAACAAAGCACACAAAAACAAGGTGAAAGCCTCATTCGATGACAACATCACACCTGAGACATTTATCGAAGGTGAGTTATTCCTCTGCTATGATGTTTTCTAAGAAGCAGTATGACCTAGGATGTTTGAGACATTATGGAAGGGTCCATACATTATCAAACATTTCCTCCTCAAGTGTGAATACATCTTATTATAGCTCGATGGGAATTGTCTAAAAATTCTCGTAAATGGTCTCTACCTCAAGAAATTTCACCCATAAAAATGCTCAAGTAGGCCTAGAATATACATGTATGCACCATGACTTATTTTTTATGATGACCACCTCATCGTATACCCACTCTAAAATCACTTTCTCATCATGTGTCACATATGGATCATCCATTAGCCTATCATCACGGATTTGCTAATTGTGCCTCTTGATGGTCACAAAACCTATCTATCACATTCTGGGCCATATACTCTCCTAACTGGACACCTCGTCTCTTTAATGAACTTTGTAACAGGTCAGCCACCAATAATCAAGCTGAATACAATGTTGTCATAGGTAACTTGGCTGATTCCTCCCACTTAGATGTCTGTCACCTGCATGTATTCCTTGATTCCCAGCTAGTTGTATCACAATTGAACAAAACCTTTTAGGTTCATGATTCACACCTTTTTCAGAAGTATCTACATGCACAAAGGTTAGCTCAAAATTTCGATCATATCACATTTACACATATACCAAGGGATAAAAATCATACAATTGATCGCATAGCTAATCAAGTGCTATAATGGCATGCATCACATATATATAACCATCAAGATACATAAACCATAAATAGAATATCAGTCTCAAAGAAAATTCATAAATACATCAAATGTATAGATGCATAAAAAACATCATAAAAGTCGCCAAAAAATAGCATCTCATATACACCTATAAAAAATATATGAGTACAAAAATGGTTATACATCTACTGGCTCATGGCCAGGAAAAATAAGTCCCCAAAAATAGGGGAGCATCCTCATAATGCATGCTTTCCCTGGTACATACATCTGATCATATACATCTAGGGTCAGCACTCTCCCCCCCTCTCCTGAGGACCAATGTCTACATCAGGTGCCAAAATCAGACTGGTGGTGGTCACCTCCATTGCGATGTGTTGAAGAATAGGTCTGTGTTCCCGATCATGTTCCATCGCCATCTCCACCACCACCTCCCCCAATCTCGCCTAGCCATCCTCGGCCACCCCCTTCGCTAAGGCCACAACTTGGCCCCAAGCATCCTCATAGTCTCAGAGCCGTGCCACCAAAATTACCGATTACGCCTCTATTACCTCAGCACACTCTCGAAGTCTTTCTATCTCCCTACCATAAGATGAGCTCATCTCCTCACTAGAGTGAACACCAATCTAGAGTCATCAACATTTTGCCGACCTCTCAAGACCCTCCTTTTGGATATCCTGTCATTGCTGCGGTACAACAGGACCATCATCCACCCTCATGTGTCGTGGATCATTTCCTACCAAATAGGCAAGTGGTCATCCACATAGCCTCACATCCACAACAACAAAGACATGATATCAGCACAATATAAAAAAATATGAATCATAAAGCATACATGTCAAAAAAATGAAAGCATAATTAAAACATGTCACATACCTATTTCCCCCCAAGCATCACCAAGGGGAAGCCCCATTTCTAGATCACCCGTAAAGTCCACTCCACGATGCGGAAATTCCATAATCATCTAAGGGTTGGACAGAAACCAACCCTACACCTTAGCATTCCAATAACACCTCATTGCACCTCCACCAGCTAGTGGCGTGACAGGCACCCACCGTCGCATCCTAGGCTCCCTAGCCAGACTTGGGGGCACTTCTATAAAGGATCGTAGCATCATGACCCTATTATATAAAAATCTACAAAAGATGTTGGCATACAAAAAGCTCTGAGACAAACAGTGCAACACCTCCTTCAACTAGGATACCATCCCCATATACACCAACCTGACCAAATAAAAAATGTTCCCTACCTGTATCGTCTGCACCACTCCAACCATGGGCCCCGATACCCTCTAAGGAGCCATTGAACTTGCCAAGCGCACGATCTTGGAAATCGCTGCTCACTCAATAAGATCTAGGATGGAAGGTACTCTGACACACCCATCCTCTATAGGATTGGGCCCGTAATGAGCCTCTTCCCATCTATGTATGTTCACCTACCGAATCAACAAGGGATACGGAAAAGCCTATCCTCAACATACCAAACCAGTGACAAAATAAAAATCCACTACCACACTGATCGACATATGAGATCCTCAAACGACAAAGATATGTTGATCCACGTCCCATGATTGAACTAAAAATTGCAAGAACTCATTGTGCGACCTCAAGAGGGAGTTCTGAAGGAACTTTAGCAACCCCCAACAATCCAATGTCCTACTAACGTAGGATCCTCTACAATCGCTAACTGTGGTGGATGCCAATATTGCTCTCCCTAGAGCATCCCCATCCTACCATCAAGGATACCAAATAAGAAATCAGCCTCATAGGTTGTAAAAAAGCATTTTTTCAACCACCACGTGGCCATCGAAATCACAGTCACATCGAACGTTTGTTTGTTTCTTAAACAAATGCATGGTGCATGCGTCTATTATGGCATAACCCATGGTGACACCATTACCGAGACCACACATTCGTTATTGAAACAGACACGCAGACTGTACCTCCTGGGGAGGCCGAGCCATGACATCACCAAAGAAACGACGTTGCGACTTCAAGCCAATCAGTTGCACCGAGGCTGTGACTGTTAGGCCCTCTCCTAGGAATTCTCTGTGTGAATCCCTTGGAAACATGTGGAGACCACATGATTGTCACTCAGTTTCCAGTGTAGTTTAGTTGTTTTGACCCTAAAAAAGTTTGTACAGGGAACCCCTATATGACCTACCTAACCTAGTCTAAAAAATTGACAAAGTTAAGGTTCAATGTTCTAACCTAACTCTCCCTGTGTGCTACCCCGGTACACAGGCTGACCGAAACAACAAGAAACAACTCATGGATCAGCTCTGGACTCCCAAAATAGAAAGTGAAAATGGGGTGGCATTGGGTCTACTTTGCCCTATATGTTTCCATTTTTAACATCTTCTCAAGCTCAGTACAGGAGCTTAGGATCTCCATTTTCAAAACCATCAGAGACATAAGGATCAGAACCACATCATCTTCATCATGGCACCCTCCATTCCATTTCAACCCAAAACCCAATTTTGGACACGCCACATGCTCAGAGTACCACTTGAGGTGCGCCTTCTCTTGTTTTTCAATTCGTATAGATTTGTTTCTTTCAAATTATATGATCAAACAAGATGTCTTGATTTGGGGTATTGGCCTTTAAATTACAGGCACATCAACAAACTTACTACCAAGATCAATGTCGTGGTGTCCAGTAACAGAGCATGTATCATTCATCACTCATCATGATAGGCTTGCCACAAATATTTTCATATCCTGACATCATTTCTCTTAAATGCACCATAGGGTCCATCATCTCGACCACGTTTACCATCACCTCCCCTTGCATATGGTAAACGTCCATGCCAATCGATAAAGCCTCCCCACTCATGGATCACCTCATGATGTAGGCCCCCACATACTATGTGGATCCATGACCATATATCTAGGCCTGAGAATGACTTCACATTGCATGCCTTGAATATCAAACTCATTCTTCTTCACTCATTGATTACCAAACCCATTCCTAGGCCACCGCTTACATGTTGTGGCGGATCAAGACAGACGCAACACCGTGTCCTATACTTGGCTTACCATTCACCCATATTATAGTAAACCATGCACGTCACTTCATCCACCTCACCAACCCAACACAAATACCCACCAATGGGGACCCTACCCTCTGCAAAAACATCACATCTCCATATAGGTCACCATTCTTATGGGGCACCCGTCTCCATGTATGTACATCCAAACCACCTTCATATTCTTTTGGTAAGTGTATAAATATTTTTTAGGAAAAATATTCCCACCCATATTTTCATGTCTTTTTACCTGGAACAAGTTTCTAGTCACCCTTGGTCAGAGCTCGCACATCACCCACATTCATTTACCCTTTTCTTGTCAGTCATAACATACTTACACCCACCTTGAACATCCTACTGATTCCATGGCCATCCCTATCAACAAAAGTGTTTTGACTTCCACCATTCACATAAGAGCTTCGACCTCAGGCCAGTTGTCCATATCTCTTCATATCGTCAACCCTCATTATCATTCCTTGTTTGACCCACACCATTAAATTCTATTTGCACCTTATAATGATTCCCCAACTCATCAGGTCGAGTGGTCAATGCTTCTTTCCTATTGACTTCAACACTCATATTCCAGGATCAAGGAAGTACCTTGGATACTCCCCCCTTAAAGGGATATCCTTGGGTGGCATAATGAGAATCACTATTTCCCACTAATTTCATCGCCCCCCTAGACATTCGACACCAAAACAAGTTTTCATGTCAAAGTGGTAACGTACTTAATGGTCATTGTAATTCTTTCATTTAGTCAAAGAAGCCCGCATCCCAAAGCACCTCATTCAACAATATTTACGTCATGATATGTGGGAGGTACCCAAATTCGAAGATTCAGACATACTTCAACACCTCATTTAGCAGTACTTCACCTTTCTTATGCATGGGGGAACAAAATTGAGTCTATTTGTCAAAGAAACTCCCTTGAGGGTGTCAACAGTTATCATCATCAACCATCAACACATCAACCACCACAATGTTAACCAGACAGAACCATTTCCTCTCCGATTGTATTAATTCATCACTAGTCATCATAATGATCATGGGACATGCCCACCTCGTATAAACACCTTTTTACTCTTTAGGTTTTGTTCAGATCATGGTTATCCTTTATACTCATTCAAGGGGTTTCCCTACTCATCGGGTTTCCCTACTCATCTCCATAACCAATTATCCTCTCCCTCAAAAAGATGATTAGATTCTATGTCAAAACATAAAACATGATGTATTTCAGCTATACATTTTCTCCTAACCTCATACATCAAGGGGAAACTGTTAACACCATAAAATCATACACATGTTAGCACAATCTAGAAGATGCTAAAAGATGTCCAACAGAATGCACGTGAATATTTTTCGGTTGAAGACATTATGAAGTTTAAGAAAAATTAATTTCTCCTAAGGTCCAAAGTTTATAGAGTTTAAAAATTGAAGACTTTGTAGTTGTTTCTTCGATACCGTGCACTGTGCAAAATTTTCTTTGAAAGTCATGCAATCGAAAAAATGGCTGACTTAGAGAATTTGACACCACTTCACACATGCGGAGGTGATTCCATGACATTATCTCAGTCTAGGACAACCGAATTTGAACCACCCTAAATACATGGTGCCCTCAATGAAATCATCTTTCCCTACTCATGAGTCATTGTCATTCATGAACCAAGAGAGGGAAGATGTATTAAAAATTTCTATATAAACAGGTCATGGGAGAACCAAAAGAAGAGACAATTTTATGCCGACCAAATTTCTATCAAAGAAAACCAACATTTCATTGTTGAAGCCAAAGAACATAAGAGCACTAGGTGAATCCCCATTGAAATTCCTTGAATATGAGATCGAGTTTTTCTATGAAACGACAATCCTACTTTCCTACACCCATCATCCTATCTATAGCTCCATAAGTTTGAAAGATACTCCCTCCAATCACTATCCAATCCCCTATTTCCACATGTCATACCTTTACTAGCCTCTTTAATCACCTAGGAGACTCACATTTTAACCAATCACCATTTTCCAGTTAGTCATTTGTTTTAGCAAGTTCACTCTTTTCCAATGGAATCATCATTGACCAAAAGTTATACTAATTGTTAGGCTAAAGGAAAATCCAAAGAACCAGACCTCATGGATGAACATGCAAATGTTTAAGATCCTCTATTAATCACACACGACATGAAAAGGGTTTTTCAAGTGGTGCTAAACACTAGCGAAGTGCTAAAATATGACAACAACATGCATGCATCTGGTACTATTTTTGTTATTCTCCCATAGGTTTTCCATTTCCCAGAAATGGTGGCATTGTGTGTTGCGATATTTACCATACAAAAGGACAAGTGCTTCATCCCAAGATGACAAAGAAATAATTAGAGTGACTCTGGAAACCATTTTAGCTATGTTTTCATTTCTTGACAGGATCGAATTACAAAAGTCAAATAAATGAAAGATCAAAGTGAAGTGGACTAGCTTAGCACGAGATGTCTAGCAACAAGCAATCAATAGTTATCTCCAAAAGAGAATGGTGCCTCCTTCCTATCAATCTGCTTATGATATCTTAATATTTGAACTTATGTCAGTTGTATCTTTCTCCATGATTGCCCAAGTCTTTGGTATGGGAATTGATATCTTTGTAACTGAAGCCATCCTAGGTCTCTTGGTATCATTTTATCACATGTCTACCAAAGCCTACACCAAATTTGATTTTCCTCTATTCCTTTTAGATGAAATACATTCCTAGTTGATAGAATTTTCATAAGGGAATTCTTTCATTTACCAAACCTATTTAGTCCATTTGTTTTCTCATCATCAATATACCTACCTTGAGCATCTTAATCCCAAGATTGTCAACAAAAATAAAGCCATATTACCAACTTATGAATGGTTACCCATAGTCTATAAAACGGAAGGTAACTAAGGCCATTTTTATTACATTTCTTCCTTTATGTCAGTTGTGTATGCCCTTTTGCATGGTTAACCTATGCCTAGAGTTCCTCCTTTCCTTAGGGAGATGATGCAGTTCACCCAAGATACCCGAGTGTTGCACTAAAAATTGTCACCTTGACATTCTGCAATCTATGTGAGTCCATTACCACTCATACTTTCCTCCTTGCAAGTCTTAAGCCTCAGTTCTTCATATCAAGCCTTGAAAATAAGATAAAGCCCTCAAAAGTCTATAAAACTCTAGTTCCGCACTTTCTCTTAGCATTACCTACGGTCCCGCACCTAAAGGTCATGTCCCCTATGCACTTGACCGCTCTGTCTCTATGTAATGGGTGCGGACCCATGTAAAAGTCAAAAAGGTGCAAGTATATTCTTAAAAACTCACTTTGAGTCATTTCTAGAAGCTTCTGGAAGGAATCTTGAGGTGGCAAGTTCGCTCCTTTAAGGTTCATGCATCCCATACCTTAAGGAGCTAACCCCTTGATGTGAGGAGCTTATCCCTTTGAAGGAGGACCCTATTCCTTCATAGGTGGACCTGTAACCTCCTTCCTTTGCACTATAAAATGAAGCATTGGGCTGGTTACTTGAGAAGTTGAAATCTGAATATTTTTGAGGTGAAATGCTGCTGGAACTTAGTCTTCCTAATTGAGCTTTTGTGAGGAAAGATTACATACCTCTTTGATCTCATTTGGAAGAGTGTGAGGCTTGTCAAAGTAGAGGAGATTCCTGTTTTAGACCCTGGGAAGAGCTTGTACAGCATCAAGGCACCAAAGGTTGTAAAATTCTTCTATTTCAAAGTTAATACAATCAAGTTTATTTTTCTCAATAAGCTGCGTTTTATGGTTTATTTTATGGATTCCTTGATCACCATAATGAACATGATTTATTATATTATCTATGCAGGTGTTATTTGATGTGTGCTTGTTTGTGATTGCAGGTTCTCAAAAGGAAACTCTTTCGGACGGTTGAAGGATGGCTGCTACAAACTAGCGTTGGACTTAAGGTAGGGTCTAAACACCTCTATAGTTTTTATTAATGAATTGCAATATGTTTAGAGAAAGGTAGATTTGCTTGTCCTGCTTGTTGCTAGATATCTTTTGATACTAGGGAGATCGGCCTTGTCCGCAAGATCGATTTATCTGGCCAACAAATTGGCGACTCCACTGGGGAACTGAATTTGGTTTTTGGTTTTCCTTTTTCTTTGACTTGAGAAACTTGTTCTTGTTTCTGGTTTTTGCTTGATGTGTGTGGGATTGGGTAGTTTTTAGGATCTGGATTATTTTTTGTTTTTTTGAAGTTTTCAGAGGACCACACTTTATTTTTACACATAGTGCGGGCATCTTTGCATTTTCCTTTAGCACACGGAGCGGTACCGCATCTGGTTCTTCTGGAATCTTACGGACCTTGTTAAATTTTTGAAAAACTTAAAATGTTTTCTTGTAGTTAAGTTTAGGTTTTATTTATAGCTTTTAGTGTCTACCCAAATCTGCATGTGTTCTGTCAAAAGTCTCTTGCAAGTAAGTTCCATTGGTATTTTTGTTTTAGATGATTTTCTAGAAGTTTTGCATGCCTGGATTAGTTTTCACTTGGTCTTTGTAGTGACTCAGAGATTAGAAGCCTAAGAAACCTTAGATTACCCTGGTGTCTTTTGTCTCCTTGATGAGTCTGACCTGTTTGTGAAATCTGTCCTCTGTGAGAAGTAGCTTTACTTTTCTCTTTGCAAAACTTTGAATGAACTTGCTTATAAGTTTTGAATTTCATTTTTATAAAAGAAAACACATTTGGATGTTTTTTGATTGATTTGTTATTCTGAACGAATTAATCCTTAGTTTACTGAATAACTAAATAAAACGTCCTCAAAAAGAATTGAAGCTTTTATACATTAGGTTTTTTCAAGCTTTTAGATCTCAAAATTAGTTTTTGTAGTTTTGAGTGTTTTCTAGAACTTGTAGAATCTCTTTTGAAGAAAATTGTTTTTTGTAGTTTCGAATTTTGAAAAAGAAAAGGGGTTTTTTGTGAGCTTTAATTAGTAGTCTCGTTTTGAGTTCTTATTGAAAAAGACAAAATATTTTCTTTCTATTTTCATGTTGAAAGAAGGATTTGTTTTTTGAGGAATTGCATTCTCGAACTCTTTCTTTTAGCTAAAAATTCGTTGAAAGAAAAATGGTTTGTTTATCATTTTAGGTGCATTTTTAGTGTTTTTGGAGTCGAGTCTTCACACCATCAAAGTTTCATTTCCATACCTATTGGCTTAAGAAACAACCCATAAAATTAACGCTTAATTAAAATTGATCTAGCAATCTTTTTATTTCTAGGGCTCTTATCACCAATATAGCTTAGGCTAGTATCTTGGAGTAGGGAGTAATTAACTCTCCAAGATAGTTAAAATAAACAAGTAGCTATATATTGCAGTAGGAAATAAATCCAATTGTAATTGATATAATCTGGGAAGCTCCTCTTAAAGGAGTCAATCACGAGATCATGTCCGAACCTTTGAGACAATCAAGTATGTCTCATCGGGAAAGATAGAATATTTGCGCGTATTAAAAACGATAAACCTCGGATTAACCATTGTCGAGGAGCCTGGGGTCACTTGTTGGTAAACATCAGATTGATCATGTCGAGGAGCCTTCAAGGGGATTGAGCTTTGTTACTCTGCCCTTGCGCGTAGATTGGATCGTAGACTGTTCCCCCAGTTATATTTGTTGCTGTTGGTAACCTTAGTGTCCATATACTTAAGATTATTTCCTAAGGTGACAGTGAAGGACGGGTCTCATTGTACCTGGAGCAGACGTCGACTAGACTCACTTGGACTCTTTGGGGGGTTATCTTCACTCGAGATGGTTATGTGAAGAAACTTGTGCTAGTCTGTTTCATTAAGCAGGTTGTCGGGGTAACTGTTCCAACCGCCCTTTCTATATTAAATTCTACGACGTTGGATTTCATCACCAACTAGTGTTTTAGTATGGGAAGTTACTGTTTGTGTGTGTTTTGAACTCTTAGATTTTTTAGGCATGTGATTCACTTGTTTGTTTCTTTTGAGACTTTAGGTGGTTTTATTGAAATTTTCTTTGTTTGCATGTGATTATTTTCATCCTACACCCAGAGATTATTATCCTTGATCAATCATGTCAAGACGGTCATCCATGTTTTCCCAATCATTGGAAACATTTTTATATGGCGGTCCTACTGTTCCTTTGGGGTACCAGTCACTTTCTGGTACCTTTTCAGGAGCAAATCCTCAACTGACTGAACATCAGTTATCACCGGGTAATAATGGAACTAAAACGTTGAACGTAGAACAGATCTTTATGATGTCTGGTAGTATTCCAAACCCTCAACCTCAAGGTAGTCAGTTACTGCCTGGGGGGCAAGGTAGTCAGTTACTGTCTTGGGGGCAAGGTAGTCAGTTACCACTTGGGGGGCAACCTCAAGGTAGTCAGTTATCGCCTGGGGGCAACCCCAAAGTAGTCAGTTTCCGCTTGGAGGGCTACCTCAAGGTTTTCAACCTTCAAGACAGTACATACCCCAAGGTCAACCCCATATTCCTCAGGATGCTTTTCAACCCCAGATTCAGTACGTGCCTCAGGGTTATCAACCTCAAGATTAGTACCCAACTCAAGGTTTCCAACCACCTTCTGGTCAATCATTCTTATAAGGAGCTGGAAATGTACCTCCTAATTATCAGCCCTACGTTCAACCGGGTTATGGTCCTCCATACGTACAACCTTTTATGGGTCTCGGAATGAATATGGTGTGGGATCCGTCTCAAACTCAACAGACTTTGCAACCTAATGTGCAATTATCTAGTCAAGCTGGACAACCTTTGGTTTCTGGTCCAATCCAGCAATCTGTCCAATCTACAGTTCAAACCTCTGCACCTGGTTTAGTTCAGTAGCCTGGGCCTAGCTCACCTCAGACTCTGCCTCAAACTACTGCTGCAACTGCTGCATTTTCTGTTCAATCTACCACAACTGTTTTTGGAGTATCTATAGCTCTAGTTTCTACTATCCCTACATCAGTGTCAACTCCTCAAGTCTCTGTACCCCAGTCAGGACCTACGGTTCAGACTTTGGTCCAGATGCCTGCAGGACAAGCTGGTCCAAGTACAATTGCCATGAGTCAACCGTACCAGGGGTAGTATCAATCCGGTCCTACTGTACAAAATCCAGTTTATCAGTATCAACCGCACTCTGGCTATACTTATCAACAGCCTCAACAACCCTAGTTTGGTCCAGTTAATCTTGGTTTTCCAGGAGATTATAACATTCCGATTCCAAGTTATCCTGGATATCCTCCTCCTAGAGCTGGTCTCATTACACAAGGTTTTCATGAACCTAACCATCAGTTACCATTTATTGCAACTTTGGATTTACCTGATTTGTCGCGCCTTACGAACGATCCGATTTACTATCTTCCGTACTGGCCGCCAATGGCTAATAAGTTGCCCAGTGATATCCTGAAATTCGAGGGTAATTCAGGTGAGGACAGTTTCTTCTTGTCTCAACCTCGTTAAAAAATGAAACAAGGAGTTGCGAGGATAGTTTCTTCCTGTGTCGACCTCATCAAAAAATGAAACCAAGAGTCTAGAGCAAAGTTCCTCATCTTGTGTCAAGCTTGTTAAAAAGTGAAACAAGGAGTCATGAGCATAGTTCCTGGTCTTGTGTCAAGCTCATTAAAAAATGAAACAAGAGTCATGAGCATAGTTCCTTGTCTTGTGTCAAGCTCGTTAAAAAATGAAACAAGGGTTTTGAGGATAGTTCTTTTCCTGTGTCAACCTCATTAAAAAATGAAACAACTCCCTTTCCAAGTCGAGTCTTTCCAAGATCTCGAAAGTGAACCTTCATTCCATCCACCTGGTTGAATGCAATGAAGCTTGGGGGGCATGTACCTCGAATTGAGTCATTATGCTGGGGGCATGTGAACTTATAACAAGCATAGTTTTTCATTTCTAGCTTCAGTAAACATGAAACCAAATCCAAGCAGAGTTCTCTATGGTTCAAGCTTGTGTAAAAATGAACCCATACCCGATTTACATATCGTGATTTCCGTTTTCATCCGCTAAATTTTGTTAGATGAGCCTTGGTTGTTTTCATTATTTACATCTCGTGATTGTTGTTTTCATCCGCTAAATTTTTTTAGATGAGCCTTGGTTGTTTTCATTCCATCGCCACCATCTCTTTGGCCGATCATATGCTTTCACTTGGTTGTTTACCCTTGAGAGATCGCAATGATGAGTGGTTTTATTAGCTAGCCTCTTAACCATTACATGTTTTGAGCAGTTCCTCCATTGTCGAAACCAGTTGCTACCCTTTATACCACTCGTTCCTCTAGGACGAGTCCTCTTTAAGCTCTTTTCTGACTCGTAAAATATGAAAAGATTGCCAAGTTTTTCCTTTTTTAACTTGTTAAACAGAAATTAAAAGGGTGGTCCACTTTCAGCTCTTTTCTAACCGTATAAACATGAAAATATCGCCAGACTTTTGTCATTTCAAGTTCGATACTGGTTATAAAATGACGTGTCTTCGATCACTTTTTTACTTTTTTTGATCGGAGCCACTAATTATGAAAAGTACCTTTTGATCGTAATGGTCAAGTGGTTCTCTCAAGTATTATTTTATACTTTTTCAGGCTTGGGAGACACAAATTTACGAAAAAGGAATTCCATGGAGTTTTCTTAAGTTTTTCTTCTGACTCCCTAAAATTGAAAAACACCGAGTTTTTCCTATACTGGACTCATTAAAATTTAACAGTAAAGGACCTGTTCAATTTTAAACAAGAATGAACCACTCCTTCTTAGGGTTCGAATTTTAAACTAAGTTAGACTCATCCGAAGGATGAGCTTATAACCAAGCAAATGTTATCCTCCTCAAGCTTGTCAAAAATAAAGAGGTACTTGCCAGAAATGGTGGGGGAAAAGAGAGAAAAATGAACCTGTTTGTTACACTTTGTGTTTTAGAAAAGCAGTTAACCACTCTTGATCACAACACTTTTTGTTCACCTGGGTTGGGAAATCCTTTGCCTAACAGTTATTCAAACCATATTGAAAGTCTTCAGCCGGTTTCTGGGTATTAGCTTTGGGTCAATTGTCACCAACCATCTGCAGTGTCATTATGTGTTCAGGAGGTCAGTTCAAATAAACCATTCATTTGCAAAATATCTGTCATCCATTTTGACCATCCCTGAGTTAGTCTTCACCAAATACATTTCTTCAAACTTGATCTATGATTTCGTGTTGTGGGCTTGCCTACGACAGATCGCTTTCTATCGACTTCAGCTCATTATCTAGAAAGATGATCTAGAAATTGTCAGTACCTTAGAATCTTCATGCCCTAATGGTAGGTTTCTCGCCTTCGACGACAGGTTGCATCATTGACCTTCGATCAAAGGATTCTATGACATGTTCGACATCAACTCATTCAGTTGCATTTCATGGATTGTACTGAGTACTTTGAGAGCCATTGACATTACTGGTGGTTTCTCTCACACTTGTTAACAGTTCACATCATTGACTGGTAATCAAGTGGTTTCTACCATGTTCGACTTCGACACATTCATTCGCATGGATAGAATCATACTAGTTCGAGAAGCAGAAATCAAAACCCTGGATCTAGTTTCCACCATCCAGGCTGCGAGGAATTTTGTTATTCATTATACAGTGGACTATTCATAAACAGATGGCTGCGCTCGTACTGTGTCTACATACATCTATACTCGTGATGTATTACAAAATCATTCCTGTATTAGAACAGTTTAGTTAGTTTTCTAGTCAGTTTTAATCTGAGTATGGGAATGCCTGCCTCAGCGATGATATGTTCACATATATATATTTTGCATTGAATGTTTTTACAGGTTCTGACTAGGGTGTCCACAAGATGATCCTTAAAATGATAAAGTACTTCACTCTTCATACATGAAAGACTTCTATCTTCATCTCTTACAGACTTCGCACTTTAGGGGGAAATCTATTGCACTAAAAATTGTCACCTTGACATTCTGAAATCTGTGTGAGTCCATTACCACTCATACTTTCCTCCTTACAAGTCTTAAGCCTCAGTTCTTCATATCAAGCCTTGAAAATAAGAGAAAGCCCTCAAAAGTCTATAAAAATCTAGTTCTGCACTTTCTCTTAGCATTACTTGTGGTCCCACACCTAAAGGTCATGTCCCCTGCGCACCTGACCGCTCTGTCTCTGTGTAATGGGTGCGGACCCCTGTAAAAGTCAAAAAGGCGCAAGTATATTCTTAAAAACTCACTTTGAGTCATTTCTAGAAGCTTATGGAAGGAACATTAATGTGGCAAGTTCGCTCCTTTAAGGTTCATGCATCCCATACCTTAAGGAGCTAACCCCTTGATGTGAGGAGCTTATCCCTTTGAGTGAGGACTCTATCCCTTCATAGGTGGACCTGTAACCTCCTTCCTTTGCACTATAAAATGAAGCATTGGGCTGGTTACTTGAGAAGTTGAAAGCTGAATATTTTTGAGGTGAAATTTAGCTGGAACTTAGTCTTCCTAATTGAGCTTTTGTGAGGAAAGATTACATACCTCTTTGATCTCATTTGGAAGAGTGTGAGGCTTGTCAGAGTAGAGGAGATTCCTGTTTCAGACCCTGGGAAGAGCTTGTACAGCAACAAGGCACCAAAGGTTGTAAAGTTCTTCTATTTCAAAGTTAATACAATCAAGTTTATTTTTCTCAATAAGCTGTGTTTTATGGTTCATTTTATGGATTCCTTGATCACCATAATGAACATGATTTATTATATTAGCTATGCAGGTGTTATTTGATATGTGCTTTTTTGTGATTGTAGGTTCTCAAAAGGAAACTCTTTCAGATGGTTGAAGGATGGCTGCTACAAACTAGCGTTGGACTTGAGGTAGGGTCTAAACACCTCTATAGTTTTTATTAATGAATTGCAACATGTTTAGAGAAAGGTAGATTTGCTTGTCCTGCTTGTTGCTAGATATCTTTTGATACTAGGGAGATCGGCCTTGTTCGCAAGATCAATTTATCCGATCAACACCGAGTTAGTGACTAGTATCTTTTCAAGGATTACACTGTCATAAGAGTACATGGTCTTGAAGGACAACTGTATCATCTGCTTGCATTCCTCACACCCCACATATTTTCTTTAGAATACATCTGACAAAGATTGGCCATCGACAAAGTGCACTTCATCTCAAAGAAGGCAGCAATTACATTCCACCTCTCTAGAAATGAGGGACCTTTAGTGCGAATTCAAGGAATTCTCTTGAGATCTTGGAGAAGATACTAGAAAGTTTAAACTTTGTAAAAGTTGGATCTTGGAGATATGATCCACACAATATTATATATTAATTGAGAAAGGATAAGGATCAGGAAAATAACAATCATGCTCCAAATCCTATGGTATAGTAATGGGAAAATAAGACTACCTAGGAAGAGGTTAAGGACATCCTACATCCAACTAATCTAGACGTTTTTTAACTCTCCAAGTAGAAGCAAGGAAATTCTAATCCAATGGAGGTTGAGTGAGGAGAAGAGCCAAGCTCAAAGGAATATAGGAAAGATAAGGAGCCTAAGGATGAGGATGACAAAGATGATGAAAAGACAAAGTTTCAAGCCCTGATATTATATAATATCTAGTTGGCCACCCCCTTGAAGCAAGAATTTGCGGTGGAAACCTAGACTTCCACCATGTCAAAACCAAAGACAAAAAAATCAAGAGAGGTGTCCAAGCCTAGACACATGTCAATTGTAGAAGAATTCACAGAAATTTCTAAACAATCATATAAGGTAAGGAAAAGAGACATCAAGATAGTAGAAAATAAGCCACTCCCTCCCAAACATCTCAAGAGTGTGTTGTATTATGAGAAGGGTGTTTTCAAGATGGAAATACTACAATCCAAAGTAAAGAACACTGCATCTATGTCATATTACCAATTACATCAGGTATCTTTACGTGTCGAAAATATCCCATCTACCGACACCATGGACTTGAATATGTAGATGACACACTTAATGCATATGCAGATACATAGAACCAATGGCACCATCAAGAAGATGAAAGATATGTATACCAAGGCCAGTGCTTAATTGAAATGTTCCAAAACAGTCGAAAAAACCAACAAGATTAAGATGAAACACATGGAAGATAAAATCATACATTTTTCCACATATCCAAAATATTTTCAAAAGTACAAGTAGCTATTGGAAGAAAGGAACATGAAAATTTCCTCATTAAGGAATTAGCTCAAAATTCCACACAAGCATTATGTGCATATGGCAGAACTATCGATAGTGTAAAAATAAGGTTAAGAGTTGAAGATAAACCTACATGAGGCCCTCACAAAAAAAAACAAGAATATGAAGACCATATCACGTTGTTGGAGATGCAAAACCAAGGGCTAAAAGAGAAGATATATGAGACCATGCAGTCGCAACAAACTCATGATATACTAATAGGGAAAGTAGATTCCTTGACAATATTGAAATATGTGAAGAGGTTGTAAGCCTTAGTTGTAGTTCAAGATGAAGAATTGAAAGCTAAAGAAAATGAGCTTGAAGGAACTAGGATATAGATGTATCAATCCTAGGAGCATGGTCAAAAGGTTGATGCTAAGTTAAGTTTCCTGAGATGAAAAAACCCTAGAAAATGAGCTTTCAAATTCACCAGATGAGTTATTTGGAAAAAACATGAAACTAGTACAAAAGCATTGGGGGTGCCTATAGTTGATCCAAGAAAAGATAAAAGTTTTCAGACAAGCTCACAGAGAAATGAATGCACTCAAGAGAATCTATTCCAGCCCGGGCTGGAACATTTATAAACTCTCTTAACCATCTGACCAAATAAGAGGTTATAAAGGCATATTAGTTGGATATATCTCTCCTAGTGGCCAGGGCTAATCAAATGAAGAGGAAGAAAAAACTGATAGAAATGGTGGAGAAGAAAGTACAAGACATGGTGAATGAGGTACATGATTTCAAAAGTGGATGTTACGTGAAATATACAAGAGGAACTTTCCAACTTTCTTTGATGGGCATGGCGATGTGTACAACAAAGAAGCCCATATGAATAGTTTGAATGCCATTAAAGAAGACCAAAACAACTTTGGATAAGATGATTGACCTTTACAAGGGAAGGATATTGTGAACTTATATGAATATGGTTTTGAGATCTTGTTCATGCTAAAGTGCATCTTTAAAGAATAATTAGGAATGGTGGATTTCAATTTGGTCACAACTTTGGAATGACACATTTTGGAGGCATGAACATGTGACATTCCAATGGGCAATGAATGGAAAAACATGTTGGTTTGTACAAGTTAGGTATTCAAATTGGATTCCTACCAATATCACAAGGAACATCAATAGAGGTAGGTTTAAGCTCAAGACTCCCACCGTAACAACATGCACAACAACACATATGGTTATAATGATTGACACTACCATTTGCACCAACACCGACACCATTGGCAATGCGCCCATTGTAGTGCCCAATCTAGGAAATTCCCAAGAAAGAGAGAGAGGTCCCAATGAATAGCTAAGAGAGATAATGAATATCTATTATAGGCTAATCTAAAGGGACCCACTCTATAACTAACATATCTTTCAAGAAGTTTCTAGAAGAAGTTAGTTATATTATAGCTGGAAATTTTGTAAAGAATCTTGGTGGTTTTTCAAATACCACTAGTGGTTTAGGGTGAGGTCTTGGTTCTTGAGTGCCTATATATAGGCCTCATTTTTTATTTCAAGAGGGGGGAATCTTGGGTTGTAGGGAAACTTTGTCAAATTTGTTTTGAAATTGCTAGGAGGTTTTGAAGTTATTTGAAGAAGGAATTCTGCAATGACTATTAGGTTGTCTGTTCCTTCTTTTCATTTAATTTCGTATACCCATCTCTTATTTTGAACTTTTCTACATATGAATACAATTTTATGCATTTTTCATGGCATTTTGTGTTGTAAACTTGATCTGTTATGTTAATTAGATGGAATCGTTAAACTAAAATATATTATGGAATCAATATGATGGTTTATTTTACTTTTTGCAAAATTTATTGGGGTTGTTTGAAGAGTAGCTTGACTTCTTTGATAGGTTTTACAAGGCTTTCGCAAGAAATGGAAAAGTTTCAAATTTTTGTGTATTCTAGTTGTTGAATTCTTAACTGCTTAGCTACCCCACCAGGTTTTAGTTGATTTAAAGAAATTATTAATTGTTCCTTTAAATCTATTAGAATTTTTTCTTCAATTTTCTCCCACCTTTTATATTTTTAACTATTCATTTCAAACCCAAGGGTCATGAATGCTCCAACTTATGATTAGTGGAAATTCAACCTAGCATGATTTCATTAATGGTTGATAGTTTTTTTCCTAACTCAAATCCTCAAAAGAAGATTTATATTTCAACAAAATCATTGTCTATTTTGAGAAGGATTCATATATGATATTTGTGCTTTCTTGAAAACCCATCATAAATATGGAATGTATGTGAAAATTGGAATTTAAATACATCATATATTAGTTATATCATGATCAATGTCACCACATATAAATTTGTAATAAACTCATGCACATAGATACATATCACTGCATAGGAATTTGTACATTCATCCAATGGCTTTCATAGTTCGTCATGTTATCTCATTTTCTTGTGACACTTGAAGGAGAAAATTAGATGCATGAGATGCGAAATTCAATTCAATATCTTAAATATTAGTTAGATTCAAGAGGTAACTACTCAGCCATTTCATAACAATACATTCACCAAAACAACATAAATATATAGTCTTATTTACTACAAGTTTCAATCATCTTTATTTCCTTGTTGAAGTTTCAGGTTAGGAACTAATGAACTAGAACATTGAGCCTATAAACCACCAAAATAAATTGAACAATAGTTGGCATAACCACAAATGGCTCTACAAACTTATTTGAATAGAATATCATCAATATAACAAAAAAATAAGATCAAACTTAGATGTTCCTAGGCTTTACACTACAACATCGTGTAGTGCAACTCTGGGGCCCCGACACACCTATTTCATAATTTCCTCTAGTTCCTTTATCTCTTTGAGAGTTCCAGTTTACACTTTACTCTTTATGAGAAGTTGTTCATTTTGTTTTCTTGTATTTTCCAATTTTTTCTTCAACCTTTCAACTTATAGAGATAGAAAATCAAAGTTTTCTTGGTTTCTACTGCAAATATTATACTTGTTGAAGGTATTTCCTTTGGGTTGGTTCTTGTGGCTACAAAAATCTGCCTTTATAGATTAATCAAGATAGGGTAATATGGATCATTACAATAATGTTTTCTCCTTTCTTGACTAATATTCTTCTTGAACTAGTAAAAAGTGAAGTTTTAGATATCTAAGATCCTTTTTCTCTCCTTGGACCATGATGCCCATCTCATAAAGTGGGATATGTTCTCTTGTGAGAGGAGTTGGAGGTCGAATGTTCATAGTAGCCAAAATTGGTTCAACTTAGACCTTCTTTAATTTGATTCCTTCCGCCTACTTTTTGGCTAATTATTTGGCAATTGATTCTTCTTCTAATTGATTCGCTATATCCTCTTCCTCTCTTTTCTTTCTCTCCTCTTCCTCAAGTTGTTTTCTTTTATGCTCTTCCTCTTCCTATTTCTTCCTTTGTACCTCTTTTTATTTTTCCTTTCTCAATGCTTATTTCTTCTTCTTCAATGACTCTTGCTTTTTTTTTCTTGCTCCTCAATTTTCCTTGATTATTCTTCCTATTTATTCATTTATGTCTCTTCTTCTTCATTTTTCTTCCTCTCCTCTTCCACCAACTTCTTTACATCTCTATCAACTTTTAGTTTCTTACTTGTTGGGTTTTTGGTCTTTCTTTCTCTTCAATTTAGTCTTTTATTGACTATCCATTTCCTCCTAGTCTCCTCCCTCTTGATCATATGGGACATTTGTGACCTAGGACAAGCCTCCTTCTTTACCTAATTCTACTTCTCTAGTGGTGTTTTAAAAATACTAAACCTTTTCTTCATCTTCCCAATACATCCAACTATATATGAGTTTTGTGCAATGTTGGGAAGCTACACCTCTAGGACCATATCTATTATAGCCTAGTTCATCGAAATTAAGGCACTCCACTTCTTATGTTTATGGTTCATAGTCTTCCAGGTACTTTAAACTATATGATCCTATGCACATTGGAAGTATTTTCCATGGTGGTTTCTCTTATTTTTGCAACAAACCAAATAACCTTGTAAAGAGTTGATAACCAACTTCCCGTATTACCACTTTATTGGTTACAAATAGAGGTAGAAGATGATGGCTCTTGTATGTACCAAAGACTAATGAATGTCCCATCAAGAGGTGTGAACCAATACGAAACATTTGGAAAGCATGCTCTAGCATAGTTTGACATACATGATGCTTCAGTTTCAAATCACATATGATATAGTATTAAAACAAAATGTTTGGTGACCTTATCATAGACACCTTTGTAACTTGTTTTCCATATTTTTTTGGAGTATATGTGTACTAGCAATATATCTTTGGAAAAATTACACTTCCACCCCATTCTAGAGAATTCATTCTTTTCACAAACTCCATCCAACAAGTAGGATGACATATAAAATTCTGGTTTGTCACCCTCAGTTATATTCTTCACTCTTCTAACACAATTCTATAATAAAATGTCTATAATATAAGCCTAATTGAATATAGTCCCTTCGGTGGGACAAGGGAATACCATGTACAGTCAATTATCCTCAAAAATTTCAATGTTCTCTCACTATAGATGTTATAACACATTTCCATTAGGCATTAATATAACCTCCTCAACATCTTGGTAATATATATGTTGTTGAGGTTTTGTCTGAATTTACTTGGCTCTTAACACCAAGACTTGAGGATTTCTATGTTGGATTTCTTGAAATAGACATACCATCTAGAGTTCAGATATTCCTTTGGTTTGGCTAATAATACAGGTGAATGGCCTGTGCCTAATATGAATCCAAGGATACACATTTATAGCTTCAAACTATCATGTTCTCATGGTTGATTTCCTATAGAATGCACTCTATGGTTTTCGAAAAAGGAAACATGCAAGTGTGGGCACCAACTTTATAAAACATAGAGTTCTTGATGTTGATATAAACATCTTTTCCCTCTTCAGTCTTTGGAATATCTTTTCTAATGAATTCCTTGAGTATAGAAAACCATGATATGGATATTTAATTATCAATGAAGCAAGTTGTTTCCTTAAGGATTGACGCTTTGGGCCTAGGGTTGTTTACCACTCCTTCAATGCTACTTTCTATTGCTTCCATTGTTTGCCATTTTCTTATTATTGGAGGCATGCATTATGTGGATGAAGATACATTAATTCAAGGAAGATCTATCATTTCTATAATGTCAAATTTATTCATTGTAGAGACACAAACTTAGCTCAGAAACCTTTTTTCTAATTCTTATTCTAATCATATAGTGTTGCTATAAAAACATAGTGTGTTAGGGTGAGGTTGCACTTGAAAGAGGCAAGGTTTCAAGTTTGGTGCATTTGGAGATATAAGCGCTAACGGAATCTAATCTGATATATTGAGATGTGTGAATGTGCTAACTAAAGGTTGTGGGGTATGCATATGTCACAGTCAGACTTTGCAACAATAGAAGAGTTAAGTTACTACACTGAAATGTGCCAGCACAGTAGCTGAGGATAAAAGGTATAGGATTTAGTGTAGTTGGAATTAGTAATGAAAATGGCCTCAAGACCGAGTGTTCACTATGCATGAGTGCAACAAGCCAGGATGAGTTTTAGTTTTTGAGTGCATTGGGTCTTCACACTAATAACGAAAGGTATTGATGTTTCTGATAGTGAAGATGTGATATAAAGGTGAAGAGCAAGAATGTTAGGTGCATTTGGAGTTTTATGAAATAAAATCACTAAGGGGAAAGATAGGTTTAGGATCACGTGATTACACCAATGAAAGGCTATTGAATCACCAGGCTAGATTATTGTCTAAGGAAATAAATATCGACTATGATATTTGAAAGGGAGCCAGACTTGTGGCTTTCAGAATGCAACTATGTGATCGAGATCTCAGGATTTGGCTAAGTGTAATTGAAGGTTGTAATTGAGGTTTGAATTGGGTAGCACCAGGGTGAGAATTAAAATGAAAACCTCAACTATATATAGATTCAATCAATCTTGAGAATACCAAGCATCATAGGGAGGAAAAAAGATAAAATAACAAAATAGTGAAAATCAAGAGACAAAATACAAGTCACAAATTCAAGATGTGAGAGGAACAAAGCCTACTAGAGTTGGTCACCTGGGCATAGTTGCACTTCACAAAGGAAAATGAAAGATTTTTTGAAGGAAAGTGCATGAAGGAAAATGAAATGAAGCTTGGGATTGGAATCATTTTATAATTTTCTCCATAAGTTCGAAGGAATATGACATGATCACACTTTAGGGTGTGAGCCACAGGAACATGTGACAAGTCTAGAGGGAAATCCTACAACTATGAAATGTGATTGTGCTAGCCAATAAAAGTGAACTAAGCCTAGAAATTGCAACAACAATTTTCTCAAGAAGAATTCAACTAGACTTATGACAAGCACAAACACTTAGAAAATTTTAGAAGATTGATCCTTTGAGAGATTGATGGGGCTCCAAAATTTAAAGAAGTCAAAATTTTTGGTGGGTTGTTGTAGCAGCTACAACAATTAATGATTCACTGGTAGGACCTAAGTATCTCTATTTAAGCTGTACTTATGATATAATTCTAGTCCTTAGGAAGTATTAACTCATCCTATGCATCCCCTAGCTTCGTTACTTATACCTGGTTATAGATGTAGAATTTTCAATTACTTTTATCAATTAAACACATTTCTCAAGATGCTAGCCAGACTCTGGTTGTTGCAAAAGGGGAGAAGGATAGTATATATTTGTGAGTTTAGAATGTTCATAATTTTGATTTGATTCCCTAGTGTTGCTATACTGCCAAAAAATTTCCATAGCCCTGATAGAGTCACTCAAGAAATCACAAGCATTGCTTCACTACCAATGAGCATCCATAGGCCCGATGAAATTTCTTGCATCACCTCTCTAGATAGGAAGAATTTCTCATTCCTTTACCCTTTATTTTATTTTCATTTCATGCTCATTGAAATTATTTATTTGGGAATTTATTGCGATAGGGCAGAAGAGGGATCCTGCCTTATTTTATAGGAAAGAGAGGTTGTTTCTTGTTTTACAAGGATTTACATTTTTTATGAAATAGATTTTCTCACTTTGATATTTCTCCTTTCAATTATCTACTCAATCGGATTGACACGTTCAAAGCATCGTTTAATTTAAATACCAGTTTGAGAAATAGATATGGGGTATCAAAGTTTCACTAGAGCTCTCCATACAAAATGAATTATATTTTCGTCTAGATATCATTGACTCTTAGAAGGAGGTATAAGGTTAGCTAATGGTTGCATAGTTACGAAAATGACCTTTCAATTCTAAACAAATAGTTATTGATCCAAATAGGAATTATTTATTTTATACAAGATTTTATTTATGTACAATGATCTTAAAGAATAATTAAAAATAAAAAGTGCATTGCAAATAAAGTGCAAAGGACACAACAAAACAATGAGGGGAATATATACATAACATGAAAATGACAAAAAAAATGAAATCAAAGGCAATATGTATAAGTGAGGGTTACAACCCAAAGGCTTCTACTAAAAGTATAACTTTAGATATTAGCCATTCATGGGAGGGGGCTCAGTCTTCCCATCTAAAGATTGTAAATGACACATATGTCAGCTAATATTTTCATGTACTTGGTATGTAATGATCCATAGGGATTGGAATTTAGAGATTTTTCCCATATCCTCATGGGATTTATCTAGAAGAATTATTGTTCAACCATCTTTTAATGTGCTTATGATGAGTATCAAATTTTTCGTAGGTATTTTTCCTTTCTTCCTCTAACTTTAGAAGAGTATCAATCCAACTCTGAGTAATTGGGCAAGGTCTACCTTGGGATAATAGTAAGGCCGGTAAGTAGAGGTTTGGTGGTAGGTGATGGGCCTCTAAATTAGACATAAATTAAGGCCCATGACTCTGAATTAAACATAAATTAAGGCCCATTTGACCATCCTTCAGCATATTAAATCTCTATTTTTGCATTAGATAATGTAATTTTACCTTTAATATATTCATTAGAAAGGTTTACAAATAATTTCATATTTGTGCCTAATATTATTTATTTTTGTGGAATATTATGAGAGTATTGGGCATATTGTGAAGATTTGGAGGAAGACATCATTTAGGGACTTGATCCCTACTACAGGAGGATAAATATTAAATAATAAATAAACAAGATATTATGGAATTATGGCACAAATTGTGGAACTCCAATGATTGAGAAAATCTAGGAATGTTTTCCCTGCCATTTAATGCAAATTCCTAGTATTGGGAACGAGATCCACTAATCAAGGGATTTTGGTGGGGAAAGCTTCCTCCATTCACGAGGAATGATTCCTAATCATTTTTTATAAGTACCAAGTCGAATTTTCCTCTAGTGGTATATTTTTATTAGTCTTATTGTGGAGAGAACTCGTATTTTTGCAACTCCATTGTCATTTCTTGCAGGGATGTAATTGTATTGATGAAAATAATGAAGATTTGTGTCATGTTCAGCTTCTAAATCTTGTTCTCCTCCCTAGATCTCTGAGTTTCCTTGGGATTGGCCATCCCAAGAGCCTTAGAGCCCTTTTGTATCATTTATTATTATTATTTTCACTTCTTATTCACATGCATCTCTTGTTCTTGTTTCTTTCTATTTCTGCATTTAGTATTAATGATTTCTTGTTGTAGGATTAGGTTAAATGGTTGATGTAAGTTCTTTTGAAGGATCAAAAGAATCATTTCATCCTTGGAAAAGATTTGGAAGGTTATAGTAATCATTGAGCTACTTGGATTAGTCTTCTTATTCCCAAATCTAGATTTCTGGAACTCCTTTGTAGCAAAGAACAATAAATTTCTGCTATTTTTTAGAGCATGCTACCGAACTTCAATAAATTTGATTCCACTTAAATTAGATAAAAAAACATTATATTTAATAAAAAAAATTACCCCATCACATTTTCACTTAGTTAGGTTAGGCATTTGATAGATTTACTAGCTCACTAGTTCTCGAATTTTTGGATTTTAGACTAGTAATTTTCCGTTGTTTAATAAATGTTTCCCATGTATACATGAATTTGTGGATAGATGCAGACAATAATGTGTGTCATTGCAGGAGCTTCTACATTTCAGGGAGACATCCTCTCGTTCGCCTCATCCAAGCCTCATCCACCCATGTCACCAAAATCCACTAAAATCTCAATCCGAATTCTTGTTTTATAAGCAAAAATTGCCATTTCCATTGAGCAAATGCATCCATATTGAAGCCCTTGCTTGAGTTCTGGGTAGTGTCCACCACCTCCATGCCTTATTCTTCCATTATCCACCTTTCCCAAACTCCATTGCACCTTCTAGATCACTTCCTAAGCTTTCGGCCTTTTTGTTTGTAATAAAACAGGGGATGCTGTAAGAACTAGTACATCGTGTAGAAATCCTGTAGGAAATCCTATAGTAGCTTGTTTTGAGCTGAATTAAGAGAAACCATCATTTAAGCTAGGATTTTGCCTCCACTTGACCTCCAAGCCATTAAAACCATTGTACCCATCTTCCTCCACACCTGTCTCCCCTGCCAAATTACAAGGAAAGATTAGCATTTGCATTTATAAAATGAAAAGATAAATAGAAATAGTTCTTTTTATTTCTTAATTAGCACATGCATGCAACAATTAATACTCCCTAGATCAGATTCCATGCTTAGTTAGTTTAAATCATTACATGTGATAAATAGTGTTAAGTTAGGTTTCTTTTACATTTATTTCATGATATTTCTGCAATTAGAATATGTTTCTTTCCTTGTACTTTATTTCTTGCAATAGGTTAGGGTTTCCATTTCGAACAGTTCATTTTCTGCAATTAGTTTAGGATTTTATTTCAGTACATGCACTACATTATATCATGATAGAAAAGGAAGGACACATTGTATGCTGCACATATAGTGTCAATACCTCTTAAGTTTGTATGAACCCCAGGTTGATAATTAAAGTCGATAGCCTTGGGAGTTGTAGCATTCTTGTTGCAATACCGAGACTCATCACTTTTTTGCGCCGTTGCTGGGGAGGTGTCAAAGTATGCATTGTTTTCTTCTCTAGTTGATTCATTTGTTTTTACTTTGTGCAAAAAAAAAAATATTTGCATTAGGCATATTTAATTTCAAAAGTAGAAAACTACATTGCATTATAGTTTTCATTCAATCATAAAAACAAAAACAAAATTTCTCCAACACCAACCCACCCCGCCATTTGATCACGGGGTGTAGTAAGAGCCACATCACCATTCACTTTTTCAGGTAGAAGAAGAAGATGGAAAAGAATGTATAAGAAATGGATGGAGATGATGACAATGAGGAAGATCCTCTTTGATTTCCCATTCAAGATACTGATATCAATGTGCACATGAAGAACATCCCTCCATCTTTTCTTCCAAAATTTCATGGTCTAAGGTCAGAGGATTCGGAAACATTTCTCTTTGAATTTGAAATTGTTTTTATATCTTATGGTTACTTATTAATAACTCAAAAATTGAGATTTTTTCTAGCAACATTGACGGATAGAGCTCTTAAATGGTTCATGATTTTAGGGACTAATTCAATAAGATCATGGAATGATATGCAAAAGGTATTTTTAGAAAAGTATAAGGATCATGATCTTAAAGAAGAAATCTTTGGAATGAATCAAAGAGAAGATGAGAGTCTAGAAGATCTAATAGAGAGGTTCATATATAATGTTAAGAGGGAAAAACTACATCATTTAGGATCCAACACACTAAAAACCCTCTTACATAGAACAATTAGGGATGAGTGGATTGAAATCCTTGATCTCATGAGTGGAGGTGATGTATACCAACTATCATTTGAAGAAATTTGTGAAACATGCAAACACATATCAAGAGTAAGTAAACCAAGATCAAGATTGGTAAGTCAAGCTAAACTTGGAAATTTTCTTGATAACTTTAAGACATAAATTCTTAGCAATCTAAGTGAACAAGTAAAAATTTTAAGAATTAAAAATTAGAAAAAGAAGATGCTGATATTTGTGTCATCCATGCAAAATAAAATGATGTTAAATATTGCCCCTCATTACCAAGGTTTAAGAAAGTTTACCAAGAGGACAATGGAGCAAGTCAATTGCCAATGCAACTATGTTATGTAGCTCCAAGAGGACAATGGCAGCCTACTCAACCTAGTATGATGCAAGAATCTAATTCATAATTTCAAGATTATGCACATCCATCTCAAAATAATTGGAATACACTCTTTCCTTGGCAACATTGGCCATCTCAACCCCAAAATCAATCTTGGCAATAAGTTTGGCAAGGAACTTATGGGAGCCATCCAAAATATCCTCAATATTTTCCTCAATATTCTCCATACCCAGCTCCATGTTATCCCTACCATTCACCTCCACCACAACCACAACCCCAACGACATCCATCTCACATATCCACTCCCACTCAACTACCTATACTACCATTTCCAAATCCACACAGTGAAGTAGCTCAACCCACTTACAATTCCGAGGTACAACACTTCCAAATATCTCCTTTCGATCTTGTTAGGGCCTAAATCTACCTCGGGTTGAGAAAGGCAGGATCTAGGGTAACATCAAACCACGCTTAACTTGGTAGCTAGCCTTACCAGGTTGGGAGAGGGTTCTCTCCTTGTCAATCTCAGGAAAATATGGTCAATCAAGCTTGAGACGACTAATGTAAAGACTAGTTTTAGGCTAGGTATATTCTTAGAGGAGTTTGATTGAATTTAATGTTGGTTTGTTGGCTCAAATGTGAAAGGCAGATTTGGGGTCCGGAGAATGGACACAGTATTGCAGAGGTTGTTGTGGGGTGAGGTAGGAAAATGGTTTAGTACTTTGAAATAAGTGACATGGAGAGTCTTAAGACTGGTGAGAAGCTGGAGAGGGCATGAAAGTCTCAGGGATCCTCTTCAAACTGCTGAAAACATAAATAACTGAACAAACCATAGGTAGAGCACTGCAATCATCAATGAATTCTACTGTTATCCTTGATTCATTTAGTTAAGATGAACAAAGAGAGATGATGGCATACATAAACACATGTAAACTTGAATTACAGAATGAAAAACAATACCAAATCAAGTTGCCATAAGAATCCCACAAAATGCTGCAAACCTTGGTCTATTCCTTTGCCAAACTGGTACAATAATGCTCAAAGCATTCACAAGAGTCCAACCTTTACCAATGATTGAAAAACTACTAGATATAGGAAACAAACAACTCATGCTAGGCTTTAGGGGTCGAATTCATGAGTTTAGGAGCTATTTTAACAAGATCTAAACTAAGAATTGAAAAGTAGGCAGTGGAACTGTTAGAGCCTAGATTTGCCTCAGGCTGAAAAGACAAGGTTCTAGGTCCACATCAAACCATGCTCAGCCTCATAGCTAGCCCTACGAGGACAGGAGAGGGCTCTCTCCAGGTCAGTCTGGGCAAAAGGTAATCTATGAGGCTCGAAATGACTAAATTTGCAACTGATCTTAGGCTAGGTATTAAGTACAAAGGATTTGATTTGAGTTTTGGGGGTGTTTTGTTGGAAACAGGGAAAGGCATTTGGGCTCGAGGATGAGGCTAGTTTCTGCAGAGTTCTGATTGGGGCAAGGAAGGCAATCATTTTGATGCTTTAAAGTGAGTGAGATGGATAGATCAGACTGGTGAGGCGCCAAGGAGAGCAAGAAAGCCTCTTGCCTTTGTCCTGTACCTGTGATGCTGATGGAGGAAGTGAGGCCCCTTCCACCCCGGGTGGAGATAACACTCACTTTACTGTTGCAAACAAATGTCTGGTGCCTCTCTGATATGTGATGAATATCGGCACACTAGTGGTCTCATGGTGCTCATACTGATGAGAAGGTCCACCTTCATGCTTAACCTCTGATAATCCCTGTGAAGCTCTAAAGAAGTCACGAGAGATCAAATCATCCCAAGTGATGCCCTGCAATCCAAGCTGATGAACCACCAAAATCTTAATAAGAGCAAAATGATAGACACTGTTAAGTTGCTGCTGAGGGGTTTTATGCTGTATAAAGGTGGTCATCCTCTCTATGTTCTGGCAAATGAAATACGGAATGTTCATCATCCGTACCCTGGTGAAATGCATGAGCAACCTGATGTGATAAGCATAAAGATGAGAGAACCGTCCCTCATAGCTGAAATATTTCATAATCAATCTCATTAGTGGAGCATATTCATCTTTCAAATATCGCAATGGGAACACTCTCTTGAGCTGCCTCAAGAAACTGGTTTTAATGTATGGCTCATAATGTTGCCGATCAACCTTCCGTTTCTTGTGCCATGGTTCACAAATGTTCGGTATACCGGTTGCTAATGAGACAGATTCTGGTGTAAGCGTGAAGGTGACACCGGCTAAGGTAGCTTGATCTCCATGTAAGTGCAGCACAAAAGGACGAGCCAGCTCATGATGAAATTGAACACTAGCCACCTTTTGACAAAACTCATAGCATGAATGATGCTGAAAGCATTGCATAGCAAGGGGGCAGGTCTGCAATTCTGTAAGGGTGGTCGGTTCTTCCCTAATATGTCTGCCACCTTTATGAGGCCTCTGGGGTGCCTGTTCTTCCAAGGGTGAGTCACTTTGGGTTTCCAGTTCATAGTTCGATGAATGCTCAGATGCCATGAATGTTGTACAAAATACCTTGAAGAAAAGATGCTGCTATATATGAACTGTGCTTGGACTGCTCTTTAATAATGTATGAAACTGCTATGTTGTAATGCAATATAGTTGGATTCTGCCACCAAGGGAAAAAAAAACAAATGCAACCAGGGAATGTTAGGAAGGGGAAAACAGTAGGGGATTAGGGAATATTGAAATAAATTTTATGAGGGAGTGGAGGGGGATTTTATGTATGGAAATAGGGTTTAGGGTTTGGGATTGTTGTATAGGGTTTGAGGTGTGAGGTTGGAGGATTTGGGACAGAGCATGTAGGAGAAGGGAATAATGAATTTAGGTGATAGGGATTTAGGGATTGGTGAAGACAAGGGAACAATGGGAAGGAGAAATGATTTTGGTGGCAAAACAGTGAGTTCTAAAACCCTGACAGAAAGTTTGCTTGTGTTTATAGAAAGAGGGTTTGATATATGTGTTCACCCATTGTCATCCATATACCACCATCACTAATCATAAAACTGGATGAAATATCAAAATAGCAACCCTACCTGGAAAATCCACGTAAGTTATGAGAAAATTGGTGAAATTTGAAACAATTTCAGGCTTTGGACTGTATGCGCCACGCCAAGAACCAGTGCGCCACGCACTCCTAGTGTGTTGCGCCCGTTCAGAATAACACTGGACAAAAACTCCCAGTGCGCCGCACGCTTCCAGTGCACCGCGCTGGCTAGCTGCAAGCTATTTCGCCCCGAAACATGCACTTTCTCACCCAATTCAGTTTGAAATGCTTTTCTTTGACCTTGGCATGCAAAATCACATTGATCTTCATGGAAAAAGCTTATAAAGACATTGATTTGATTTTTGTTTCTTCAAAACCCATTTTTGTAATGTTTTGAAATTGGCACTTTTTCACAATTAATGCAACTCTGTCTTTTTGTTTCCTTCTTGATTTTTTGGTTGAAATGATGAAATTCTTGGCAATTTTTTGCAGGGATAGTTGTCATGGAATTTGGAAAAGGAGACCAGGGTTGCGCCTGAAGATTTCAAGAACTGAAAATTTTTGAAAATTATTACAAAAAACAAAATGTCGACTTGTCTTCAAAACAGAGTTTTGAAGAAAAGTCATAATCCATCCATATGACGATAAAAATCTTTGAAATAACAACTTATTAAGAACCTCCCTCTGGTCTGCTGGCTTTATTAGACCTTGTTTGAAGACCAAATTGACTAACCCTAGACCTAATGACTAAAATGACTATTATGACCTAGAAACTAAAACAGGACTGCAAATGACCTTTAAGACTTGATTTTGATGAACAGACCTGAGCCATCAGTGCAAAGCATGAGGGGGATGAATGACAAAAGCCCTTCCGACATATTTATGGCATGATCCTAACGGAATGCAACTTATCGAGCGAGATGGGACACCTAAAAATGAAATGAAAAAAGAGTTTTGATCTCTGATGGAGGGATGACCAGACCAACTCTAACAAGAACAACGTGCCTCTAAAACCTAGGAAACTGATTCATTCAGTTTCAAACTACCTTTTTATGATGTATCTACCTCCATGAGTGAAATTTTAGCATATTTACATAAAAATCCATCAAGTTACATCAAATTACATCATGAGTTTGACTATGAGAGAGAGAAAAGTCAAACTGAGAAAAAACAAGGCAAAAAACAGAGTTTTTTGGGCAAAAAAGTCAATTTTCCATCCTGTGCGTCGCGCCTCTATCCCTATGCGCCATGCATTTTTGAAGCTGATTTTGGAGGCCTTCTTGTACACTAAATTTACTCCAAATGGGCATGTTGGAAAGGTATGTCTGTCTACTTTCCATAACAGGTGGAATTTCTGAATTTGGTGCCCATTTGCCCCTCCAAACGTGAGTTCTCCCAACATTGCTTCCTGTGTGGCCAAAAAGGGGTAGAAAGGGCATTTTTGAGGAGTTTTTGACCCTTTTCGAAGCTCAAAACTTAACAAAATTTCTTGGTCATTTGTGGGCATTCATATTTTTTCATACAGAATCCAAAAATTCTGAGTTTTCCTCCAAAGGAGGTCCCTAGAAAAAGCGTGTGCTAGGTGGCGCGACACACCAGTCAGAAAAACCTGTGTTTTGCTCCAAAAATTCAAAATTGACAAAAAGTATCCCAAATTTCTTGAAATTTGGGTTGATTGTACTGCATCAAATGTTGTGTTGGGCTAAGGAAACCTCAGCCAAAAAAATTTATTGTTTACGTTCGGTCCATGTCGAGCAGACCTCGTCCTTGCAAGAAATAATTATTAATAAAGGGGAGTAGGGGAGGATATTTCTCCCACCGAATATTGAGCAAATATCCAATGAATAATGATGATGGATATTACATAATAGGATTAGATCAAGGTATGATCTTGTTCTTCAAGAAGGGGATATGGTGGAATTGGTAGAAGCTACAGACTTGATTGAATTGAGCCTTGGTATGGAAACCCCATTCTTTTAGCAAATCCCGTATTAACAAGACTGGTGAACCTCTTTCTTTTTCGTTACAGCCCTAATATATCCTTTATGATAAGTGGTCTTTGCGGTTGGTTGGGCGGTCATAGTCTAGCTTACTAATCAATATGCATAGTCAAAAAGGTTAAATCCATTTCATATTAATATTTTTTTTATCCACTGATAAAAACCCATACTTGAGATGTAAGTACTACTATACCTTTGACCAAAAAATATGGATTGCTTTTCCGTAGATCGCGTAAAAGCAACGTACTAAGAATTCTAGGATCAAAAAGCTTTATAAGATGTTGGGTAAGTCTTAGGACCTGATTGGTTAAATAAAATACTTGAGATTCAACAGATCCTCTATGTTTATAGGGAATCAGAGATGAACTAATGGACAAATTATTGATCATAAAAAAAACACAAATTTTTCCAGGGCTTAATTTTTTTTCGAGTCAGAAAAAAGAATTAGATCCATTCTTTCATTTTCATGGCTCATATAATAATTCTGATTCATTCTGTGCGACCATTTCATCCTGTTCCTAGTTGGGAGTAAATGATCATGGCATGAAAAACCCGATGAACGATCGTAAGAGTATTCTCCATTCCATCTTGATCCTAACAAAACTTTGTGGATTATGGAAATGAGAGGAATGGAAAAGAGCTAGCTATCGGGATTGAACAAATGACCATCGCATTACAAGTGCGATGGAGCTTGTATTGCTCTTTCCTCTTCCTCGAAGCTTTCCTCAACTTAGCCTTCAAATACCTAATTCTTGCTTTTCAAACTTTGTTTCTCACCAAATAGTGATAGGCCATGTGCCTCAACATCTTTTTCTCTTTGTTGGCCTTCTCCAACATCTTTTCCAAGTGCTTGTTTGCCCTCTCAAGCCAAGATTCACGATCATCTTCAATTTCTTGTTCAAGTGGTGTCAAATTTACTTTCTTCCTCTTGGCAGCTTGCTGGTTTTCTCTTATGTTTTGGAGCTCCATGATGGTTTGCTGGTCATCTAACTATTTTTTCCTCTGCTCAAAATAATTGATTATCCACTTGGCTCTTTCTAGGTTGAGAGACAAGTCATGAATGTCAGCTTACTGCTCCTGAATGATCTCCTTGAGCTTTGAGCTTTGGGAGCCCAAATCAGTGTCATCATTCTGAATGAGAATGAAATCTGCCTCTTGACCTTCTAAAGGCCCCTCATCATGCAATGGCTACTTACCCTTCTCTTGTACCTACTTTGTTGTTGAAGGAAATGAGACCCCTTCCACCCTGGGTGGAGATAGTACTCATTTCGCTGCGGCAAACAATCTCCTTGTGCCTTTTTGGTAAGTGACAAACACTGGCACACTAGTGGTTTGAGTTTCATGCATCGCTTGCTGATGTGAAGGCTCTCCTACCTCATGAAAAACTGATGGGGGCACTTGAGGACCTGTAAAGACCTCATGTGAAATGAAATCCTCCCATGAAACATTCAATAAACTAAGCTGATGCAAAACCACAATCTTGATTAATGCAAAGTGATAGATGATGTTATACCGTTGATGAGGAGGTTTCCTTCGCACCAATGTGGTCATTTTCTCAATATTCTGGCATATGAAATAAGGGAGGTTCATCATCCTCACCCTAGTAAAATGCATCAACAATTTGATATGATAGGTGTACAGGCGAGAAAATTTGCCTTCACAACTGAAATATTTGATTATGAGTTTCATAAGGGGAGCATATGTGTCTTGTAGGTACCTGAAAGGGAAGACCCTACTGATATGCCTTTGAAAACCAGCCTTGATATAAGGCTCATAATGATCTTTGTCCACCAGCTGTCCCTTGTTCCACTGTTCACCTACATTCAGAATACCGGTTGCTTGAGCTATAGTCTCAGGTGTCGAAGTGAATGTCACACCTGCCAAATTGATCTAGCCATTGTGAAGATGGAGCACAAAACGTCTGGCAAGCTCATGATGGTATTTGACTCTTTCCACCATCTCACAAAATTGGTAGCAAGATTGATGTTGGAAGCATGCTACAGCAAGAGGGCAAGCCAACAACTCAGTAAGTGTAGTAGGCTCCTCTCGGATATGTTTTCCACTCTTGTGAGGTCTCCTTGGTGCATGAATTTCTTTGGAGGAGTCACTTACTGTTTCCTCATTTCTGTCATAAGATGAATTTGACTCCATGTTTTCCAATGATTGATGTTTCTTAGATGAGTATGAAGAGATTTTATAGTGACAATAGGTATTTGCTACTAAATAACAGGGATTTGATGATGGGGAACAGTGAATGAGGGGTTGGGATGCTGCTTGTAGGGTTTTGGGAATTGCAGGGTTTGGGGAATGATGTTTAGGGTTTTGGCATATCAATTAGGGTTTGGGAGTAGTGGTATTATGGATTAGGGTTTTCAGTTTTGGGGATAGTGGGGATAGATAAGTGTAAGTGAAAGATGGAAGTATAAAATAGGTGAATGAAATTGTAGTGACGGGATGTGAAAATGGTAGGGGTGAATAGGACAACAAAAAACTGTAATTTTGCAAACCCTAGGCAGTTTTCTCAATACAACTGTGCAAGGAACTAGGGTTTAATTTTTCTCCTATTGAAACACCATAAACACTAATGAAAACCCTTACATTGGCAATATGGAGGTGTTAACTTACTTGTGGAATGAGGAATTTGCAAGTTTGGAGCTTGGAGGACGCAAGTTGAATGATTTCAGGCTTTGGATGCAGGTGCACTGCGCCCACTAACAGGTGTGCCATGCCTCTCTGGTGCATCGCGCCAGTTAGAAATGCAATGTAAATCCTGCGCTGCGTTCGCCGCGCTGGCCAGGTGCACCGCGCCTTGACCCAGGTGTGTCGCGCCTAAAAAATTCTCACTGTTTGCAGCAAACTCTCTCCTTTGGCTCAAAAACATGATTTAGCACTTGTTCTTTCTTCTTTGGCACACAAATGAGCTTCTTTGACATGGAAAATACTTTATTTACAAATGATTTTAATTTTTCACTTATGAAAACCCACTTTCCTAATGTTTGTCTTTCACTTTCTTTTTAAAAACTCTGTTTTGGGTAGTTTGACTTGCTTTTTGCCTTTGATGGACTAAATGCTTTGAAATTTTTATTCTTTTGTAGGAACTAGAGTGTAGAAGCTTGGCAGGGTGACTAGGGTTGCATCTTGAAATTATTACATATAGGAAAAATGAAATTACATGAAATTTTGTACATAAAACATAAAAAAACTCTGTTTTTCCTCAAAACAGGGTTTTGAGGAAAAATCAATCACTGAGCATGTGATTATTGAAATTTTGTTGCTGAGACTTTATTTGACCTCCTCATGTGCCTGCTGAGCATTTTTGAGCTTTTACAAGACCTTATTGACAAAACCCTAGACCTAATGAGACTTAAAACCCTAAAAATGACTTTTACAGATGTAAAGACAAAAAATGACTGCAAATGACCTAAATGTATGAAAATGGGCTAGTAGGTAAAGATCATGAGGGAAAATTTATAGTATGTCCCTACCATCAGATGATCCATGACCCTAATGGAATGCAGCTGATCGGATGAGACACCTAACATGCAATGCAACAAGAGATTTTTGATCATTGATGGAGGGATGAAGATACTGACACTAACATTGGCTCGAATGGGGATGGTAGTTCCTTGGAGGTGACAAGAACTATAGACCTCTGGAAATCAAACCGTGCCTTCTTCCATTGGGCTATGGATTCAATAACTTCAAAAAACCAAAACCAATATCTTGACTCAATTTCAGGACTGAAATCCGACTCAAAACTGACTCAATTTCAAGACTGAAATCAACTGAAAACTTAAATCAAACAATCCAAACCAAAACTGAAATCAAACCTTCACTTTTATAGCCTTCACTTCAAGCCCCAAACTGAATGAATGATAACAGTACACACTTGCAATGAAGGAAATAAAATGGTATGTACAATGATACATATGACAACAGAAAACATTTCAAGGATGGTACTGTTTCAGCAGCCGACCATTGACTGGCCCACCTAGACAATCTTCTCCATCCATTTCTTTCAGCATGAAAGCATTTTGACCCTGATATGCAACAATTCTGAAAGGTCCTTTCCACAGGTTCTCGAACTTGCCATGCTTGCGTTTTTCGTCGTTTCGAGCATCCCATTTCAGCACTATGTATTCAATTTGAAACTTGTCCGCCTTTGCCATTCGATCATATATTTTCTTGATTCTCGCTTGCAGCTTGAAGGTATTCTAAAAAACCTCCTCTCTAGTCTGTGGTAAATGGATCATTTGATTGATTCTTCACTGCAAATGATCTTCCTCGCTGCCAGCTTCCTGTAGAAGTTTAACAACTGGGACTGCGAGAGATGTTGGGAACACCGTATCAACACCATACACGATCTCGAAAGGAGACATGCCTATTGATTTTTTCTAACTTACTCTATCTGCCCATAGTGCATTGACCAATTTCTTGTGCCAGCTCTTCTTGTTTGTTTCCAACAGCTTTTTGATAATGTTGACTAATGATTTATTCGAGGATTCTACCAATCCATTACCTTGTGGATAGTATGTAGTTGAGTGCCCCAAGGTAATTTGATATTTATTACAAAAATCAATCATCTTTTTAGATTTAAAAGCTGCTGCATTATCTGTAATCAGCTTGTTAGGACAACCAAAATGTGACAAAATATTGTTTTCAAGAAATTGAATTATTAGCGAATCAGTGGCCTACCGAGTGGGAATCGCCTCAATCCATTTAGTGAAGTAGTTTGTCGCTGTAAGGATCCACTTATGCTATGCTGAAGAAGTAGGATGGATCTCACCAATGAAATCTAAACCCCACTGCTGAAATGGAGCACTTACTTCAACCGGTTTGAGTGGCAAAGGCTGTAATTTTCTCTTACCTTGAAAAATTTGACATTCGTGGCAGCTTGTAACAGTTTTGTACACATCAGAAAAGAGGGTTGGCCAATAATATCCTGCTCTCAAAATTTTATTGGCTGTTGTCTTCCAAAATAGATGACCTCCACAATCTCCCTTGTGAAAATCATTCGTGACCTGTTTTGCTTCTTCTTCAACCAAACAATTCAGCAAGACACCACCGGGATCTTTCCAATAGAGTGCATTATTCATTATACAAAATTTGGCAGCCTTTAATTTCAGGGTCCTACTTTTATTCTTAGCCATTCCAGGTGGTGGTGAAAGATGTTGGAGCACATAAACAATATCCGAATACCAAGGAGAAAGAAGAAACATTTCAGATACCTAAACAAGTGAACTTTCTTCATCTTCTTTGGACATAATAGCAATGAGATTTATGTCCAAGGCATGCAAATTAGACCTGCTATCAGTTTGGCCAGCCCCTGTCCTTTGATGAGCTTTGTTGGTTTGAGCTCCACATCATATTCTAACAAAGCTGCAATCCATTTGCCTCGTCTCCCTTCCGGATTTGTTTTCACTAAGACATCTTTAACGGCAATGTTAGGGACATAATCAAGGATGTGAGAATGTAGAATATAGACTCGAAAATCTTTCAATGCCTTTACCAAGGCAAGAGCTTGCTTTTCAATAATATTGTACTTTAAGGTTGCATCCCTTATTGTTCTACTGAAAAAAGCAATTGGTTTCTCAAGCTGGTCTCTTTTCTGCATTAAGACCGCTGCCATAGTATGATCCGAAGCAAATGAAAACAAAATAAAATCTTGGGAATAATCCGGGCTGATCAAAATTGGAGCTGAAGAAAGGGCTAACTTTACCAAATTGAAAGACTTGATGGCTTCTTCAGTCCACTTCACTACACTATCTTTCTTTAACATGTTTGTGATTTCCCTCAAATGTTCTGCAAGATTTGGCACAAAACAACGTAAGAAATTCATCTTACTGTTGAATGCTTGGATCTCCTTTTTACTTCATGGAAAATCAATCTTCTGAATGGCTTCCACTCAAGCTGGATTAATGCAGATGCCCTCCTTGGATATGATATGACCGAGAAGCTTGCCTTCATCCATGGCAAACAAGCTCTTCTTTGGATTGAGAGATATGCCATACTTTCTACACCGCTGAAATACAATCTTCAAATGATAAAGGTGCTCTTCATCTGAATTAGAAAAAAATGTCAAATCATAAAGATAAACAACTAAAAATACATCTTTCTCATTTGCAAATGCGATATCCATAGCCCGCTGAAAAGTTGCACTAGAATTCTTCAATCCGAGTGGCATCTTGGCATAATGGAAAGTTCCCCACGGAGTGGTGAACGCTGTTTTGTCTCTGTAATCCTCATGGACCAGAATTTGGTTATAACCAGAATACCCATCGAGTAGCGACATACGGGATGCTCCAACTGCCCTTTGAAGTATGTGATCCATCTTGGGCAATGGATAGTTATCTTTCAAAGACATCTTATTCAGATTTTTGAAATGAATACATAATCGAATCTCACCTATTTTCTTGCGCACGGGCACCAAATTAGAAATCCAATCAGAAAATCTTATGGGAATGATTATACCACCTTTATACAATCGATTCACTTCCTTCTCTATTGAGGGCAGCAGCTTTGGATTTATCCTTCTTAGCTTCTGTCGAAATGGCTTTTGATTTGGCTTGATCGGAATGATGTGCTGAATTATACTCTTATCATATGCCTTCAAATCTGAATAGGCCCATGCAAATACATTAGTAAATGAAGATAATAAACTAATGTATTTTTCCTTTACCTGTGGAGGCAACGCCTTTGATAACTTGACCATTTTATGATTTTCTGCTGATCCAATGTTTACATCCTCAACTCCTTTCTTGGTTGGTACCAAGCTTGGTTTCCGAGATACATCATCTTAATCAAACAACTCCTCTAAAGGTATCAGACCTTTAGGAATGACATTGTCCTTGAGCTGCAAAACTTCCATCTGATTTACTTCCATATCTGCTTCACCATCATCATGCTCTCCATCTATAGAAGTGTCTTTGTATTTGCCTTCATTTTGCATAAATTCTTTGATCTCTTTATCATCTTGAAAGACCTACCAATATCTTTGATTATCAAGGACAGCAGGGCGATGTTTCACAAGAATTTCAAACTTATTGTTTGAATTCATTGGAATTTTCAAATTACTTGCAACTGTTGCAAGGGAATCTGCAATAACATTCTATACACGAGGGACACATGTCAAAGTGTAATCTGGAAACAATCTCAAAATATCTAATACCGCATTACGGTAAGCCTGCATGTGAGGATGCTTAGCTTGGTATTCACCTTTCACTTGCTTGATAACTAACTTGGAGTCACCATATACTGAAATTCTTTTAACATTTAACTTTTTAAGGATTTTCGAACCAACAATTAAAGCCTCATATTTAGCCTCATTATTTGAACAATCAAAAGCCAATTTATATGAACAAACCCTTACATTACTTGGAACTTTGTTTGGAAGAAATGCAGGGCTGCATATCCAAATGCCAATTCCAGCACCTTCCCTACCTATCCCGCCATCAAATTCCATGCTCCACAAACCGGCTTCATCCTCCAAATGTCGAAATTTTGTTTGCTCTTCTTCTTTTGCTTGTTGTCCATCAATTTTTTGCTGTTGTCAAAAGGCTCATTGCTCAGCAGTACTATCAAGCTTTTGTCTTTCTTGATCTAGTACAACTCTGAAATTTTCAGTGATCTCTGGAATATCTTCTACTTCAACTACTTGGCTATTTACATCATTAAAACTATCAGAATATAGAACAAAAGATTCTAAATCAGTATGTACATAATTGATTGGATGATTTAAAGGTTTCTCCTTGCTAGTGATCATGTACTTCATCTTTTTCTCCCAGTATAATTTCCTCAACTGACCAAACACGAGAATAGTAGCATAGGAGAAATCAAGCTGCAATGTCCCTTTGAGTTTTGCTCCCCAAGATCTGGAAAGAAGCATGCCAAATCTAGGAGGAATATCAGCCACAACCACATCCATCAAAACATTTTTCACCGGAATCTGATCTAAAGTGACAACCAAATCTTTAATAAGCCCAATGCACCTGACGCTACCAGAATCAAAGGAATATAGGTCATGGTACTTGCGAGTGATATCTAAACCCAATTTTTCCATCATTGCTTTAGGCATGAGATTATGAGAGGCTCCTGAATCAAACATGGCATTGTGCAATACATAATCATGCAATCTAAGGCTGATGTGAAAAGGAGCTACATCACTATCCTCAGACTGAACTTCTAATGCTGGCCCAAAGATAAGTTCGGGCTGGTCATCCTCCACATCTACCATATTAGATAATGGATCCAAATTCAAAATCTTCAACACATGACCTTTATAGTTGCTATTCTTCAGTAATTAACTGAAAGGAATTGACACTTTAAAGTTAGCAATTTCAAGCTTAATGGCTGATGTTTTCTCTACCTCTTTGACTGGAGCATCCTTCTTTTCAGTCTTCTCATTTGATACAATTGGCTGATTTGTCTTTCATTTGCTGATTGTGTTTTGCTAGTGGTAGGATCAGCTACCTCCTTTCCCTTTCTCTGCACTATTGGATAATCATTCTTTGGCGGGGTCATTTCCTTCCTCTTATAAATTGGATTGATGGGAACCTCTCTACTCCTGAGTGAATATTGTCGCTGCTGGGTTGTCAAAGCATTCATGTATCCCCTCTGATATGCATTAGATTCTTCTTCAAGAATTGTTTCGTTGGCCAAGATGAAATCTTCATCTTTTTGTATAGTTGGGCTTTCTGAATACTCTTCATCTTCGGTGATATAAATGGGTAGATCATCAGGTGTAAATAAATGATTCTCCTCACCAATTATGTTCTCATCATCATCTGATTCCAGACCATGTACAAAATTCTGCTATAAGGGTGCCTTTACTTGCTGTTGTGCTACTTGGTCTGGTGCTCTTTGTTCTCGTTGCTTGATTCTGAATTGTGGTTGCTGTTGACCACAGAAGTTTGGATTTCTGACTTTTACTTCAGGCTTATAAAAAATTGTGAGCCTATCAAAAATCTTCTTGATCTTGCGAAGCAAATGATCGGAGGAAGAAGCTTCCTCCTTTATGGTCACCTTCTTTTCAGCCTTTGCTCTAGCTCTCTTGGAAAGCAGATATGACTCAACGTTGACTGCAATTTTCTGCATGTCCTCCAATGTGGCCTGATCTCTTTCTCTCAATTGAAATGCCATGTCAGGATCGAAGCCATCAGGAAATTTAATCAAAGCCAACCCCATAGGTGGCTTTATATCAGTAGGAATTGCATTGTAAATAGTATTGAATCTGACACAATAATCTTGGACACTCTCACCAACATTTCTCTTGATGTTTTCATATTTAGAAAGAATTTGAAGAGGGTTTTTCTTTACCTCCCAACGATCCAAGAATTGTATTTGAAGAACAACCAATGTAGTTATACTCATATCCGGCAAAGCTCTGAACCACTTCCGCACTTCACCTCCAAAAGTTTGCACAAATAGTCTCATAGTCACATTTTCTTCATCAATTTCATGAAGGTCAAAGAAATTGGTCATCCTATCCACATGCTGCTGAGCTGTGATACTTTGGGAGGTGCCATCAAACAATGGGATTTTGATTTGGTAGTCAGCGGGCATGGCATCCAAGTTTTGAGGCAACATAAGGGGTGCATATCAGGCATCCATTGCTCTAGGTGGATTTGAAACTGGCCTTGGGGATGTAGGAGGAGTCAGAACAATGATAGCATCTGACGATGTAATTGGTGTATGAGGTGTCGAAGGAGGAGAGGAAATATGAGATGTTTGAGGTGTTGATGGGGTTGATGTAAGAGATGAGACAGGAGGTCTCTAATCTGATATAGTGGGCTGCACGGGAATGGTGGGAATAAAAGGAGGTTCAGTAGGAATTTCTAAACCAAATGCAATAGCGGATGAAACAAGAGTTGCAAATGCAGATTCTAAGAACTCGGGAATGTTTTAAGCCACAATGGAAGTTTGAAGATTTAAGATGTAACTGTCAATTGATCTATTTTCCCTTTCAGTTTCAAGATCTTTGACAAACTTTGGATTTAGGATAGTAGAACCAACATTAATTTCAGATTTAGTCTCAAACAACGACAGATCAAAATGTTCGTCAAACTCAAGATCTTTAAGATATTCAAAAACAACGGGACATGAATGAGATCTAAACACAGGAATCGTAGAACTTTCTTGTCGAAGAATTCATGGGATGAGATTTGGGTTCTCATACACAGGAGGAGGATCAGGATTAGGATTGGCCCTGGTGTATTGTCTGGAAGCCAGTGTGTTGAATTATTCCCAAAAATCAAGTGGACATTATCAATTTGTTCAGCCTACCAAATTCTAAACTCATCATCCAAAGTCTAGAATTGCGTTATGATACTAGGGTAATCGTTTAGATCAGATGTTCAGTTTATAAACTAGACTAGAGATTGACTGAAGCGACATTCATCTACTTTCACTAATGAAAAGCAAGAGTGTTTCGAAGGCTACCTAGCTAACTTCAGGTTCCATCCGTAGTCTACACAGCAAAACAATGATAATAAACTTTTCTCCCCTATATGGTCACCAATATGTTAGGGCCTAAATCTACCTCAAGCTGAGAAAGGCAGGATCTAGGGTAACATCAAACCATGCTTAACCTGGTAGCTAGCCCTACCAGGTCGGGAGAGGGCTCTCTCCTTGCCAATCTTAGGAAAATATGGTAAATCAAGCTTGAGATGACTGATGTAAAAACTAATTTTAGGCTAGGTATATGCTCAGAGGAGTTTGATTGAATTTAATGTTGGTTTGTTGGCTCAAATGTGAAAGGCAGATTTGGGGTCCAGGGAATGGACACAGTCTTGCAGAGGTTTCTGTGGGGCGAGGTAGGCAAATGGTTTAGTACTTTGAAATAAGTGAGAAGGAGAGTCTTAATACTGGTGAGGAGTTGGAGAGGGCATGAAAGTCTCAGGGATCCTCTTCAAACTGCTGAAAACATAAATAACTAAACAAACCCTAGGTAGAGCACTGCAATCATCAATGAATTCTATCTTTATCCTTGATTCATTTAGTTAAGATAAACATAGAGAGATGATGGCATACATAAACACATGTAAACTTTCATTATAGAAGGAAAAAAAATACCAAATAAAGTTGCCATAAGAATCCCACAAAATGCTGCAAACCCTAGTCTATTCCTTTGCCAAACTGTAGAGATGAATGTACAATAATGCTCAAAGCATTCACAAGAGTCCAACCTTTACCAATGATTGAAAAACTACTAGATATAGGAAACAAACAAATCATGCTAGGCTTTAGGGGTTGAATTCATGATTTTAGGAGTTTTTTCAACAAGATCTAAACTAAGAACTGAAAAGTAGGCAGTGGAACAACTTGCCTCTAAAACCTAGGAAACTGATTCATTCAGTTTCAAACTACCTTTTTATGATGTATCTACCTCCATGAGTGAAATTTTAGCATATTTACATAAAAATCCATCAAGTTACATCAAATTACATCATGAGTTTGACTATGAGAGAGAGAAAATTGAAATTGAGAAAAAACTAGGCGAAAAACAAAGTTTTTTGCGCAAAAAAGTCAATTTTCCATCCTTTGCGTCGTGCCTCTGTCCCTGTGCACCACGTATTTTTGCAGCTGATTTTGGAGGCCTTACCGTGCACCAAATTTACTCCAAGTAGGATTTTTGGAAAGGTCTATCTGTCTACCAGAACAGGTGGAATTTCTAAATTTGGTGTCCATTTTCCCCTCCAAAAGTGACTTCCCCCAACACTGCTTCCTATGTGGCCAAAAAGGGGTAGAAAGGTCATTTTTGAGGTGTTTTTTACCCTTTTGGAAGCTCAAAAATTGACAAAATTTCTTGCCCATTTGTGGGCATTCATAGTTTTGCATGAGGAATCCAAAAATTCTAATTTTTCCTCCAAAGGAGGTCCGTAGCAAAAGCGCGCGCCAGGTGGCGCGACGTAACAGGCAGAAAAACCTGTGTTTTGCTCCAAAAATTCAAAATTGACAAAAAGTATACCAAATTTCTTGAAATTTGGGTTGAGTGTCCTACATCAAGTGTTGTGTTGGGCTAAGGAAGCCTCAGCCAAAATCTGGAGCTTGTCTTGCTCTTTCCTCTTCCTCAAAGCTTTCCTTAACTTGGCCTTCAAATTCCTAATTCTCGCTTTACAAAATTTGTTTCTCGCCAAACAGTGATAGGCCATGTGCCTCAACATATTTTTCTCTTTGTTGTCCTTCTCCAACATCTTTTCAAAGTGCATGTTTTCCCTCTCAAGCCAATATTTACGATCAGCTTCAATTTCTTGTTCAAGTGGTGTCAACTTGACTTTCTTCCTCTTGGCAGCTTGCTAGTTTTCTCTTATGTTTTGGAGCTCCATGATGGTTTGCTGGTCCTGTAACTGTTTGTTCCTCTACTCAAGATAATTGATTATCCACTTGGCTCTTTCTAGGTTGAGAGACAAGTCATGAATGTCAGCTTGCTGCTCCTGAATGATCTCCTTGAGCTTTGAGCTTTGGGAGCCCAAATCAGTGTCATCATCCTGAATGAGAATGAAATCTACCTCCTGACCTTCTGAAGGACCCTCATCATGCAATGGCTACTTACCGTTGTCCTGTACCTGCTTTTTTGTTGAAGGAAACGAGACCCCTTCCACCTCGGGTGGAGATAGTACTCATTTTGCTGCTGCAAACAATCTCCTTGTGCCCTTTTGGTAAGTGACAAACATTGGCACACTAGTGGTTTGAGTCTCATGCACCTCTTGCTGATGTGAAGGCTCTCCTTCCTCATGAAAAACTGATGGGGGCACTTGAGGACCTGTAAAGACCTCATGTGAAATGAAATCCTCCCATGAAACATTCAGTAAACTAAGCTGATACAAAACCACAATCTTGATTAATGCAAAGTGATAGATGCTGTTATACTACTGATGAGGAGGTTTTCTTTGCACCAATGTGGTCATTTTCTCAATATTCTAGCATATGAAATAAGGGAGGTTCATCATCCTCACCCTAGTAAAATGCATCAACAATTTGATATGATAGGTTTATAGGTGAGAAAATCTTCCTTCACAGCTGAAATATTTGATTATGTGTTTCATAAGGGGAGCATATTTGTCCTGTAGGCACCTGAAAGGGAAGACCCTACTGATATGCCTCTGAAAATCAGCCTTGATATAAGGCTCATAATGATCTCTGTCCACCAGCGGTCCCTTGTTCCACTGTTCACTTACATTCGGAATACTGGTTGCTTGAGCTATAGTCTTAGGTGTTAAAGTGAATGTCACACCTGCCAAATTGACCTGGCCATTGTGAAGATGGAGCACAAAAAGTTTGGCAAGCTCATGATGGTATTTGACTCTTTCCACCATCTCACAAAATTAGTAGCAAGAATGATGTTGGAAGCATGCTACAGCAAGAGGGCAATCCAACAACTCAGTAAGTGTAGTAGGCTCCTCCTAGATATGTTTTCCACTCTTGTGAGGTCTCCTTGGTGCATGAATTTATTTGGAGGAGTCACCTACTGTTTCCTCATTTCTGTCATAAGATGAATCTAACTCCATGTTTTCCAATGCTTGATTTTTCTTAGATGAGTATGAAGAGATTTTATAGTGACAATAGGTATTTGTTGCTAAATAACAGGGATTTGATGATGGGGAATAGTGAATGAGGGGTTGGGATGCTTCTTGTAGGGTTTTGGGAATTGCAGGGTTTGGGGAATGATGTTTAGGGTTTTGGGATATCAATTAGGGTCTGGGAGTAGTGGTATTAGGGATTAGGGTTTTCAGTTTTGGGGATAGGGGTGATAGGTAAGTGTTAGTGAAAGATGGAAGGATAAAAGAGGTGAATGAAATTGTAGTGAGGGGATGTGAAAATGGTAGGGGTGAATAGGACAGCAAAAAACTATAATTTTGCAAACCCTTGGCAGTTTTCTCAATACAACTGTGCAAGGAACTAGGGTTTAATTCTTCTCCTATTCAAACACCATAAACACTGATGAAAATCCTTACATTGGTAATATGGAGGTGTTAACTTACTTGTGGAATGGGGAATTTGCAAGTTTGGAGCTTAGAGGAGGCGAGTGGAATGATTTCAGGCTTTGGAGGCAGGTGCACCGCCCCCACTAACAGCTGCACCGTGCCTCTCTGGTGCGTCGTGCCAGTTAGAAATGTGATGTAAATCCTGTGCTGCATGCGTCGTGCTAGCCAGGTGCGCTGTGCCTCAAAAATTCTCACTGTTCGCAGCAAATTCACTCCTTTGGCTCAAAAACACTATTTATCACTTGTTCTTTCTTCTTTGGCACACAAATGAGCTTCTTTGACATGGAAAGGACATTATATACAAATGGTTTTAATTTTTCACTTATGAAAACCCACTTTCCTAATGTTTTTCTTTCACTTGCTTTTTTAAAACACTGTTTTGGGAAGTTTGACTTGCTTTTTGCCTTTGATGGACCAAATGATTTGAAATTTTGATTCTTTTGCAGGAACTGGAGTGCAGGAGCTTGGCAAGGTGACCAGGGCTACATCTCAAAATTATTACATATAGGAAAAATGAAATTACATGAAATTTTGTACATAAAACATAAAAAACTCCGTTTTTCCTCAAAACAGGGTTTTGAGGAAAAATCAATCACTGAGCATGTGATTATTGAAATTTTTGTTGCTGAGACTTTATTTGACCTCCTCATGTGCCTGCTAAGGATTTTTGAGCTTTTACAAGACCTTATTGACAAAACCCTAGACCTAATGAGACCTAAAACTCTAAAAATGACTTTTGCAGATGTAAAGACAAAAAATGATTGCAAATGACCTAAATGTATGAAAATGGGCCAGCAGGTAAAGATCATGAGGGAAAATTTATAATATGTCCCTACCATCAGATGATCCATAACCCTAATGGAATGCAGTTGATCAGATGAGACACCTAACATGCAATGCAACACGAGAATTTTGATCACTGATGGAGGGATGAAGATACAGACACTAATAGATCTCAATGGTATTCATCTTAGCTTAGGAAGAATATTCAAAAACAAAGATTCTCTTGATGCGATTAAAGGAAAACATGCAGAAAAAAAAGATTCAAAAGAGAAGATCAAAGAATCATGGGCTGCACTTGATGAACATTAGACAACAAAATCAGAGATTGAGAAAGCTCCCTCATGGTTACCATCAAATCTTCCATGTGTTCAAGAGAAAAATCAATAGAAAGAGGAATATTTGAAGGTCATGGAAGAAGAAGACATCCAAGATGATCCAAATCATCAAGTGGACCAAGGGCATCACAACTATATTGAAATATGGTTCGAAACAATCATTAAGTTGCAACAACACTCTCTTCTTTAATTGTGCTTGATCCTTTCAAAGTCAAATCATTTGGTCTCTGAAATCCAGGTACATGTCAAATAATATATTGCAAGCCTACACATCAGTTTATATGTCATCTTGATGTGCACATGGCTCCATTGGAAGTATTCTTATACTTGAAAGTATTTTGTTTTTCAAGTAGGGTAGGGTAAAAAATAAAGAAGAAAAAGAGGAAAAAAATAAAATCTCAAGTGAAAAGCTCCTTTGAGGTGCCTGATATTCGCTCATTGATTGAAAACCTCCATGAGGTGGTCAATGGGTTGGGAAAAAGAGAAAAAAGAGAGAAAAATAAAAGATCCTAGGTGAAAACCTTCTTTGAGGTGCCTAGGCTAACCTACTAGTTGAAAACCTCATTGAGGCGGCTAGTAGGCCTAGAAGAAAAAAGAGAAAAAAAAATGTGCTCCATGTATCTCTCTGATAAATGTAGGTGCCCTCTAACATCTGCAAGAAACAAAAACAAGTTGGCACCAACAAAAGAAAAAATAGGTCAAACCTAGTCAAAAGAAGTCAAATTTTGACTTTTTCCTCCTTTGCTCAAATGATCCAACATGACCAAGGCCATGTAAATCCATCTCCCTCACCTATTTCCACCATCCACTCATCATTTCCAAGCTTCTACCAGTCATTTTCCTTGATTTCCTAAAATCTTACAGCAATGTTTTGTTTTACTATAAGAAACAAAAATACATAGAGAAAAAAACTATTTTTACCATATCTTGCAAACCATGCATCGATGTTCCAAGCTGTTTTAGGGAGAGATGAATATGGATGATGGTAACATGCTCAAGCAATTTCAGAAAATTCAAGTGCACCATTTTCGAGAAATCAACCTCCATCACCTACATCCATTTTTGAATTTCCTTGATATTCATGCATACATTTAAAAAGTTGTTCCATGGGGAGATACATATGGATGATGATAACATGCCCAAGCAATTTCAGCAAATTCCAGTGCACAGTTTCCAAGAAATCGGCCTCCATTACCTTTAGCCATTTTTAGTTTTTCTCGAGATTCAGGCATCCATTGGCCAAGATTTTTTAATTGGGAAGTGCATAATGAGGATGATAACATGCTTAGAAAATTTCAAGTCAATCTATTCTACCATTTGGGAGATATGGATAAAACAAGTCTGCTACAAGAGGCTGTCTTGAATTACTACATGATCTCTACAGGAAGGCCGAGAAGAAGCTACAAGAGGCAATATGATGGATAAATGGGTAAAAAATTTAGGTATTCTTTAGGGAAGGTTTATATAGGTCCCCCAATGCCTGCACATCACCAAGATGACAATCCATCAGTAAAATGAGATCAACAAAAAAGAAAAAGGTAGTCGAGAAGATGTACCTGAGTCATTAGTAGCACAACAACATCAACTTAGCAACAGCATGCATGTCTCTCCAACAACCATCAGGTAGGGATAGGTATACAATATTCTTGACCTCTTCTATTGAGCATATTATAGTTAGAAATGTGTTATCAATGCATGAGAGATGAGGCTTTATAAGTTAAGGATGGGTCAGCAGTCTCGACCACCTTCAACTAGTTAAGTTCAGCTCACTCGTTCATTCATGCAATGTGGAAAAGTCAAATTATGAAGGGTGATGATTTCAAGGAATGGGGACAATAGTTAAAAGAAGAAATTTTTGCAAAGGCCAAGTCACCACAACACTCCAAGCCCCCCATCCACTTCATATTCATTATCTACCCATCATTCATCCATCCCATTTCATAATTTCAAGAACAAACCCTACACTTTATCTCAACCTAAAAATTTCTTAAAAAAACAAACAAAGCATCCTCTCCATTTTAACAAACCTACACTACTCCCTCTGAGCCTTAGCATCATCCTCCAAACCCTCTACATCATTTTTCATCACTCCCATACAGTTAAAAGACTCTGAAAGAGAAGGAATAATGCTACAGGAAGACAGAATGTTGGTACAAGAAGGAAGAAAGGAACAAATGGTGCTAAAACCAAAAAAAAAAAAGGCACTGCCTTAGAGAGACCTAATCAAAACATAAAACTCAAAGGCCATTAGGCAATCATCTAGGCCACAAAAGAAAAGAAGAAGGCAAGCTAGTGGTCTCAAGAAACAATGATTTTTCTATGCACAAATATGTTTTTGGGCTTGTCCTTGGAGAACTTACAGCCAAAATTCTTAAGAGAAAGGACTGAATAATTCACAAGAGAGAGGCCACTAGGGCTGTGAATGAGGCACAATGAGGTCACTAAGTTGCTCAGACAATGAGCAACACTTTCAGCAGGGGGTATGATGGGCCTCTAAATTACACATAAATTAAGGCACATGCCTCTAAATTAACCATAAATTAAGGCACATCTAACCATCCTTTAGCATATTAAACCTCTCTTTTTGCATTAGATAATGTATTTTTAACTTTAATATATTGATTAGGAAGGTTTATGAACAATTGCATATTTGTGCCTAATATTATGAAAATATTGGGTAGATTATGAAGGTTTGAAGGAGGAGATAATTTAGGGATTTGATCCCTACTATAGGAGGATCAATATTAAATAATAAATCAACAAGATATTATGAAATTATGACATAGATTATGGAACTCCAATGATTGAGAAAATCTAGGAATGTGTTCCCTTCCATTTAATGCAAATTACTAGTATTGGGAGCCAAATCCACTAATCAAGGGATTTTGGTGGGGAAATATTCCTCCTTTCGTGGGTAATGATTCATAATCATTTTGTATAAGTACCAAGTCGAATTTTTCTCTAGTAGTATATTTTTATTAGTCTTATTGTGGAGAGAACCCATATTTTTGCAACTCCATTGTCATTTCTTGTGGGGATGTAATTGTATTGATGAAAATAATGAAGATTGGTGTCATGTTCAGCTTCTAAATATTTTTCTCCTCCATAGGTCTCTGATTTTCCTTGGGCTTGTCCATCCCAGGAGCCTTAGATCCCTTTTGCATCATTTGTTTTTATTCTTTTTACTTCTTATTCACATGCATCTCTTGTTCTTGTTTCTTTCTATTTTTGAATTTAGTATTAATGATTTCTTGTTGTAAGATTGAGTTAAATGGTTGATGTAAGTTCTTTTGAAGGATCACAAGTATCATTTCATTATTGGAAAACTTTTGGAAGGTCATATTAATCATTGAGTTACTTGGATTAGTCTTCTTATTCCCAAATCTAGATTTCTAGAACTCCTTTGTAGCAAAGAATAGTAAATATATTATCTTTTTTAGAGCATGATAACAAGCTTCAATAAAATTTATTCCACTTACATTAGATCACAAAAACATTCTATTTAATAAAAAAATATACCCATTTCATTTGCACTTTATTAGGTTAGGCATTTGATAGATTTACTAGCTCACTAGTTCTCGAATTTCTGGATTTTAGACTAGTAATTTTTACTTGTTTAATAAATATTTTCCATGTATAGATGACTTTGTGGATAGATGAAAACAATAATGTGTGTTGTTGTAGGAGATTCTACATTGCAGGAAGACCTCCTCTCATTTGCCTCATTCAAGCCTCATCCACCCATGTCACCAAAATCCACTAAAATCTCAATCCGAATTCTTGTTTTATAAGCAAAAATTGTCATTTCCATTGAGCAAATCCACCCATCTTGAAGCCCTTGCTTGAGTTCTGGGTAGTTTCCACCACCGCCATGACTTATTCTTGCATTATCCACTTTTCCCAAGCTCCATCCCACATTATAGATCACTTCCTAAGCTTTCAGCCTAATTTTTTGTAATAAAACATGGGATCTTGTAGGAACTAGTACATCCTGTAGACATCTTGTAGGAAATCCTATAGCAGCCTGTTTTGAGCCTGAATTGAGAAAAATAATCATATTAGATAGGATTATGCCTCTAATTGACCTCCAAGCCATCAAAAACATTGTACCCCTCTCCCTCCACACATGTCTCCCCTGCCAAAGAACAAGGAAAGATTAACATTTGCATTTATAAAATGAAAAGATAAAGAAAAATAGTTATTTTTATTTCTTAATTAGCACATGCATGCAACAATTAATACTCCCTAGATCATATTCCATGCTCAGTTAGCTTAAATCATCACATGTCATAAATAGGGTTAAGTTAGGTTTCTTTTACATTTAGTTCATGATCTTTATGCAATCAGAATATGTTTATTTCCTTGTACTTCATTTCTTGCAATAGGTTAGGGTTTCCATTTTGAGCAGTTCATTTCATGCAATTAGTTTAGGATTTGATTTCAGTACATGCACTCCACTACATAATGATAACAAAGGAAGGGCATATTGTATGTTGCACATATAGTGTTGATACCTATTAAGTTTGTACGAACCCCCGGTTGATAATTAAAGACGGTAGCCTTGGGAGTTGCAGCATTCTTGTTGCAACACTGAGGCTCATCAGTAAGATTTCTAATTTTCCATAAATGAGGAGATAAGGAGAAGTACCCAGAGAAGGTTTTAAGTTAACCAAATCAGCCCAAACAACATTTATCAAAGCATTATACAAATTTATTTGTTGGCTCATCACTATTTTATTTATAATGTGAATTAAATTTTTATTGGTGGTTTCACTAAGCCATTTCCGTGAGGGTAATAATTTGAAGAATTATTCAATGCAATACCATTTTCTATTGAAAAATCATATTATCTTAGCAATGAGAAATATGTTTCATTGTCAAAAACAATTGAGGTTGGTACATCGAACCTAGTAATGATGTTCTAGTTAAGCAAATGGATTACTTCCTTATCATTCACTTTTCTTAGTGGTACAACTTCAACCCACAATGTGAAATAATATGTGGTTGTTAGAATATATCAATGTTTCTTTAATGAATGGGGAATAATCTCTCTGATGACATCCAAACCCCACTATTAAGAAGGTTCTTCTGCTATGATAGGCTAGAGTGAAGCAATTTATCTTCTTTCTCAACTAGCACACTTTTGAGAAACTAGACACTTGCATGCTTATGTGTGAGCATATTTATGTTTTCCAGTAGTATCTTTCTCACATGACCTTATGCACTCTCGTATCTCTAACACCGTGTCCACCGACTACTCCATCATGTATGTATTTCAGAACTTTCTTTGATTCAGGTGACTCTAAATGCTTAACAAAAATGTCATTATGATGTTTATGAAACAACACTTCATGGACCAACTGGTATGATAAAGCTTTCAACTGAATGGCCCTCTCTTGTTTCATTGTCAAATGAGAAGGAAAAGTTCCTTGTTCCAAGTATTTCCAAATGTCTATGTATCTGGATGTTGGTGTATTTGGTGAGAAAGTAAAATCAATGCTATACATCTCAATTTCCTGCTCCCACCATGATATATCTTCTTTGTGTGGATTTGTTTCTTTAGTGATGATCTTACAGATACTATGGACACTAACTGTATGACGCAGTAGGTGCACAAGGACCTGGACAAGCTCATTTAAAATGACCCTGGCTATTACTGCCGCTTTGGGTTTGCACGGTCCCATGTGTGCTTTGTCTCTTGGTCCTTGCTCCTTGTCTTCTTCCCCATTTTCCTTTGCACCATTATGCTCCCTTAACTTAGTTCCCTCCTGTTCCTCTTCACTATTTATTTTCCTTCCTTCTGAAGGCTCTCTAACATTTTCATTGGTTTTTTGCCTCTGCTGGCCACAACCTGCTTGTAGGAGGGAGTGGAGCTCCCTCCTTTGCATCCTTCCATGGAGAACAACCTCTGTAACAGCCTGTAACCTTAGTTTTTCTTCCTTCGCCAGCAGCCTACAGTCTCCTGTCAAGAAAAATTCTCCTTCCTTACTCTGTGTAATTTATTTATCATCCTTGCAAGCTTGCACTCATTAATGAAATTGGCCAGTCGTTCCCTTGATCATCCTTTTGAGTTAGGATGACCACTATGAAGAAGTCTGATATGAAAGTATAAAGAATAAAGTGTGTATAAAAGTTTAGGCTAAAATGTGTTTGAGATTCAACTATCAATTGTTTAAGTTTGGAAAAAACTTCTTTTTTATCACTGTCCCATTTATATACTACATCCTTCTTAGTTGTGTAGTATAATGGTTTAATGATTTATGCATAATCTGAAATACATTTGGTGAGAAAGTTGATCTTTCCAATGAAGGATTTCATCACTTTCTGACCAATAGGGTAAGGGATCTGAGTAATAGTCTTGACACATTCTGGATCCATTTTGATACCACTTTTGCAATTATGTGCCCTAGGAGGTTTCCTTTAAACACTATGAAGATACTTTTCTTTAGATTCAATGGTATGTCATACTTTCTGCAATGTTCAAAAAATTTCTTTAAACGATGTAGGTGATCATATATCCTTTTCGAGAACACTGTGACATCGTCATGATATACTACTATGATTCAACTAATCAACCCTTTGAATGTAATATATATTTCCTACTAAAATGTTTCTCCCACATTAATTAGTCAAAATGACATGCGTCTAAAAACAAATTCACCCCATTTAGTCCTTAATGTAGTCTTGAGTATATCAGGTTTTGGTAGAACTACTTGGTTATATCCTAAGAAACCATCTTGCATCGAAAACATCTCAACACCAGAGACTGTCTATAGTATTTTCCCCATCAATGGGACTAGATAATTATCTTTATCTTAAGTTGTACTGAGATTAAAAAAATCCACACATAATCTAATTTAGAGAAAGATTTCGGCAAAAATCACATGGAATGTCATTTGTCGACGCGTTTCGAACCAACCAGTGTGGTTCATCGTCAGGACAAGATGAAGAAAACAGATCTAGCTTAGCATGTTATATAGACCGAGCAGAGTCTCCAACGGCTAGTTTGACCCAACCGCTAATATTGACCAAAGGACCAGGATCAAAATAAAAGATAATCAATAACTAATAAAAAATTAAAGGTCAAATTACTAATAAAAGAAAATTAGTTGCAACGGACCGCTTCTAAGAAAAAATTGAGTGAGAATAACTAACTGAAAAAAAATTAAAATAATAAAAATAACAAATTAAATAAATAAATAGATATAAAAACCCGAAATAAAAATAGTAAAAATAAAACAAATACACAAACAAATAAAATAAAAATAAATAAAATAAAAGAGAAATCAAATAAAAAAATAAACCACTAGATATGAATAAGAGTTAAACGTGAATAAACATGAATAAAAATAATAAAAATAAAATAAAATAAAAATAAATAAATAAAATAAAAAGAATAACAATAGTAAAAATAAAATAAAATAATAAGCTTAAAAATAAATAAAGTGATAATAAATTAATTAAATTAATTAATTAATAAAAATAATAAAAATAACTAACTAAATAAATGAAAAATAATAATAAAACACGACAAAATGAAATAAAATAATAATAAATAAATAAATTTGAATAACTAAATGGGAATAAAATAAAATAATAAGCTTAAAAATAATAAATTAATTAAATTAATTAATTAATAAAAACTAAAAATTAATAATAATAATAAAATAACTAACTAAATAAAAGTAAAATAATAATAAAACACGAAATATTAGTAAAAATAAAAATGAAATAAAATAATAATGAATAAATAAAATTGAATAACTAAAAGGGGACTAAAACATAACTGAATGAATAATAATAATAATAATAATAATAATAATAAATAAATAAATGAATAAAATAAATAAAAATAAAAAAAATAAAAAATAACAAAAATAAATAAATAAATTAAAATAAATAAGTAAATAAATTAATAAAGATTAATAATAATACTAAAAATAAAAATAATAATAATAAATAAAATAACTAAATAAGAATAAAAGGGGAAAAAATAGATGTATAGAGTCATGCATACAGCTAAATTGCGAGTTAAATAGTAATAAAGAAAAACAATATAAGGAAATAAGTTACCCTGAGGCCTTTAAATAATCAAAAACATATAGGAAAGGCGATTAGAAAAATGACAATAACATAAATAAATAAGTGAAAATAACAATAAAAACCAAAGAGGACGTAAAAACGACTAGGAGGAGAGGGCTGGGACCCAGCATCTACTGACTTTCCAACCATCGTCTCTATTGAGATTGCTAGGTCTCTTTTCAATCTCCAGAGCTTCCCTGAATTTTCGATGATGGAAATGCGGAACCTTAGCAATAACACTGGCTTCTTCGATACAAACATGATGCTTGGTTTTCTCCGCATGCTCAGCCAAAGCGGAAGACTTAAATCCCCTATGCATCAGATCCGCTGCGTGCTCACTAATCCTCTGATTAATGGAACGACCAGTCTCCCCAATATAGGGGGTCCCACAAGAACAAGGGATCAAATAAACACCTTTCATATCTTTAGGGTCGATGGGATCCTTCACCGATCTGAGAGACGAACGAATGGTGTTCAGGGGCCTGAAGGACACCGGGATACTATGTCTCCTGAGAATCCTGCCAATTCTATCAGTGGTCCCTTGAACATAAGGAATAAGGACACCCGGAACACGATCTTTTGGCTCTCTTTTCACCAGAGAATTCTTGGAAGCTTTAAGGAAAGCCCTATGACCCATGTATCTACTGTAACCATTCTCCACAAAGACATCCAGCAGATGGGATTTTTCCTTCTCAAAGCTCTTCTTGTCCGAGATCCTCAGGGCCCGAGTAGCAAGGGTACTAAGAACCCCCATCTTTTGAGCTGGGAAATGGTGGGAACTGGCATGAAGATACTGCTCCGTATGAGTTTTCTTTCGAAAAACTTGATGGGCTAGGGAACCATCCTCATTCCTAGAAATGAGAATATCAAGGAAAGGAAGGCATCCATCAACTTCCTGCTCTTTAGTGAACTTAATGGCCGAGGACTGCCTGTTAAGATGATCAAAGAAGAGATCAAGCTCATCCTGGCCATGAGACCAAATGACATTGGTGTCATCCACATACCTCTTCCATAGCTTAGGAAGGAGCCGGGAAGAGTTCAAAGCTTTGGACTCGAAATCTTCCATAAACAGATTAGCCAAAACAGGGGAAAGAGGGGATCCCATAGCAAACCCACATGTTTGCTCGAAGAACTCCCCTTCAAAACTGAAAAAGGTAGAAGTGAGACAGATCTCAACCAACCTAGCCGTGTCAGGATCCGTTAGGCGGTTGATCACAATCATGGCCTCATTAATAGGGATGCAAGTGAACAGGGAAACAACATCAAAACTGAGAAGAATGTCCCCAGGATCAAGCTTAATGTCCTTGAGCTCGTCGATAAAGGAGGCAGAGTCTTTTACGAAGGACTCGGTCCGACCAATGAGGGGCTTAAGCTTTAAAGCCAGGAACTTCGCCAGAAGATAGGTAGGACCTCCAATGGTGTTGATGATGGGCCTTAAGGGGGCACCTTCCTTGTGTATTTTAGGGAGGCCAAAGATTCTAGGAGTAATAGGGTTGCTTTCAATGAGCTTACTGGGACTATGTTCGAGACCCAAGTTGAATGTCTAACTCTAAAAATAATCCAAGAATCAAGAAATTTATTCAAATCCTTTCATACTGAGGGTTCATGTTTCAAATGTACCTTTCTTAACTTTTTTTTGAAAAGTCTTGGCCTCGTCCTTAATTAGTATGACATGCTAGATGATCCTTGCATCAAAAGTATTTAAATATTCATAGGTCCACACAAGCGCATCTCGTTATTATTTGAATAATTAAATAAATGTGCATTGTTCTTGTGGATAAAAACATGTACCAAGATTAACAAACTTTGGGTCTTCATATGTCTTGATATCGATTTGTTCATGTGATAAGGTTGAAAGTTGGGTCTTTGTATTCGAGGTTCCTTTAAACTGATTTTGTAGATAGAAAATTTTCTCTAATGAAACAACACCCTTAGGCGTCAGATTAATGTCACGAGCATTAGAACTTTACTCTATAGTTTTATCATTCTCATCTTCATCAATAGACATGCCTTTGAATGTATCTATGTTCATAGTCAAGGAAAACTAGAAAAAATACTATCTATTTTGAATTATGATGCTAGACAAAGCTCCCACTTTAAGTTACATCAATTTATTTTCATAGGCAACAATCCACTGAAGGGTTCTACCTTCTCCCTATTTTCGATCACCAACTTGATGATTTCTGAAGCACCAACCCAAAGAAAACTCCAAATCCATATTTTATCAACACCAACTAAATTGAAGCACCATCTCCATGATTTATGAGCACCAACTAAAAGGAAGCACTAACTCCCTATAGTGTAAGTCACAACTTGCATAACCCTATAGATCCTTCTTTCACATAATTTTCATACTCATATCAAGAAAGATTTTCTTCTTCAAAGTAATTCTCTATCTTCTTCAGAAAAATCACCTATCACAACTCTCAAATGCTTCACAAGACACCTCTAATTCACAATCATATTTATTCATCTCATTATTTGTAATATTGTTTCTAATTATATATATTTTAAGCCACTTATTTCTTTATCTAACTCATTTAAAAGTTTTAATTAGATATTGTTTCTCTCTTGTTGTTCACTTGACTTATAGATATATCTAGAGTTTGGTTGTGAACAATTTTCCTTTATTCCCTACATGTTGTTCTCGAATGAAACTCTATGTTATAAGTACGTTTAATTCAATTTTAGTTTTTGGCTATAGTTTTAACTATAGTTCTGAATTTGGTAAAATGCCAAAAATTATCATAAACTACTAGATTAGGCTATTGAGAACCAATTTTAGTAAAGCACCTTGAGTCAATGACACTTTTTCCACAGAACCATGGTACATGACTTCGTCCTGTTGTGCCCTACAACAACCCCCCATTTCATATCATGTTTATTTACAAAATTATTATATGAAATGGGTCCCTTTTGAGTTTAATTGGTATCAATATTGTATTGTTCAAAAAGGTCCGATAACCAAATGAATACATTATATAAAAAACCTTTTGAAAAACCCATGTGATCAAATAAAACAATCCTTTTTCATTGCGATAAAGTGATCGCAAGATCACATATCGCAATGACATAAGGGAGCATAAGTAAGTGGCACATTGGTCTCCGCCGATGCGATATCGCTATCGGCTATCGGCTATCGTCAATACTTCATGCACATTTTAAAGCGCCCCCATGCCATTAGCCCCGATGCGATGCGCAATCGGTGATCGGTGATCGGTGATATATAATACATATCTTATGTGATGCCAATACCCCGATGCGATGCGATATCGCAATCGGCAGTATTTCATCCACATTGTTAAGGCGCCCGGGTAATGTATTCCGATGCGATGTGATATCGCAATTGGAAAATCGGCGGCAGGCTGTCAATATTATATATAATCCTCATTCTCCTAACGCGATGCGATATCGCTATCGGCGATCGGAGGTTTTGAATAGTGTCAATACAAAAGGTTTAAGGTTGCCCCGATGACCGATTGCGATAAAGCACAGTTTTCGAAAAAGCCGTTAAATGAAGGGATATCATGATTTGTTTCATATTAAAGGCTTGATCCGTCCAACAATGATTCACCTGCGCACAACCGCCAAAATGCCCACAGCACGCTTAAATGAATCATTCGGCCGATTAACGATATAATGGGAATTTAAGATTGGCAGGTTTTAAACGGCAATTTAATGTGATCGTAAGTCCTAAAATCCTCCCATGGATTGTGTCTGCGCCCATTTTAAAAGCTAATCCCTTATTACGCATCTGTCAATATTTCTCATCACTTGCAAGTTTTCATTGCTATTTCTCTGTATTACGTATATTTGTGCCTCTGTGCAGAATTCATCCAAAGGAGAAAGCTCAAGCAAAATGGGGAAGAAATCCAAGAAGACCACAGGCGCTTCCACTACGCCAGCTGCAAGACAGGTTCTCACTGACAAGAAGAAAGGATTAATTTCGGATACAACATGTTCAGGTCTCGGCATAACTACTTGGCAGGGTACCTACAACTTAATCGAAATTGAAGAACCTACGGTGACAATAGTAGAAGCCACTGCTGATTCCACTCGGAAATCTGAGTGCACTCTTAAGGATTTAGCTGACTCCTTCCTTCACAGGATAGCAGCCAGGGAGCAAATTCTCCCATACACAAATGTAGTACGTTGGGCAATTGAAGAAATCCCAATCATGGACAGAACCTTCAGCAACAGGGATGGGAGGATTTTCGGGTCGTTCAAAGCTGAGGACTTGAGGCAAATGTACCATTTGCCTAAGCCAGAGAAGATATAAAATAAGGCATTCCTGGAAAAATTCACAAACGAGAATGAAGTTGAATCCGAACCCATCAGGGATTGGAGACAAAATCCGGCAAAGCACAAACATGAGTCTTCCGGTAAGTACTCAGTTGATTCCCTGGCTTCTCCTTATTGCTACGCTGGAATAATGATGTGTAGATTGTGGGGATTGCATGACTCCTCTAATTTCACCATAGAGATGGTTCCTTTAATGGAAGCTGTAGTGAACAGTCAAATAATGGATTGGGCCACTATTCTCTCAGATAAACTAGCCAAAGCTGTTCTTGATTTTAGAAATCAGACTGTCATCTCTGAAAGAAAAATTCCCCCATTCTATTACAGTGCATATATTTTAGATACATTATGTTTCAATTCTGAATTTCCCGTGCTCGGCTGGAGGTGGACGCCACAAGATCCCACGACTATCTACATATACCATCACAAATTATGGAAGTCCTCTTACAAGCACCATCTGTACCAAATCTGCAATGGCTTTATGGTGCCTATTTATTATTATATTTTTGATAAACCCATTCCCAAGATTTCCTATCAAGCTTTGTTTGATTTAACAGCGGTAGGGAGTTGGTTTGGAGATGACAAATTCACTTATGTTAGAGTTTTCGGTAGCCAAGCCAAACCACATGTTCTCCCTTTGTACATACCAGATAAACTGCTAGCAAGAGAAATCGCTTATCAGATTACGGCTGAGAGTGTTACACAGACTCTCAAGAAGAATAAGAAGCAGGGCTGGCCCTCATTCCCCTTAAGATGTGGTGTTTATACTCTGCACGATCTCAAACATGCTGAAAAGGAAGCCACAAAGATTAAATCATTAACTCTGGCGACTCTTCCAAATAGGCATTTTGATCCAAAGAAAGTTGCCTATAATGCACTAGAACAAGCCAAATTGACAAAATTTGAGCATAAAGAAGATATGTTTGACGACCTGTTCGTTTCAGCCAAATCAATAGGTCAGGCTAAAGAATTCGCTAGAATGAAATATAATGATGAAGGGTTGACTGAGTTTAATAAACTTAGAGAACAGAGGTTGCAAACTCTGCCTCTAGATTTACTAGCAACAACCCCGGCGACATCATCAAGCGAGGCTAGTCGGCAACAGTCAAAGGAACCTCCGGTTATAACAAAGGATCATAAGAAGGAACAGGAGGAAAGGCAGAGAAAAGAAAAAGAAGAAAGGCAGAAGAGAGCACAGGAGGAGAAACAGAGGAAAGAGAAAGAGGAACAGCAAATGAAAGAGCAGGAGGAAAGACAAAAGAAGGAACAAGAGGAGCAACAGAAGAAAGAGCAGGAAGAAGTGCGGAAGGAGTCCCAAGCCGAAAAGCAAAAACAAACCACCATTGATGTCAATATAGATACTCGTATTGACCCTAAATTGCTCCAGGAATGGAAGCAATTTGACTCTATCATCAGTGGGTTGGAATGTTCCAAGGATACAAACACTTCCAAGACAAACGATACACAGGACATCACTTCACCTCAGGTTCTAAGCGGAACCAGCAACCCACCCAGTTCTAAAGAGATAGAGGTAATACCAAAGGACCCCTCCAACCAAATTATTTTGCAGGTAGAAGATATTCCTCCCTTGGATGTCTTCTACAACCCAAGGCATAAAGCGGTGGTTAAACGACAAAGGAAAAGAAGAAGGACTGATCAACCTTCCCTTTTTCCAGAGCAAACTATCACGGGCAATGTAGTTTGGAAGGAGGAATTCGACCCCTCCGATGACCTGTCAAAACTGTCACAGTATGCAGGAGCTTATTCGGCAGCGACAATAGACAAGGCATCGGAGGTAAGCCTTTTACTGAAGATAAAGGATCAGGAGATTTTCTCACTACAGGCACAACTGAGTGAGGTAAAGCAGAAAGCAGAATAGGAAGAGCAGCAATTGTTGACTCAACAGCAAGTGAATAGTCAACTAACTCAACAATTGCAGGCAGAAAAGCAAAGGATCGACCAAAGCGCGATCTAGAAACAAAAGGAACTATCAGAGGCATTGGCACAATTGAAGGCAGCAAACGAGCAAATGATGAAAACAAAGGATGAGCAAATCGCTCAATTGTCATCGCAGCTCGAAAAAATAAAGGGCGCTCCACAAGTGGATGAATTCAGAGCAGAAGCATTACAAATAGACACTGCATTAATATCCCAAATTAGGCTCCTGTGTCAACAAATCGCTCAGGCAGAGCCACTGTGTGAGTTAACGACATCCATAAATCAGCAGGTAGAGAAGGCCAGAAATGAATTAGATCAAGCCGAAGAGATCATAACTGCATTTCTTGACTGGCAAGATTCTGATCAAGGGAGAGCAGCAAATTTGCCCAGGATCTTAGAAACACATAAAGATATACTCTTCATAGAATGGCAGTCTCAGATGATGAAAGCAGAGAGGGCGGCTTCAAGATGTAAATCAACTTCCAGTAATCTAGTTGAACTAGTTAACAACACTCTCTACTTATCAAATATGATTTCCCAATGTACACCAGGAAAGTTGACAACAACAAACACATTGGAGCAATCATGTTATCCTGATTTAGAGGAAAAGGGGAGATTAATCGCCGGGATTAACAGTTTAACCTTCGAGGCATATTGGCTCTTCCTGATTAAGCCGCATACACAGAGAGCCGCCCTTAAGTGCCTAACAGATGCGATCGGGTATATGATTCCCGATATTCAGGATGCCACCTATGCCACCCAGCTCAGTTCGCGCCTCAACAAACCTCCTGAAGTAGAGCCAATGCTTGCGATAAGTCAACTCAGATATAAAGGCAAGCAGCCTACCTGATGAATCATGTCACCGACTGCCAGATCACTGAGAAAAATAGGATCAAGATTCATTGATGCCAATTAAATAGGATTTCTGTTTTATTAGATATTTAGATTAATTTAGTATTTATAGACCCTTTCATTGTTTTGGAAAGGGTCGTAAATTTTTGTACCAGACTTAAAAACTGAAGTTTGCACTATTGTGCTTCAATCAATATTCTTTTATGAAACTGGACCAGTTGTTCTTAATTCAACAAGGAGGCTTTTTATGCAATTGTGCACTATTGTCTTTGTTGAGAATGTTTCTGCGTTGAAGGAAGAATTACAAGTAGCGATTGATATCGGGAGTGTCAAAGCAGCTCATATGGTATTTCTATCTATGTCTGAATTCATTCCTGTTATGTGAATTGTTATTTGATTATCCTTGCTATTGTTGATTATATGCATGCGCTTTAACAGCAATTCTACATTCTTTCCACTATTGGATGTTTTATGATATGCTTTCCTTTTAATCATGTATATGTCGATAATATAAATGATGAGTGTGGTAATATCGCTTTAATCGCTTTGCTTAACTATTTAGGCACAGTAATCTTGAATGAATTAATATCTATGTCTGTTAGATGGAGTCATCTATATGCCTGTCTTTAGACACAGACCATCAAACGCTACACTTTAAAGCTCAATAGATTCCCGGGATAGTTTATAGTTTTTGTATTCTTGTCAATAAATTTAGTTATTCGCTCATCGCTAGCTCAGTTTATACATCACCCATTCATCCCATTTATCCACTTTTGGGAAACTGGTCCCATTATCCCCAGTCGGAGCCACTATTCCAAACGGAAAAGGAGCTGTACTAAGGTCCGGACCGGGTGGTTATCCCCAATGTTGTGCAGCAATTTTCGAGGCTTCAACATTTTTGGCACTAGAAGGAGGGCCTAACTGTGAATGGCAAACAAACCCAAATCTGCAAGCCATTCTAAGAGTAAATCTCCCTCCGAATCCCCTCGAACTTCTCATCCGCATGCTGGTTCTCCAGTATCTAAACAAGAAGAAGAGGAATCAACTACCACTGCTCAAACCCATCATACTCCAGAACAATTAAGTCTTGAATCACCTGAAGTCCAGTCTCTTATCCACAAACTTCAGAGCTTCTCGATTTCACCACAGAAATCTGAGGTATCACAAAGCAGTGCGACTTCGCAGTTCAATTTACCTCACCCTCTCACCAGACTTCAGAGCGAAAAGCTCGGTATTGAACCCACTGAGTTCCCTTTACCCAAAAGGAAAAAGGTGAAGAAACATACTGAAGGATCTGACAGTGAAGAGCTTTCATCCATATCCTCCATTGCATCTTCCCCTCTGCAAAGTCAACCATCCACTCCTCCATTACATATTGTTGTTCACCAGGGATTAGAAGCTTCAACATCCCAACCTGCTCACTCCTCAGCATTATTTCCTTCCCATACATCTGGAATTCCAACAGTAGTATCAACCACTGTTGCTATTACAATGGCAGATCCATGGACCAGGCCTGGTGCAGTCAATATGCCTGCACCATTGCATCCATTACCAGATGCTCCTGAAAAATGGCTACCTAAGTTTAACCCAGATGATGGGACCCAGGCTGAGGAACACATCAATAATTTCATGTTAGCAGTCAACTTGAAAGGAGTAACAGAACAAGATGTTGTTGTTAGACTTTTCCCTTACACCTTGCAAGGATCAGCAGGATCCTGGTATTTCTCTTTACCCTCTGGTTCCATTACCAGTTGGAACACTTGCCAAGAGCAGTTTCTTACCAAATATGGAGATGATAGGTCTTTGGCTACTTTAATAAACGATCTCTCCAATTTGAGAATAGAGCATAGGGAACCAATTCAGGAATTTAATGCTCGCTTCAATAAACTCCTGAATAAAATCCCTACAACTTCCAAACCAAGTGAACAAATTCGAAGCGAATGGTATATCACCGCCCTACCTGCCAATATAGCCATTTTTGTAGACAGGGCTGGGAAACCTACCTTAGCCGAAAACATGAGAGAAGCACTTGCTGTGGAAAAGCGCATAAATGCTCTAGAGAAGAAGGCTGCTCTGGAAGACAGAAAAGCCAAAAAAGTCTCTTTTAAAGATGACTCGAAAAATAAAACCACAAAAGACCCATACGACATGGAAGGTTTGCAAAAGGTCCTAAAAACTTTATCAAATGAAATGGTTGAAATAAAGAAACAGGTGGCCGAAACCTCAACCAAAAGACCCTTTAGGACTTATAAGAAAAATGAATCAAAGCCCCCAAATGTCATATCTAATGCAGACTCAGAGCAAGAAGAAGAAGAGGAAGAGGAAACAATCGCACCGACTGATGATGAAGAAGAAGTAGTAGAATGTCATGGAATGTGGGATTTTATACTCCCCAACTCCGATACTGATAATGAAGAAGAAGCGTTCCCGGTCACTACTAGGAGCAAAAGTACTTCTGAACCTGTTCAGGTATCATCAAAGAAAAGGAGTGCAGGTGCCGCTACAACCAAGGAAAAGGTACCTGCAAAGAAATCACCTGCAGCAGTTCCCCAAAACCAGCCTTCAACTTCTAATACTCCTTCAACATCTAAAACATTAGTGGTATCCGATTCAATGGAATATAACATTGTTGATGACATGAAGAAAACTAAAGCAAACATTACTATGTTTGAGCTTAGTAAATTAAAGCATCAACAGAAATTACTTCTTAAGGAATTGAATGATGTTCCTTCTACACCTCTTCCCAGTGCAAAAGCTGCTAATGATTCAGGCCAACCTCCTCCCGGTATGGTTGAAGCTACCGATTCAGTTCTGATTGGCGATAGATCAAATTCTCATACTCCACCTTTCCTTCTAACCTATGAGATTTACAACAGAAACCTGCACAACTATTTAATTGACTCAGGGGCATCATCTAACATAATGCCAGCTTCAGTTTGTTCTAAACTGAACATTGAACCCCAGAAGTCTGCTATTCATATTGTACAGTTGGACAGGACCAAGGTACAGGTTGTTGGAGAGATTAATTCCGTAACCATCAGGTTATCTGCTGATCCCAGAGTAGTACAAAGGATTGATATCCTAATAGCCGATATTCCTGAATTTTACGGTCTAATTTTGAGTAGGGATTGGTCTGAAAAACTGCATGGGTATATTTCTACTGATTGGTCACATATGTGGCTTCCCTATAAGGGTAAGCCAAATCAAATTAGGATCGATCGGGAAAAACATATGGCCCATACAGTTACTGAATTTGAGCAAGAAAACCAGCCGGTAGCATTCAACAACAACATTTTGGGGAATTATTCATCAGAGTCATTTTTTGGTAACTTTACTGCCCAGTCATCCCCTTTCTCAGTCAATCATTTTACATCTCAGATTGAGAATTTTTCACAAACAGATAGGTCTAGATGTTTCAATGATGCTGAGAAAACTGTAAATACATTTGTTAATACTTCTTTATTTTGGTCATTATATTTCGATGGGTCCAAGTCTAGCGAGGGCTCAGGAGCAGGATGTATTTTGGTTAGCCCACAAGGAGAAAAGACAATGCTGTCCTGTAGGCTAGAATTTGAATGTACTAACAATACAGCCGAATATGAAGCCTTAGTCCAGGGATTATATAAAGCAATCGGCCTTAAAGTGCAATATCTAAAAGTATTTGGCGATTCTGAAATTATTGTTAAACAGGTGAGGAATGCAATTCATTGTCTTTCAAATCACCTCAAGCATTATCAACCACTAGTACAAGAACTTACTCCGCACTTTTCCGCATTCAACATTTCCTCCATCCCCAGGTCTCAAAACTCGGCAGCCGATCTCCTAGCCAATGTAGCTTCCAAGCTTCTACCTTCTGAATACTACAGCCTAGATAGATTTTCCGTAGAATTGCTTTTTAGGCCTTCAATTCCTGACAATGTCACTAATTGGAGAGTATTCAACCATGATGAGGATATTTTACAATTCTTAACTTCTAAAAAGTCCTATGATAATCAAATCGTTGAGGAAGATGAGCATGACTCCCAAATGAGAGAAACACCTCAGGAAAATGCAATTCCTAAGCCTGTGGTAAAACTGGAGGATCTTTATGATATTAAAGACAGGTTTAAACCTGTGACTAATGCAAAGCTCCAAAGTTCTACCCTTAGGTTTGAATTGATAAATCTTGGCACCGAACAAACTCCTCAAAACATTAACTTAGGACTAGGACTTTCCTTGGAAGAAAAGGAGGCATTCATTAAACTGTTAAGAAAAAATAAACAGGTTTTTGCTTGGAAATATGATGATTTGAAGACTTATGATACATCCATTATCCAGCATACCATTCCGGTACTCCCCGATCAGAAACCGATTCAGCAGAAGTTAAGAAAAATACATCCAAATTTAGAGAGCCAGATAAAATCGGAACTTAACAAACTCTTGAAAGCCAAGATTATTTTTCCTGTCCGACACTCAAACTGGGTCTCTAATATGGTGCCAGTCAGAAAGAAAAATGGTGACATTCGAATTTGTATTGATTTCAAAAATTTGAACAAAGCGAGATTGAAAGACAATTTCCCATTGCCTACTATGGAGCAAATACTTCAATCAGTAGCAGGCTCTGAATTGATGTCCTTTCTAGATGGTTTCTCAGGATATAACCAAGTCTTGGTTCATCCTGATGACCAGCTTAAGACTACATTTAGAACAAAATGGGGAACATATGCATATCAGAAAATGCCTTTCGGACTTATAAATGCAGGGGCAAAATTCCAAAGAGCGATGGATACAACTTTTAGAGGGTTGATTAATAGAACAGTAGTCATCTATCTAGATGATATTACTGTATTCTCTAAGGAGAGGTATAATCATTTGCATGATCTAAATCAAATATTTCAACGTTGCAAAAGATATGGTATTTCTCTTAACCCTAAAAAGTCTTTCTTTGCTCTTGATCAAGGGAATCTCTTGGGTTTTATTTTGTCCAAAGATGGCATTTATATTGATCCTGATCGGATCAAAGAAATCTCTGAAATCCCTATCCCGCACAATAAAAAATCGATGCAGTCATTTTTAGGCCAGATCAATTTTGTTAAAAGATTTGTTCTAGATTTTTCTCAAATTATTTTACCACTTCAAACAATGATTAAGAAGAATTCAGCCTTTAAGTGGGGATCAGCAGAAAAAGAAGCTTTTGATCTAATCAAGCAATCAATAATCAATGCCCCAACCTTAAATACTCCAAATTTTTCTAATCATTTTACATTGTATACCATCGCATCCAACTCGTCGTATGCTGTAGTACTTACGCAACTAAATGATCACAATCTGGAAGCACCCATTTCATTTTTTAGCTCAAATCTTCAGGGTGCTGAATTGAATTACTCCGATGTAGAAAAACAAGCCTTTGCTGTATTTAAAGCAGTCAAACATTATAGACCCTTCCTTTTGAAAACCCACACCAAAGTTATAGTTCCTTTCCCTGCAGTTAGGCAACTTTTAATCCAAAAAGAACTGGGTGAAAAAAGGGCAAATTGGGCCACAGCGCTTCAAGAGTATGACTTGGAAATTAGGCCAGCAAAGATTGTTAGGGGCCAAGGTTTTTGCAGGATATTGGCAAGAGCATCCAACATTCCAGAATCAAGCGATATAGATCAAATTGAAGAAATCAATCAGATAAGTGTTACTGATTCTGAATCTCAATATGCAGATTTAATCTTTTATTTAAAGAATGGTTATGCACCTCCAAACCTGTCTTACAAAAACAAAAGGGCCATTAGGTTGAAAGCAAAGAATTTTACAATTATTGATGATGTGCTTTTTAAGCAGAATTATGATTCTATCTTATTAAGATGCCTTGAGAAGCCTGAAGCACAAAAGGTTTTGCAGGAGTTACATGATGGACCAGCAGGAGGACATTTTGGAGCTGATACAATAGCTCACAAAATTATTCATGCTGGATACTATTGGCCTACTCTATTTAAAGATGCCCACGAGTATGTAAGGAAATGCCTCAATTGCCAAACTTCTAGTGGAAGACAACGTAAACCAGCTTTCCCTCTGCAACCAGTCAACATTGAACAACCATTTGAGCAATGGGGATTGGATATCATTGGGGAAATTACTCCACCGTCTTCCAAACAACATAAGTATATCCTTACTGCTACCGATTATTTTACTAAGTGGGTGGAGGCCATTCCTTTGAAGACAACAAATTTGAAACAATCATTGAATTCATAGATCAATTCATCATTACCAGGTTTGGTGTCCCAAATGCTCTTGTTTTTGATAATGCATCTTACTTTTCAGGCAATGCTATGTTTGATTTCGCTATTAAAAGAGGATTTAAATTAAAATATTCTGCTAATTACTATCCCCAGGGTAATGGTTTAGCAAAGTCTACTAATAAAAATCTGATCAAAATCATTAAGCGAACTATCGAACAGAATCATAAAAACTGGCACAAATCCTTAATGTTTACATTATGGGCTGATAGGATAACACAGAAAGCTTCTATAGGATCTTCTCCGTTCAATCTTGTGTATGGAAAAGAAGCAGTACTGCCCACAAATCTTGTTCTTCCTTCACTAGCCCTAGTTCAGTTCATTGAGGAATGTCCTTCCTCTTCTATTCAGCTTAGACATGACCAAATTCTAAAATTAGAAGAGGAAAGAGAAAAAGCCAGGGTTATTCATGCCAAACATCAGCAAGTCATCAAGGCAGCTTTTGATTCAGTCTCATCCGGTTCAAAACAATTCCAAGTCGGTGATTTAGTTCTGAAATGGGACAAAGCCCATGAGGACAAGGGTAAACACACCAAGTTCCAGAAGATGTGGCTTGGACCATTTCAAATCTGTGAAAAGATAGGCCATTCGACCTTTATATTGCAAGACTTATCAGGGTTGAGAGATTCTCTCCCTGTTAATGGCCTTATATTGAAGAAATTCTTTAATTGAGGAGGTAACCCCTTCTCCTTTTAGTTTGATAGATTTTTGTAGTTTGTAGGATTTGCAGAAAATAATGTTGTAAGGTATCTACTATTGACCTTTGCTATGTTTGAAAATTTGATCTACAGGAGTACAGTGATATTTGCTTTTAAAATAATAGAACTCTTAACCAAAAGGGATAATTTCTAGGAAATTAGGTATCATTGTATTCTGAAACCACACTTCAAGTTTTGTGAACTCCTATCAAAATTTTAAAAGTATTGTAAATCATTTTCTGTTTTTAAATTGGTCTCAAAAAGTTATCAATATCAAGATAGAAGCTAATCCAATTTCAGCATCTTCAACTCTTACCCTGTCATCCATTTACTCTTAAGGAGAAAATTGTTCATCCCATTCACTAAAGTTTATGATTACTCATAGTGTAATTCTAAAATATTTGATAGAAAAGATAAGAGGTCTTATTACAAGCCTGCTTGCCATGTTCATAGGGAAATAGTTTAACCGACATTACCAATACTGCATACCATAACAGGGTAATGGCTTAGAATTATAAGACAAGGGGTCTCATCACGAGCCGGCTTGTTCGGTTAGATTACTACCAGTGAATGGCATTGTCAATAGCTGGCCACCAAACCAGGACAATGGCTTTTTATCTTATTAATAACAGAAAAGAAAATGGAATACAAAATATGAAAACATGTTTTGAATTCATTCTGTTAATCACACTCTTAATTGGATGGAACAATGGACAATAGCATGGTTAAAAGGTATCCCTGTCGAAACTATGAACGTTTGCTGGCAGCAAAGGCTCTACCTATGACAGATGAGTTTACTATAAAAGCTGATTTGGAAAGGTTTTCTGCTTTATCATTATAGACCAATAAAGGCCTATTTAAAACTTAGAATGTATTTATTTTCTTAAAAAAGAAAGGAGGTTAGCAAAATAGTTTCATTTTACTCGGAATGCATATATACCTAGTTATATTAGGATTTTCCCCTTTGATTAGAACTCTATTTTGAAAAAGTTTAAGTATTTCTATGCTTTCCAGAGATAACTGGTTCTTCCAGCGAATCGCCAATTGTTGTGCGCTACAACAACCCCCCATTTCATATCATGTTTATTTACAAAATTATTATATGAAATGGGTCCCTTTAGAGTTTAATTGGTATCAATATTGTATTGTTCAAAAAGGTCCGATAACGAAATGAATACATTATATAAAAAACCTTTTGAAAAACCCATGTGATCAAATAAAACAATCCTTTTTCATTGCGATAAAGCGATCGCAAGATCGCATATCGCAATGACATAAGGGAGCATAAGTAACTGGCACATTGTCCTCCGCCGATGCGATATCGCTATCGGCTATCAGCTATCGTCAATACTTCATGCACATTTTAAAGCGCCCCCATACCATTAGCCCCGATGCGATGCGCAATCGGCGATCGGTGATCGGCGATATATAATACATATCTTATGTGATCCCAATACCCCGATGTGATGCGATATCGCAATCGACAATTGGCAGTGTTTCATCCACATTGTTAAGGCGCCTGGGTAATGTATTCCGATGTGATGCGATATCGCAATCGGAAAATCGGCGGCAGGTTGTCAATATTATATATAATCCTCATTCTCCCGACGCGATGCGATATCGCTATCGGCGATCGGAGGTTTTGAATAGTGTCAATACAAAAGGTTTAAGGTTGCCCCGATGACTGATTGCGATAAAGCACAGTTTTCGAAAAAGCCATTAAATGAAGGGATATCATGATTTGTTTCATATTAAAGGCTTGATCCATCCAACAATGATTCGCCTGCGCACAACCGACAAAATGCCCACAACACGCTTAAATGAATCATTCGGCCGATTAACGATATAATGGGCATTTAAGATTGGCAGGTTTTAAACGGCCATTTAATGTGATCGTAAGTCCTAAAATCCTCCCATGGATTGTGTCTGCGCCCATTTTAAAAGCTAATCCCTTATTACGCATCTGTCAATATTTCTCATCACTTGCAAGTTTTCATTGTTATTTCTCTGTATTACGTATATTTGCGCCTCTGTGCAGAATTCATCCAAAGGAGAAAGCTCAAGCAAAATGGGGAAGAAATCCAAGAAGACCACAGGTGCTTCCACTATGCCAGCTGCAGGACAGGTTCTCACTGACAAGAAGAAAGGATTAATTTCGGATACAACATGTTCAGGTCTCGGCAGAACTACTTGGCAGGGTACCTACAACTTAATCGAAATTGAAGAACCTACGGTGACAATAGTAGAAGCCACTGTTGATTCCACTCGGAAATCTGAGTGCACTCTTAAGGATTTAGCTGACTCCTTCCTTCACAGGATAGCAGCCAGGGAGAAAATTCTCCCATACACAGATGTAGTACGTTGGGCAATTGAAGAAATCCCAATCATGGACAGAACCTTCAGCACCAGGGATGGGAGGATTTTCGGGTCATTCAAAGCTGAGGACTTGAGGCAAATGTACCATTTGCCTAAGCCAGAGAAGATATACAATAAGGCGTTCCTAGAAAAATTCGCAAACGAGAATGAAATTGAATCCGAACCCATCAGGGATTGGAGACAAAATCCGGCAAAGCACAAACATGAGTCTTCCGGTAAGTACTCAGTTGATTCCCTGACTTCTCCTTATTGCTACGCTGGAATAATGATGTGTAGATTGTGGGGATTGCATGACTCCTCTAATTTCACCATAGAGATGGTTCCTTTAATGGAAGCTGCAGTGAACAATCAAATAATGGATTGGGCCACTATTCTCTCAGATAAACTAGCCAAAGTTGTTCTTGATTTTAGAAATCAGACTGTCATCTCTGAAAGAAAAATTTCCCCATTCTATTACAGTGCATATATTTTAGATACATTATGTTTCAATTCTAAATTTCCCGTGCTCGGCTGGAGGTGGACGCCACAAGATCCCACGGCTATCCACATATACCATCAGAAATTATGGAAGTCCTCTTACAAGCACCATCTGTACCAAATCTGCAATGGCTTTATGGTGCCTATTTATTATTCTATTTTTGATAAACCCATTCCCAAGATTTCCTATCAAGCTTCGTTTGATTTAACAGTGGTAGGGAGTTGGTTTGGAGAGGAAAAATTCACTTATGTTAGAGTTTTCGGTAGCCAAGCCAAACCACATGTTCTCCCTTTGTACATACCAGATAAACTGCTAGCAAGAGAAATCGCTTATTAGATTACGGCTGAGAGTGTTACACAGACTCTCAAGAAGAATAAGAAGCAGGGCTGGCCCTCATTCCCCTTAAGATGTGGTGTTTATACTCTGCACGATCTCAAACATGCTGAAAAGGAAGCCACAAAGATTAAATCATTAACTCTGACGACTCTTCCAAATAGGCACTTTGATCCAAAGAAAGTTGCCTATAATGCACTAGAATAGGCCAAATTGACAAAATTTGAGCATAAAGAAGATATGTTTGACGACCTGTTCGTTTCAGCCGAATCAATAGGTCAGGCTAAAGAATTCGCTAGAATGAAATATAATGATGAAGGGTTGACTGAGTTTAATAAACTTAGAGAACAGAGGTTGCAAACTCTGCCTCTAGATTTACTAGCAACAACCCCGGTGACATCATCAAGCGAGGCTAGTCGGCAACAGTCAAAGGAACCTCCGATTATAACAAAGGATCATAAGAAGGAATAGGAGGAAAGGCAGAGAAAAGAAAAAGAAGAAAGGCAGAAGAGAGCACAGGAGGAGAAACAGAGGAAAGAGAAAGAGGAACAACAAATGAAAGAGCAGGAGGAAAGACAAAAGAAGGAACAAGAGGAGCAATAGAAGAAAGAGCAGGAAGAAGTGCGGAAGGAGTTTCAAGCCGAAAAGCAAAAAAAAAGCACCATTGATGTCAATATAGATACTCGTATTGACCCTAAATTGCTCCAGGAATGGAAGCAATTTGACTCTATCATCAGTGGGTTGGAATGTTCCAAGGATACAGACACTTCCAAGACAAACGATACACAGGACATCACTTCACCTCAGGTTCTAAGCGGAACCAGCGGCCCACCCAGTTCTAAAGAGATAGAGGTAATACCAAAGGACCCCTCCGACCAAATTATTTTGCAGGTAGAAGATATTCCTCCCCTGGATGTCTTCTACAACCCAAGGCATAAAGCGGTGGTTAAACGACAAAGGAAAAGAAGAAGGACTGATCAACCTTCCCTTTTTCCAGAGCAAACTATCACGGGCAATGTAGTTTGGAAGGAGGAATTTGACCCCTCCGATGACCTGACAAAACTGTCACAGTATGCAGGAGCTTATTCGGCAGCGACAATAGACAAGGCATCGGAGGTAAGCCTTTTACTGAAGACAAAGGATCAGGAGATTTTCTCACTACAGGCACAGCTGAGTGAGGTAAAGCAAAAAGAAGAACAGGCAGAGCAGCAATTGTTGACTCAACAGCAAGTGAACAGTCAACTAACTCAACAATTGTAGGCAGAAAAGCAAAGGATCAACCAAAGCGCGATCCAGAAACAGAAGGAACTATCAGAGGCATTGGCACAATTGAAGGCAGCAAACGAGCAAATGATGAAAATAAAGGATGAGCAAATCACTCAATTGTCATCGCAGCTCGAAAGAATAAAGGGCGCTCCACAAGTGGATGAATTCAGAGCAGAAGCATTACAAATAAACACTGCATTAATATCCCAAATTAGGCTCCTTTGTCAACAAATCACTCAGGCAGAGCCACTGTGTGAGTTAACGACATCCATAAATCAGCAGGTAGAGAAGGCCAGAAATGAATTAGATCAAGCCGAAGAGATCATAACTGCATTTCTTGACTGGCAAGATTCTGATCAAGGGAGAGCAGCAAATTTTCCCAGGATCTTAGAAACACATAAAGATATACTCTTCACAGAATGGCAGTCTCAGATGATGAAAGCAGAGAGGGCGGCTTCAAGATGTAAATCAACTTCCAGCAATCTAGTTGAACTAGTTAACAACACTCTCTACTTATCAAATATGATTTCCCAATGTACACCAGGAAAGTTGACAACAACAAACACATTGGAGCAATCATGTTATCCTGATTTAGAGGAAAAGGGGAGATTAATCGCCGAGATTAACAGTTTAACCTTCGAGGCATATTGGCTCTTCCTGATTAAGTTGCATACACAGAGAGCCGCCCTTAAGTGCCTAACAGATGCGATCGGGTATATGATTCCCGATATTCAGGATGCCACCTATGCCGCCCAACTCAGTTCGCGCCTCAACAAACCTCCTGAAGTAGAGCCAATGCTTGCGATAAGTCAGCTCAGATATAAAGGCAAGCAGCCTACCTGATGAATCATGTCGCCAACTGCCAGATCACTGAGAAAAATAGGATCAAGATTCATTAATGCCAATTAAATAGGATTTCTGTTTTATTAGATATTTAGATTAATTTAGTATTTATAGACCCTTTCATTGTTTTGGAAAGGGTCGTAAAGTTTTGTACCAGACTTAAAAAATGAAGTTTGCACTATTGTGCTTCAGTCAATATTCTTTTATGAAACTGGACCAGTTGTTCTTAATTCAACAAGGAGGCTTTTTATGCAATTGTGCACTATTGTCTTTGTTGAGAATGTTTCTGCGTTGAAGGAAGAATTACAAGTAGCGATTGATATCGGGAGTGTCAAAGCAGCTCATATGGTATTTCTATCTATGCCTGAATTCATTCCTGTTATGTGAATTTTTATTTGATTATCCTTGCTATTGTTGATTATATGCATGCGCTTTAACAGCAATTCTACATTCTTTCCACTATTGGATGTTTTATGATATGCTTTCCTTTTAATCAGTTATATGTCGATAATATAAATGATGAGTGTGGTAATATCGCTTTAATCGCTTTGCTTAACTATTTAGGCACAATAATCTTGAATGAATTAATATCTATGTCTGTTAGATGGAGTCATCTATATGCCTGTCTTTAGACACAGACCATCAAAAGCTACACTTTAAAGCTCAATAGATTCCCGGGATAGTTCATAGTTTTTGTATTCTTGTCAATAAATTTAGTTATTCGCTCATCGCTAGCTCAGTTTATACATCACCCATTCATCCCGTTTATCCACTTTTGGGAAACTGGTCCCATTATCCCCAGTCGGAGCCACTATTCCAAACGGAAAAGGAGTTGTACTAAGGTCCGGACCGGGTGGTTATCCCCAATGTTGTGCAGCGATTTTCGAGGCTTCAACACGTCCTTAACTTGACAGTCATGTACTTCTTCAGCTCCATCGAAATATGCCTTTAGTCCATAAGACCAAGGGTTGTGACCTTGTTTTTTTTCATCGAGAGCTAAAATCCTGACGAAGTATAGGATCCAAATTATATTTATTTTTTTACATCAACAGCTACCTAAAGGCTCAATCCTCTAAATGTCTCTGGACGATGAACATGAAAATGGGCCTACTACCTTGTCACATGCCTTTCCTAATAAATCATTAACATGTAAACTTGCATGCAAACACATTCACCTAACGCAAAGTCTGGTATAATACCACAGCATCAAGAAAACATCATGACACATGGATATATCTATGTGGTGCTACTTGTCATATGGATTTGGCCTACTTGGCCACCAAAAATGCCAAAACTTCCTACCGTGTGTCACTTATACAAAATGTGCCATATCATTTGTTGATTTCATGGTGACTTATTACTAATGTTAGTGTAATATGTCAACATGCCATGCCATCACACTATCTTAGTTAGCACCATATGTACACCACATTATTGGTCTTGGCATTCTTCCACATCATCAATCTATATAGAGAAGGAAAGGTTATGTCCAAGTGCTTTTTTTGAGATTCCATTAAAATAAATCCTCGAGCACGAAAACTCATTCTACAATAGAACTTCACCAACACACATAATCCTATATACAAGTATGGGTTTGGAAATCTTCTGCGCTGACATCCACAAATTGATTAATATATCCAAACATCTAAATAATTTTGGTCTTAGTACAAGATGGGTCCCACACCAGTCTATGGGTTCAATAGTTGAAGCCATTTTCCTTGTGCACTTTCAATATCTTCATAGACTAGGCCCCATGGAATTTGGTGGTCCAAGCTATTTTCCTTACAAACTTTCTATATCTTCCCATATTGGGTCCCATGTCAATTCGGGGCTTCAGATGAATTTCAACCCAAAATGGCTTAGTTATGCATTAACTTCAAACCACCTTTTCTCCTTGATCCTTGGGAGATTTTCTACGTGACATATATCATTGGAAACGTATTTCTGAGGCCTATCTATTTCATGACATTGTAGGAGCATCTAATATGATCTTTTGTAGTTAAAATTTCTCCAAATATATGCTCCATCCTTGACTTTAAACCTCCTCTGAGATCAATTACAAAACTTTTCCAATAGTACTCTTGAAGAAGACCACATCCTATAGCAATATTAGTAGCTCCAAACACTCATTCCAACTTCGATAAAAAAGCTTGAGCAACTATATGATTCCTTGTAGGATCCTATAGGATTTCTTTTTCACCACGGAGCACATTGAAGGCACCTACAAATGGACAAAGAGAACCCTCCAACACCATGAAAGGTAAGCATAAGGTGTGCAACCCCTAAAAATCATGTTGTGAATTCATTAAATCATAAGATAAAATTTTATTTGTGCAAAAGGGAATGGTTTCAAAAAGACAACCATATTAGTAGTGGTCTTGGTCAATTTGGAAACCAACTCCACTTATTTGAAAATTAGTTCCCATCATGTGGGAAAAGTGAATGAGACAAATTGGCTATCCTTCAAAAAAGTGGTTCTTTTCACTAATAATGATCGTATGAGGTAGATATACAAGATACATGAAGTTTTATGAGGGTAGGTATCTAACTTAGTGTTGTGCACTAATCGCTCCTTCTCAATACCAACCAAACTCATCTCCACTTGAACTAAGAGTTAGGTCAACCTCACCACCCATCCTCCATTTAGTGGTGTGCATGAAAAGAATTTATGATGGGCCCATGATGATAATTCCCATTGCTACTAGAAGAGGCTATAGGTTACAAAATTTAAGTTACAAAGCTACAAGAGATAGGTCGCAGAATGTTAGAGAAGATAGAGGGTTTTCTACAAGAACATAGTGTGTTTCTGAAATCACTCACAATGAACCAAAGCATGTTGTAAATAGCTTGGTACTCTAAAATATTTTCATTTGAACTCTTTCCACCACGTTATCTTACATTTGGAATCAACCTATTGGGTACTTGTTAGACAATTATCAGTAAGTTTTTTTCTAGAACTCTTTTACCAAAACTGTGAATTAAGGAAGAAAAAAAGAATTTATTAGTTTTCATACATAATTCCTAATATGATTGTTGAGAGATAAGGGAAGTTTATGTTTCTTTTACAATTTTAGTAGAGGTTGTGTGTGTTTACAATTGAAAAAGGTACAATTTATCCTACTGCCACAAGAAACTTTGTATCATGTAGGAGCACAACAACAATTTCTTCTACCTAAAAACTTATCAAGGGTTGTCCAAATCTGTGAAACCAAACCCAAAAATTTGTAAGAACTCAATCATACAAAATGGGGATGGATTTAATATAATGGATCCAAATGATACAAATAGAATACAATAGAATTTGAAGGTTGTTGTTATCTTGGAAAACTGTCAATGGTTAGGATTGTTTGAAAAACTCACAGGGTTTGATGATGAGGTTGCTATGGAATTTGAAAAGCCATGAGGGTTAAGAATTGGTCATTGCATTCAAGGGATTTTTATCTATGTCAACGAATATTGCATCAATAGGTTCACCACTCTCCCTAAGGGTTTGAAATGGAACAAAGAAGGGAGATTAAAAGCCATCAATACCTAGAGAGGATTCTTCCTAGCCAATGAAGAAATTGGTGAGGATAAAAATGAAATTATAAGGGACATTCTACCCAACCCTTTATATTAGGTAGTCTATCACATTCTCAAATACATTTCCTATGAGGGTATGTCTCTCAATTTAGACTGCTATATGAGCTGATATTTTAGGCTCACTTTCCAAATCATGAATTATTAAGTATCATCTACTTCCTTCTCCAACCCCTTAAGGAGATGAGCACCAAAGTCAAAGAAGGCAAGAATAATTACTTGGTCCATCAAAAACTGATTAATTTATTAGTTATTGATTCCTTGGAATACCTTCACTATCCCATCACTTGAATGAATTTTGTGGAAATGGACATACAAGCATTCCTAGAGACCCAAGGATAATTCAATAAACCTAAGAATAGATCAACCAAGAAAAGGAAAGGGAAGGTAATGACCAAGCCTGCAAAACAAAAAAAGGGAGAAACCCTAGAAGAGGAGGAGAAGGATATTGCAATCTGACTAGCAAGCCTTAACACTCCCACGAAGTTAAAGCAAGTAGGAATGTTCAAATAATTGTGTATAGTAGAAGGAAAAGTGCCAAGATAAGATTTAATGGAAAGCTAAAACCTTCTTCTGCTATTCCCATTACCATTGAGGAAACATCCAGTTAGAGGGGGAAGGCTACCGGAGGGAAAAGAGCAAGAATCACAAGAACTAGAGGCATAATAAGGTGAAGTACAAGCATTCCTTAAGAACACATAGTAGAAAGTAAAACTATAGGTACATGATGCCCATCTATAGGAGAATTGTCTGGAGCTATAGGAGGTTAATAATTTAGCCAAACAATCATCCCTAAGGAGACATTCTTCAATTTTCTCTTGGCATGTTGTAGAAACATTAGGAAGAGTACTCCCTGAACACATAGTGCCCCACTTACTACTTGAGGTGGATAAATAAAAAGTAGAACTCATAAGTGGAGGAGAATATATCAAGAGAAGTGGGTAGATTATATTTATAAAATAAATTATGAGATGAAAAGAATGAGGGAATACATGGCCTTTTTAATGATAGATGAATAAAATAGCAAGGAATAGCTTGAAAAGGAGAACAAACAACTAAGGATCCGATTGCAACAAAAACATGGGTTTCTACAAGAAAAATACACTCATATTACATCATTGGAAACATGTTAGGGAGTATGGCACATCTCTTCCTCGAGAAAATTAGATGTAGAGAGCCTTCAAAGACTTACTCATTATTTGTGAAAGAAAAGTGGTGTAGATTTTGGATCATCTAGATTGCATAGAAAGGGACCATCCATCTGCAAGAGACCAAGGAGTTAATTAGTTTTTTTATATATTGTAGTATGGAGTACATGGCCAAGGTTGTTGAATTCTACCTCCACAAACGTTTTCTTACATGTTTAACCATATGGTATCCAAACCCACACCTAGCGGATGCACAATTGTTATCCCTAGCATCTTGGTTATGTCATGAGGAAAAAAGGGTTAAGGAGGTAAAAAAAACCATATATGGGGAACTAAGACAGCCATTGTTGATCAAGACTAATCACCCAAACCCTTCTATACTCACTTCAAGTTATTCCATCCTTGTAGAAGACCCTTGGGTAGTGGAAATTTGGAAGTAGATACAAGTGGAGGCCATCCTCCACTTTTAAGACACTTTCAATTTTTTAGGAGATGATAGATCACAAGATTTACAAAGGAGATGGAAAGCATTGCCACATATCATGAAATCAAATAATAACATTTTCATGGTTGATTATAGGAAACACTTGCCAAGAATCCGTTATAAAAAAAGATTTATAGAGGTTTAGACTCCAGTGGATTGGGCTTAGGTTCTATCCACCCTTGTTGTTGGGACCACAATAACATTAAATTCAAGTAGAGGAGTCCAAAGAATGACAACCCATAGAAGAAAATACATGTTTCCATGCAGCATATATAACCACCTCTAACTCATATTGGGATGCCAAACGCTTACTAGAGAGATGAATGAGAAAAAACAGAGGGAAGAAGAAAAGCAAGTTTCTCAAAGGGTGAGCATTATTTTTAGTAGGGGGTGATGAGCCTCCCAAATAGGTAAAACATAAGGCCCATCTGACCACTCCTATGCACATACAAGCTATATTAAACCTAATTTTTCAACTTAGTGACACACTTTTGTGAATTAATGAGTACTTAGGAGGGGAAATGAGGCTTTCCATATTTTATGTTCCTAACATGATTATGGTGTAGGATTTTGACGATATTTTTCATGAGCCAATGAGATATATTCAACAGACTTGTTCCCTACTACATGATAATCTCAACTTGGTCACTTGAGGGTATTTAATGCCCCTTACTACTGCTACAAGGGGACCTAGAAAGTAAGGTCCCCTTTTATAGGGATTTTTGGAAGGAAATTCAGTCCTCCCCTCAAGGAGGTTACTCCCCACTCATTGTGTAAATAAGAGCATAGAGTAGCCCAACATACATGTATATACTTGTTTGAAGAATAAGATAAAACTCTATATTAACGTTTCTAAGGATTTTTTGTAACTCTATAATGTACAAATAATTTTTTAGTTAATGGAAGTGATATCCTATTCCAGATCTTAGTCTAGATTTCTTCTAAGGTTTTGAGGTTCCTCAAGTGAGGGTCCACCCTAGGTGCTCCATATCCCTTTTGTATTATTCATGTTTATTCATTTGTTTATTTTCACAAATAATTTTTGAAAGTTACTTTTGTTTATAACACTAATGTATGGTTAACTAGAGATTTTTAATGAATATTATTTTCTTGTAGGTTATCTTAGCACTTTATTATGATAATTACAGTATCTACATTAGTTAAATCAAATTTTCAACTTGCATTTACTTCATTTCATTTGTTTCTGCTCATTTATTGGTCATTGTTTTCCTACACTACTACATGTTTTGCTACATGAAGCACATGGATTTGAGTTTTTCTAGGTTACACTTGAAACTAGATGATTTGATGCTTTTAATGGGTTTATTTTATCATTTCTAGCTTCTCCATAGCTTTCTTTCTTCTCAAACTTGTATTATTTGTGGTTACCTTCTTGTTGGACTATCTCTTGTAGAAAAACAAGGTCTCATGTAGCAATTTGTAACCAGCCTTCCATACTCACTTAGATTTGCAATAAATTCATGATTTGTATTCTTGGATATATTAAAACCCTCCTACAACCCTTCAAATGGAACTTGGAGGTATAGATACCTTATAGATGCTTTTGATTGTTTTTCTTCAGAAAAATGTTTTTTTTTTCTACAAATTAGGGTTTACAATTTACAGGATTTCATTGTGGTACTATGTTTTAATTTCATTTCAAGATAACATAGAGGTGTGAAAGTGTGTTTTATTTCATTGTAGATAGCGTAGAAGTGTTCCTTCCTTTATTGGGAGTAATCTAGGTCTATGTTGCATTTTCCTTTCAGCTAGTTATTTTCTACAATTGCAATTTTCCTATAACATAGATTAGTCAACTTGGTCTTTATACATCTATATTTCATTTCAGTATTTCCACCAACAAAAAAGTCAACTAAAGGGGGGTTAATTCATGTTGTACATATATTGCTAATCCCACTTAATTTTGTATGAACCTTGGGTTGACAATTGAAGTTGATACCCTTGGGAGTTGCAACAACGTTGTTGCAATACTAAGGGCCATCAACACCTCCCAAAATTAAAAGCTCTTTTCAGCTTGGATGATCTTCAGTTAGACCCTACAATGATTCCTACATTTCAAGTCACTCTCCCTAAGTCATATAAGAAGAATAAGACTTAACACACAAACCAACACTTGAGTGAAATGCATGGATATTCTTCCATCATTTCCCTTATCTTCCATATTTTTGTGATACACTCATTGTTCTTTGTGAAATTGATGCAACTCATAAGGTAGTCTACAACCCCCTACTTATGGACCCTAGAACCTCTTCTATACTAGGGCAGGGAACCAGTCCGCAAATTATAAACATTGTTACACTTGATGTGGAGATGGCAAAGAACACTCACATATCCTCTACCAATCATCATCTATGGGATATCTTGATGGAAAAAATAGAAATGTTATTCATTCAATGTTTTTCAGATATTTGGTGGACTAAACCAAGAAATATGGGGACATTACCTAGAATTTATAGCCTTCTTAAAATATGTTACAACTTTGAAGTAACTACCTATGATGTAAGCACAACTAATATCAATATGGTTGTCCTATTTAAATATTTATACGAGACACAAATACTATCAGCAATCTCAAAAGAAACAGGATCAATGTGTTTGAAATTAAATGTATTTACAAGTATAAAACACAAGACACATGTGACATATTATCAAAAATGCATTTATGGTCATGTAACAAGCTTTTTAAAACTCATTATTTGTATTTAAAATAAAAATGTATTAACAAGAGAGATACTATATACAACATAAAAGATACTATGATAAGGGAAGTAAAGAAAATAAATGAAAGAAATAAGACATAGGATGGTAAGATGATAAATAGATTCTTCATTGAGTATATTTGAAAATATTGTTCAGATATAATAAACTCAAACTCAACAGATTAAAGATAATCTGTGACAAAAATCTCCTTTACAAATGACTACATCTATGAACCATATAAGTCAAATGCAAGTAACAAGAAAAATAAATAAGCCTTGGCCTTGTTGTAGCTAGCTCAATGAGACCTTTTTGACATTAGTATGCTACTGCACAAAATGCCAATCATCAGTTATGACAAATATACTTAACTCAACAAGTAAGTCTTTCATACCTCCCCTCATTTTCTACTATCTAAAAGAAATCTTGTAACAAGAATTTCATGAGACCCATATATCCAAATAAAAAAACAAATCATCCTAAATATGAAAAAATAAAACTAAATCATACCATATTATGTGTAACATTTCTATCTCTTTTTTCCTTCCTCAAGCAAGTATTTGTAATCCAGCTTCCTTTGAGATGATATGCCACCATTGTATTTTATTTTGGCTCGGTTAAGTAATAAATTGACTTGAATAAGTATGAAGGAAAATAATTTAAATGTTTGACTCCTAATAAATTGGAAACATCGTGTGACTAAAGAGTGATGGAGGAACCACATCCATAACCATATTATGTCATCATATTTCATAGATTCTTTTAAATAAAATTCAAATCATGCATCATAATCCATTTTGTTTTTCGCATAAACATGCACAGCATAACGGTCAACTATCAAAGACTGTCTCTCATTCGATAATCCACACACACCCACACACATATAAGTGAATTTAAAATTGCCATATGAGTCGAGCATCAAAACCATAAAAAAAAACTTCCACCAAAACAACATATGAGTCTAAGACTATATCATCAACTCAAAAACTAAAAATCTATAAGAGAAAACAATTGAGTTATCTGTTGTTTTAGAAAAAATGTTTTCAATGGGAATTATTGGCTGTTGTGTTGATGACTCTGCAGGATTTTCATTAGACATGATCTCATTTCCTTTGTCTCATTCCTTCAAGGATGCAACTGTAGAAAAAAGATTAAAATTAAAGTTTTTAGTATTAGGAGTATACTTCTCATTATTAGTAGTGGCAGAGTTTACTAGCAGTCGATAAGAATCAAAATTTTTATAAGCAGGGTGAATGACAACAATAGATTCAGTAGTAGGAGAACTAGTAGGAATATCATGAGTGGTTGTAATAGAAAAAGGCACAATATATTTCAGATAGGAATTGGGGTTGGAGACTTAAGATGGAGAATCCTATGAATGAGTGCTCGAGGAATGAGAATGAGAAGACACATGGTGAGCAAGACTAGTGAGGATTTGTCCCCAGCCTTTGTCTTCTATGTGAAAAGGGTCTGGTGAAAAATTTCATCCATCATCATGAACATTATCCAAAGTATTATTGGTAGGGTTCTATACAGGTATTGCATCCATATTTTGGAGGGGCCTTATAGGGAAATAAGCACCCTTGTCAAAGACAAGGGGTTGATAGGTGACTCTAGGAGAACCAAAAAAGAAGTGCCCAATATTAGCCAATTGATGAAATTCTTTCACGTTCTCATTAAAATGAACAAAGAAACATATTTTCTTATGTCTTCTAGTATCCAAAACACTAAGAGGCATATTTCCTCTATCTAGGCCCATATTGTGAGGTCTACGTGGATGGAAACTCATATCTATAAGTGAGCCACCAAATTAACAATAACAAATAACCAAAAACAAGTTGATATTTAAAACATTAACAGATTTCCCTTTTAAATCACTACAGTGAACTTGCATCTAAGACAAAAACCAATGAGCTCTCTTGTAGGAGGAATGTTATGCAACCAACTTACAAAATGGAAGAAAATATGGATCAATGACTTAAAATTATCCTCTTCGAGGGGAAAACCTCGTTTACATTACATAAATGAACAATTATTGGATGATACAAATTAAAAGACCTTCTTTATATATATAGGAGTCTAAGGGGTCACAATATAATCATATCCTACATAACAATAATAATGTAAGGGCACAACAATAACAATAGTGGGTTTCTATGGGGAATAACAATAACAATATGGGGGCTATATGGGCACAACAATAATAATATGGGGGCTACATTAGTATTATAGGGACCTAAGATGCTCATCTCCTTCAAAAACGTGTTGTCCTCAACACTTGAGTAGTTCTAGATGCTTATGTATAAAATTCTCATCCTCCCATGTGGAATCTTCAACAGGTAAGTTCTTCCACTTAATGAGATACTTTGAAATTGATTGATTCCTTATTTATCAGGTTATTATTTTCATGGCTGCTTCAGGCTCAAATATGGTTTTTCCTTCTTCATCAAGTTTTTGCAACATTGTTTGAACTGGAAGCTTGTCACTGATAACCTTCTTAAACAATGAAAAATGGAAAACTAGGTGTACTCAAGAAGATGCATGCAACTCCAATTTGTATGCCATATTACCAAACTTTTTCAGTACCTTGTAAGGACCATAGTACTTGGGTGATAATTTATTATCCTTCTTAGCTTGCTTGAGTGATATTTGTTTATATGGTTGTAGCCATAAAAATACCACCTACATCAAAATTTCTTTCACTGCAATGCTAATCTTCCTATTATTTCATTCGATTTTGTGCCAGAGTGAGGTTATCCTTTAAGAGTTGGAGAGCTTGTTGTTAATGCTAGATGTGATATTCCACAGCTTGAACCCTATAATTTTCTCTTATTTATGATGTGATGGATAGTGGATGATATCCATAAAGTGTCGTAAATGGGGTCATTTTTGCTGCAGTATGTCAGGAAGTGTTATATCACCATTCAAATAGAGGTAATCACTTGAACCATTGTGTTTGTTTATCAAATACAAAGAAACAAAGATATCCTTCCAAGCATTTGTTAACTATCTAAGTTTTCCCATCAGATTAAGGATGATAAGATGAGATATGAGCTAATTTTTAGTGTGAAAATTCTTAGAAGGTGTACCAAAAATACTTCACTTAAGTCACTAGGTGACAAGTGACCCTAACAAAAATTTGATGGCTATTGTCGTCTTAGATCTGAAATACAAATAGAAAACCTATAGTTAAAGAAGATATAACCCAAACCAAAAAGCAAAAATATAAAGAATCCAATATAATAACCCAATTGGAAAGACAATTTTAAATGAATTAATCTTTTATTGATAGCACCTAGTGAAGGAGATCTATAGATTGGTCTATAAGTCCTCGTCCGTGGGATGGGTCCTTTGATATCCTCGACACTTTATAAAATTGATCTTCTCTCTCAATGTGAAAAACCCAAAGAAAAGTGATGAAATCAAAATGGGAGCTCAAGAAAAATGATGATAATGATCATGGTCAAGAATGAATGAAAAACCCTCTATATAGAAGATATTGAGTTAATCTCGAAAATGGAGAATAATAAAATATTATTAACCAAATTAAGATCTAACTACTTGGAATAATTTATTATATTTATTGGAGAAGGAAAAGGAATTTAAAATGAATAAATACCTTTATTTAGAGATAATTAACAAATAAAATGATTTATTAATTATTTCGTGAGAAACAAGAAAGGTGTAGAGTCAAAATAACTATTAAATAGTGATTTAATAATTATTCTAATAACAGGAATAAGGAAATTCAAATAAATAATGATTTATTTAAATATTCCTAAGGGATTTAGTGAAATGTGATGAGGAATAATTATTAAATAATGATTTAATAATCATTCCTAGAGATAATTAAATAAATAATGATTTATCTAATTATTCTCATGGGGTTTTTTTATTTAAATCAGAAAATAATGTAATAAAAGTGGTTTATTAAATCATTTTCCACAGTGAAAGTGATTTTACTATGGTAAAATTAAATTTACATGGTGTATTTCAATCCACCTAGTTAGAAATGGCTAGGTGATCATTTTTTAGTGATAACAGATTGCCCCCACATGTATGAGTGTTAGGAGAAAATCATATGACCGAAATACATTGTAAATTACACTTTCACGAGATGCCAAAAGGGCAGTCAGAGAGAGAGAGAGAAAGAAATATGAAGCAAGTCAAGGATGGAAAAATAATGGAGGGGACGAGACCTACAATATTGATAGAAATATCTTTTTATGTGGTAGTACATGATCTCATATGAGGTGGGGAAGGCATACCCATACCCGCCAAGATAACTGAGTACAAAGAATAATGGTGAGCCCAACAATGTGGGACTGGGCTATAAAGTACATGATACAAGATACATGATATAGTGGCATTAATGGGCCATAAAATAATACAACGAATCCAATATACATAATGCACCTAGAAAAAAACATAGTCCAGGATTGAATAGAATAATATTTGAGTACATGAGATATAATGCCCTTCAAACTAAGATGGTGAGGGGAGATCATAACTAAGGAAGCCTGCTGAATAGGAAAGGGCTCTAAATATCTTAAGGATCATCTGGAAGATAAATGCTTGGTGTGGGTGCTATAAGTGGTGGAAGCCAAACCCATCGAATCAATAGAATTGCATCGGATGTTGGATCAACATCTGTGGTCATTCGAGCATGTGGGGGGCTATCTCAAGGGCCACCCCCTCATGAGGTCTGAAAACATCTCACACACAACCAGGAATCAATGGGACAATCGTCTTGATTACCAAACTATCAAGTGTATGAATCTCAATCATGTGATAAGAAGTTGATGTCGAGCACATGAGAAACAACCAAGTCAAAGGGCAATAATGAGTCCCTTTGCTTGATCCAAGGCACCAAGCAAAGATGGAAGCTAGAACCAAGGTACACCACCCTCTAGACCACTCTTTTGGAATAAATGTGCTAAAGTCTATAGAAGAGAGCCTACTAGAGTTAAGCAAATGAGGAAGCCTCAACAAAGGCACAAGGGAATATAGTAGAGTGATTAAAGGACTAACACCAGGGATAATGATGGAAGGAAACAAAATGGATGGTGGAATGACAGCTTCCCTTGTCAGAGCATAATAAAATTTGTTGACCTAGAAGCGACTGACTCAATTCCGGAGGGGATGGTCGATGACTCAAATGAGGGTTCTGCAAATACGGAGCATAAGAAATGGAGGTCAAATATAAATAAAATGGAATAAATGCGGTATGATGATGAATGAAACACTGTAACGGGACGTAATGAGGACTCAGAACAGACTCCATAAGTACAAGGGTGACACATCTCGAATGCTCTAAACAAGGGTGACTCGATGATGCTACCACGTGGGGGGAGGTGCGGTGGGGATGATGAAAACATGAGTAAATGATGGTCACTCATGATGAAAATTGATGTGTGAGTCAACCAGTGCAAAGGTAAAGTGGTACCAGAGTAAAAATGTCTCAAATACAGAGATTCAGTTTTAAGAGGCGAAAAAGTGAGACCTCATGGGAAAAATGGCTTCTTAATGAAGTTTAAAATTACCAAAAACAAAGGGAGTCCCATTATAAAACTTGTTGAGATCTTTCAAATGAAGCTACGGTTTGGTCATAATGGGCGACGAAGAAAACTAGGATTTTTCCTATAAAAAGACATTTTACCTCCAAATCCAATTCATTTGCATGGTGAGCTATGGAGAAAGTGGAGAGGAGGAGAAGGCCCTAATTCTTCTAGGGATCATAGCGGACAAACCGTTCATTAGAATCAGTATCTGCAACTTTCAGGTAGGTGACCTTACTTGTCTAAAAATGGCCTTAATGCTTCTTGGAAGGATGGTTCCTAGTGAAGAATTAAGGAAAGAGGAACATGAGAATGAACTACTAGAGAAGGTCTAGGATCATCCCCACCCACCAATTCGAACATGAGGACTAGGTGGTAAGTGTGGCATCACATAGAGTAGAATTCTTGAAGATATGGTATCAATTATCTACAATATGCGATGTGTATATGGCTCACCGAAGAGGCCGGTAGGACAAACTATCTAAGGAATGGGAGGATAATAAACCATATCTAGATCATTGGGGTCTAGGTTGACACTTATGTTAATAAAGTGAGAAGGTGGATAAGGGGGGAACCATCATTCCCCCAATCATTGGATACTACCCCCCAGCATATGTGATGGAGGGGACTAATCTGGTATGCAAAGGTGGGAATGATGCCCCCTAGTAGGAGGAGTTTGTGGAGCGCCATTGTGTTCCAAGTGCTCGAATAAGGGATTAAAGCATCTCGACCCAACTAGAATGAGATCCTCCAAAAGATAATGAGGAAATGTAGGGGCATATGTGCCCCCCCCATTCATGTTATGGGCATACCAAATGTATTTAGAGTAGTGGACTCAAAACACATTTTGATGATGTGGTTCACCCTTTGTTTATGGTTGTCTTCTTATGGGAAGAATGGATAAATACAATTAGAGAAAGGAAATGGTGGATTAACAATCTCATATTGGTACTGCATGTATGAATCAAATGGATTGAATTTATGGGTTCACATATATGGTGTCATTATACCAAAGAGTGACTTCAAAGATAATGAATTGATGCTCACCTAGAAGACATGGTGGTTCAACAACAACAATGTCTAAGGGACTAGGTTGTTGGTGTAAGATGGAAAAAGGAGTAAGTGGATCATCTCAAGAGTGATCTGAGGTGATATGAGACTCTAGAGGTTCTTGTAAATGGGGAAGAATGATGGTACTAGATTCGACACTATCAAATGCACTAGGAGGGTTGGGGAGAATTGCTTCTCCTTGACTCTCAAAAGTGGATGCCCCCTTACCCAAACATTGAGTGGTAGTGTAATGGTGACATGGTGGATGTGGATCGAAAACATGGGTTTGAAGTAAGGGATAATTGAACCAATCGACCTCACTATGAATGAAGTTTTTGCAGGCCACAGCAGATTGGTCATGGGTCTGTCGTGGAAGGAAGTACACACGATGGTGCATATCATCCCAAGGGTAATCAAGCGTTTTCATAGCTTCCATGATGTCTTCATCAAAATGGAATATTGGTAGATTGGAGGAAAAAAGACCACATGATGGTCAAGAGCTACCTAAAGCCTCTTCATGAGAGACAAGTTTCACATACGCATTGTCAAAAGTGGGAGACCTATGACTAGTAGATGGGATATCTTCCGATGTTGAGACTGGTGTGTTCGTCGAAAAAGGTTCAACAGAATCACAAGAGGAGACCTTAAGGGAGTTCCATTATATCGATCTCATCAATGAAGACAAGTAGAGAATAGGAGTAGAACTATCCTTCATCTCGACATCATGGGCAGGGATAACAATGGATGTTTGAGAGACCTCCTGTACTAGTGTAGGAGTGGGACCAGAATCCATAGGTATTCACAAAGCACTTGAACTGTATCGCAAAAATATTCAAGACAGTAACAGTGATGGGAATAATTTCCATAGCTATCACAAAAAGCGCAAGGGTGGTTTGTGTGTAGCGATCAGATCTTCTTATCTCACTCAAGTAAGGTGACATGCACCTCGGGGATGTTAGAATCAGGGAAGGTATCAGTGACCACATCCTTAACATGAGGGATTTCAGGACAATTATTGGTTGCGTAACTGAAAAAATCATATAAAGTATAAGGAGGAAGAGGCTTCAGTGGCTTAGGATGAGCTGGAGTTGCAAGGGAAGCCTTATCTTGGGTTCCCTTATTTCGGGCTTTGCCCCCCTTTCCAAATGATTTCACAGTGGGAGTAGGCTCCTATTGAGTTTTCTGAGTAACTGAAGTGAAGGTAGGGGTAGGAACAACCGGTTGGATCAGGGTCAAACCAGTGTGAGGTTTCAATGTATTAGGTGGAGTGTTTGTGGGGGGATTGATGTACCAAACTGGGATCCCTAAGGTAATATTGGGTAGACTCAACATAGCCATGACAAGTGTAGAATAGACTCTGGGAGGTGGAAATAAGAAGGGTATCTGAACAAAAGGATAGTTTCCTGGAGGAACTACTCCATAATGGTTAAGGCCTTGGGGAACGGTTCTAGGTGGAAATGGATTAGGAGAGATACTAGGAGAAGGAAATGATCCTTGAGGAGTTGTACCGGCAGGTGGACTTAAGTCGGGCACATCAACTTTTGGAGGTGTATAATGTTGTGAAGGCATATCGACATGTTTATGGGTGGCCCATGATGCTTGGAGCATGCAAACACTCGATGAGCTAGGATCATAAGGAGTAGGAGGGGGAATATAGTAAGCACCAAGAAAGGAGGAATCTTTATGGACTTCTGGAGAAACATGCGAGATAGTTTTATTGTCAACCAGAGAAGAAATTTTGATATGAGGTGAAGTCTAGGCTTTTGGATCATATTACATCAAATGATATATTGTGACAATATTTCCATTATGGGGAAATCACATCATGCAGTGAACTACTGATGCGACATCTCACATGGTATAAGTATAACTACGACCCAAAAGGATGTTATAGTCTAGGGGAGCATCAATGGTTTCAGTTTCAATACATATGGTATTGCAAGCAACTGTGACTTCGAAGTTGCAGTATAAGCCAAGGGGCTATGAATGGTGGATCTAGATAGTTCAGGGGATCCAAGTTGTTTGCAAACACTGGTGGCTATCACAAAAGTGGATGTGGCTCGTCAATGATACACTGCTGGACAGTGGCGTTTCAAATGGAGACTGGAATTTGGAAAGCAATAGATCAAGGTAAGGGAGGGTTATCTAACTTGTCAACATGAAAGAAAATCATCTGATCATCTTGAGGATCCACAATGCCTAGAGAAGATAGCATAGATTTTCATTGTGATTGGCACTTCTAGAGAACTTCCAGCATTGACATGACAGGAAGAGACTACACCAAGTCATCTACTATGTTATATGTATGGGAAACTTTGACAGAAGAAGTATTTCAACGTAACAAACCTTTGGGGATCTTGGTTATGAATTCAACCTTAGGTTGAGGTATCTATAAGGTACTGTTTGGTGATGATAGAGGTTCGGTAGACCCTTTCGGTTGGGATTCAGTTGCAAACTTAGCAAGTTGTTGGGATAGGGTCTCCTGGGGTAAATTTTGTAAAAAAAATTGTTATTATTGTAAAGTATCCACATTTTGAGGAGCGGAGCATGAAGGTTGATAGGAGTCAAAGGGGCTTTAGGAAGGTCAAAGCCACTTAGTTTGTTAGGAGATAAGTTGTTTTGTGACCCACCCATAGTTCGCGGACCATGGTATTGTAATAGAAGATGATATAAAAAGGATTCATAGAGAGTCATGAAGGACATCAATAAAAAATATCTATGTATGGGTAGTTTATCTAAGTAAGAGTAGTTTGTTTTCTATACTTAGGCGAAGGGGAAGCCTCCTGCAGTTATGTGCATGGAGACCTTGGTAAGTCTATAGCTGTGTGCACGGGACCCTGTAGCTGTGTGCACAGGGTAGAAAGAGTCTGTAATAGAATATCTGAGCATAATAAAGGATGTTTTGAAGCATTATCTGTGTATCTATTTGTTATTATTTACTTCTAAATTTGTTATATGTTCGCTATGTTACTGTAATTTATCATGAAAAGTACTTAATACATGCACGAAAGTGATAGATCTGCTTAATTGAATAATTTTATCAATGTTTAGAACACTTAGGGAAGAGTTTAGATCTGTTATCTGTAAGTTACTATAATTTCCGCATTAAAGGGTTAGGGTTTGTGAAGGTTGGAATAAATCCCTAGAAGTAACATAAATACATCACATAGTCCTTTGGATGCAGAAACCAAGTTCTAGCATCCCCCAATACCACCTCGGGTGAGATTGTAGCCTGCGCTATGTGGGTTGTTGCCAAAAGGGCCGATAGTGTAGGGTTTGTTGGTTAGCGCAACTAACTCTGACCCTAGGTACAAGCACCCTCAAGCCAACAAATGGTTCCATTTCAGAGACCGAGATCTATCTAAGGAATATGTGATGAGAAATAAGTGGATAATGACTAAGAAAGAGATTGAAAAGTGGATTGATCTAAAGCTTCACAGGTTTACAACCCAAGAAAACATAAATCTGCACCTATCAAAGGAAGAGTGGTCAAATAGATACCTGTATACAGAAGAAAAAAAAAATTCTTCTTCTCTTCTCTGTGTGAGTTATGTGGATGGTTGTCCAAATTGGTAAATGGTCAAGGTACGTGGAAGTTGGATAACCCTATTTTGTGGACTCCAAAGCTAGTGAGGTGTTTAGAAGGGTAAAAAAACAATATCGTGATGGTTGTTTATTATTGGATTGATAGTATTTTGGGTGGATTCATTACCAAGTTTGTGATCGATACATTTGTCAGTTATAGCGAAGCTGAACGCCAGTTTTTCAAAGGACGAAGAGGTAAGTATCTAAATTCCTTGAAAACTTGGATTAAAATGTTGTTGTGTGAGAAATGGGTTATGCAATTGAATTGATGTTTAGTCAAGATTTGACAGGAGCTACACGAAGTGGAAAGCGATTCAGAAGAAATTTAGATTCAGGTGGTGAGTACAGTCCTTTGTTGGGAGCGTCTGATAGTGACGAGGAAGGTATTAGTCTGAAAATGTCTCAAGGTATGTTGCAGACAGTAAATCAGGGTATCACGGGAATACCACATCCATCCACTCCACCTCTGCCATCACCTCCACTTCACACACCTACACCTACACCTACACCTCCGCCTCCACCTCCACCTCCACTATCTAATATGGCTAACACTATGAAGATTCCCATATTCAAGGGTTTGGGGACATAAGACCTTGAACAATTTTAGTTTGTAGTAGATGTTGTGTGGAAGTTACAACAGGTAATAGATGATGACCTAAAGAAAGCACAGCTGGTAACAACATTGCAAGATAGGGCACTGAGCTGGTATATTAAGTATAGTATGACTCATCCAAATGCAACGTTAAAATATACGAAGGATGCACTGAATAATGAGTTTAGACATCCTAAGTATTAAGATCAGTCTATAAATGAGGTTAAAGAAATCAAGCACAATGTAAATGAGTCTGCATGGGATTTCGATCAAAGGCTGAAGTGTCTACTACAACAGGCTAATATAAAAATTACGAATGAAAAACACAAGGATTGGTATATTGCTTCGCTATTACCTCATTTGAGATTGCCACTGTCACAATAGAAGACTGGAATTCAGGCTAAGGCACTAGAGATTACCATGAAGTTGGAAGCCTCACCTATTCAGGAAACAAATCTAGGAGTGCAACAGATTCAGTCACAGTTGGCTAGCCTGCATAAGGAGTTACAGAGCCTCAAAAAGTGAAAAGAAGTGGACAATGAGGAAAGTATGGTGTTTAAAATGCAAAGGCCATGGTCATGAAAAGGATCATTTCCCGGTGTATCAAAATTATCTAGTGGGGGGTTTTGTCCCCCTAAAAATAGAAAATACTATTGGGACAAGTACAACTATGGTACCATGGTGCGCTATCTACTAGATCACAAGAAAACATATGAAGGGAAATTTTCATTTGTTATAGAAGTTTGTGCAGACCCCCCAAAAACTATTTTCTAATTTCTGTAAGTTTGTGGGGCATGATGTGCGCAATTGCCGAAGTTATGAATTAATGATGGGCAGAACACCAACATATAGATTACAAGCGGAGGCACATCCTTAGCAGGATCAAGGTGCAATTGAAGCATTCAGAGGATTCCAGGGATGAGGAAGAGGATGAGGGGGAGGAGCTAGAAGAGGTCATGGCCAGATCATTTATTACAATTGTGGAGAACCAGGTCACTTTGCACGATATTGTCAAAATCCAATGCACCCCTCTTGTTAGTACTGCTGATAGTTTGATAATGTTATATAATATTGTCCCATTCTCAGTGTGAAGATGAAATAAAAAAAGACCAAGACCTAGCTGCCTACTCAAAACATCTAGATGATGAGATCGAAACTGCGCGAAGATGGGCCCTGTGTTAATATTGTTATGCAAAGCGGTATAACTACCAGGGAGGAAAGGGAAACAACCAGAGGAAAATGTGTGGGTATGAAAGGTTGCTGACAAGGATGTTTGATTCGATTTGAATAAGGCGAAGGAAATGTTTATGGAGGAGAAAAGGAGCTACGTCGACATTGGAGGTTCTACAAGGGCTCAGAGTACACACATAGAGAATCCTGCAGAAATTAGTACTGCGCAAAAAACATATCCCTCATTTTTGACATCTTTCTTACAAACCTGCATGAAATTCATAAGGGATCAAAAAGCAGTAGAGGGACTGCATGAATTTATAGATAACTACGCTGGAAAGGGTAAGCCACTACCTGAACAATGCATAGTGCATAAGGTGGTCAAAGGTAAGAAAAGGATTGGGTGGGAGATGCGATTGACTGCCCAGATTGGATATTTTGAAATGGACCAAGCGATCCTTGATTTGGTATCTGGCGCAAATGTTTTACTGAAGAAAACCTGGGAAAGAATGGGAAGACCAGCACTATAGTGGTCCCCGATCCAGCTGAGAATGGTGAATCGAGAAAAGATTATTCCTATGGGGAGCCTACATGGAGTAATTGTGGATATTGAAGGGGCATGTGCCATGGCCGATTTTGAAGTGATTGAAATAGTGGACGACAATAACCCATACCCAGCGTTGTTTGGCATTGATTGGGCATTTGATATGAATGCAGTCTTCAACATCAAGAAGTGCAACATGACATGTGAGAAGAAGGAACTAAGGGTTATTGTTCCGTTGGATCCAACTGAGGGTGCATGATATATGGAACCAATATGGGATTATTATAAGGAAGATGATATTGAGAAAATATATAAGCTTATTGCGCAGGATGAGGATTGGATCAACCCTACAGTGGATGGGTGAATTAAGTGGGAGAAGGATAGATCTTGCAATTCAGATTCAGATGAGGAGCTTGAGCACTGGAAGAACATATTGCATGAGGTATCGTCACTGCGATGCAACTTGCTTACTAAGTCACTCTAGTGTATACCCACTAAGGTAGGCAACTTACTGTATTATGATGGTTTAGAGGATGTCAATTTATTTCGGGATAAGTTTGAAAGGGATGTACTAGAGGAAAATTGGTTCCAGGCATTAAACATTGTGCTGAGAGCTACACTTGCCCGATGGTGGGGTATGCATAAGAACAACTTTGAAGACTAGAAGGAATATTGACGAATGATGAAGTTGTGGTTTGGGTATGCCAATACTCGCATTACAGAGAAAAGTACAAGAAAGTAAGACTCGTGTAAGAATATGGCTCGATGGACGAAAGCATGGGGAGAAGAACCACATCCATAATGGGTTCACATATTCAGCCACACTTTGGATACTATTATGATGAACTCGTATCTAGAAACATAGCTATGACACGAAAGCGCAGAGTTGGATGTTAACTTTTAGTTTTGAAGATGGATTTAAGTGTATTGACAAAGTGTTACAGGATATCAAAGCCACAATATTCAAAATGACTAATGAACCTATCACGTGGTTTCAACCAGATTGGTATGCAATTGTGCCATGTTATGGAATGCTACAATGGGATCACAGAAGAAGGTGAGGAAGGTCCTAGGGACATCAATATTCCTGAGTCAGAAGGACAACGTGAAGTGGTAGGGCCTAAGGCAGAAGTCCCTGATATCTCAAAGCCCTTGAAGACCAAGCAGGTGAATATTGGGTTGGAAGCATAGCTGAAGTTCGCAAACATAGGTGACTATTGGGATGAGGACACAGTGGAGAAAGTCGCAGAGTTATTGCAAGAGTATAAGGACTTGTTTCCCACCAATTTCTTTGATTTGAAGGGGATAGTAGGTGATCTAGTTGTCATGAAGATCACTCTGGAGCCAAATGTGAAGCCAGTGAGGCAGTGCCCATACCGTTGAATCCTAAGTACAAGGAAAAAGTGTGTGAAGAATTGGATAAGATGCTTGCAGCTGGGATTATTAAGCCTATCGAAGAATTAGACTGGGTTAGTCCTATGGTGGTTCAGGAAAAGAAGACGAAGGGTGAAATTCAGATCTACGTAGATTTAAGAAATTTGAATGATGCTTGTGTCCATGATCCATTTCCTATGCCATTCACAGACGAAGTATTGGAGAATGTTGGAGGTCAGGAAGCCTATTTGTTTACTGATGGGTTCTCAGGGTATCATCAGATCAAGATCATGCTGGAGGATCAAAGTAAGACTACCTTTGCTATTGAATGGGGTTGTTTTTAGTATATAGTTATGCCCTTTGTACTTAAGAATGCCCTTGCAATATTCTCTAGGTTGGTAGTCACAACTTTCAAATAAATTATTCATAATTTTTTAAAGGTTTACTTTGATGATTGGTCAGTGTTTGGGTTAGTAAAGAGACATGTTGACAATTTTCTCCTCATGTTGGATACTTTTTGAAAGTATCAGATATCCCTTAATCTGAAGAAGTGCATATTTTGTGTACCATATGGCATACTTTTGGGTCATGTTGTCTGTAAGCAGGGGTTGATGGTAGACCCTACCAAAAATGTAGTAATTATCAATCTGGAGCCTCTAAGGAATATCAAACAACTGCGTGCAAATTTGGTCCATACAGGATATTATAGGAAGTTCATCAAAGCATATGCATAGATCACTGCGCCCAAGGAGAGATTATTGAAGAAGGATGCGACATTTTGTTGGGATGATGATTGTAAAAAGAATTTAGATGTATTGAAGGAAAAAATGGTTTCATCGCCTATTCCAGTGTTCCCTAACGGCAAGAAGGAATTCCACGTACATGTAGATGCATCATACATAGAATTAGGAGTTGTGCTAACCCAACTAGGTGCAAGTGATATTGACCATACGATAGGATTTGTGAGTAGGAGGTTATCTAAGGAAAAAAATAATTATTTGACCACAGAATGTGAAGGGATGGAAATGGTATATGCGCTCCAAAAATTCAAGCACTGTTTGTTGGGTGCACACTTGAAAATGTATATAGACCATTCTGCGTTGAAGTACCTCATCAACAAGCCTATGTTGGGGGGGGGGGGGGGGGGTAATTTGTCGATGGTTGCTGCTATTTCAAGAATATGACTTTGAAGTAGCTGTGAGCCTAGGACGATTGAATGGTGGACTAGATCACCTCTCATGGATTGAGAATAGTGACAAGCCTACAAATCTGGATGAAGGATTGCCTGATGCACAACTCTTTGTTGTGCACATCACAAAAAAACATTTTGCAAACATCTTCCACCTCTTGTCTACAGGTATAACTCCTGAAAGGTATACAACATATAAAAAGAAAGAATTAGTGGTCAGGGGTGCATATTTTTCTGTTATTGCAGGGCACTTATATAAAATGGGATCGGATGAAGTGTTGCATAGCTATGTCCCAGATTATGAATGACAAAGTATCCTCGCTGAAGTAAATGGAGGGGTTATGGGAGGACATTATGCAAGAAGAGAAACTGCACAGAAGATCCTACGAGAAGGACTATGGTGGCTAACTATGCATAAGGATTCTAAGGATTATTGTAGGGCATGCAATGTGTGTCAGAGAACAAGGTGTTCGTCACGAAGGGATGAATTGCCTCTAAACACACAAGTGCCTTTGTAGGCCTTCGATAAGTTGGAAATAGACTTCATGGGACCAATTCAGCCACTAATAAATAAGATAAGAACAAGATACATCATTATAGTGACGAATACTTGACCAGGTGGGTTGAGGCGTAGCCCGTGAAGGATTGTAGCGCAACCACAACTGTGAAGTTTATTTTTTATTACATTCTTTCTTGGTTTGGATGCCCTAAAATTTTGATGAGTGATAAGGGTTCACACTTCTTGAATGAAACGATTTCTTCCTTGATTGAAGAGTTCCATATGTATCACCAAAAAAGTACGCTGTATCATCCTCAAGTGAACGGAACAGTAGAATCCTTCAATAAACTCCTAGAGAATTCTTTGATGAATATCTGTAATGAAAAGAGGAACAATTGGGATGTGCACATACCAACTGTTCCATGGTCGTATAGAACTACTTGTAAATAATTGATTGGACAAACATTGTTTAGATTGGTTTATGGACAAGAAGTTGTGATGTCGATGGAGTACATTGTGCCAAGTTTGTGGATGATTGAGATACCATGGAAGAATGCCTCACAAAACTAATTGAGTTAGAGGAAGATCACTTCTTGGCCAAGTTTCATCAATAGGTGCAAAAAGATCACAAAAAGGCATGGCATGATTACCATATTAAGCAATGCACCTTTAAGAGTGGGGATCTAGTATTGTTGTATGATAGTAAGTTCATGAAGTTTATGGGAAAGTTCCAAATGCATTGGCTGGGGCCCTATATTGTCATGGAGATTATGGATGGAGGCGGAGTTCAGGCATGAAGCTGAATGGGCAATGTTTTCCAGGGAAGGTCAATGGGAGTTGATTAAAGTTGGATAGGGGTGATTCCCCCCATGCACAACGACTATATGGATGCAGGATAGTCTTAGTACTCCAGGCAGTTGCAAGGGAGTGCGAGACTGTAAACTACACTCCCAGAAGGATGGTTGGGCATAGTGAATGGGATATGCGACGAATCGAGGGAAGACGTAGAGGAGAGCTACGATGAAGGAGTTGCAATAGAATGGTGGGTTCGGTGTAGGCTGGCCAGAAAGTGACCATTGGAAGCACTGTAGATGATTGGATCGTGATTTTTCCATTAAAGGGAGTGGGGGGAGAGAATTTAAGGGGCATATATTTGGAAATTTTCTACCAAACGTGCATTAATGATAGGGATTTGGAGGGAATGGATGTATTTGAATTCACATTGGGCTATAAATACAACGTCCTACTCTACATTCGAACACTTTGCTTCTGGAGATTTTCCTTGAGCTTTTTCTCTTTAGCTTGTGCTAAAACAATTGTTGTATGTCTATAGAATATTGGGAAATAATTCAACAAAATATTTCACAGCCTGAATTTAGGAATTTAATTGATTAGAAGCATGAAATTTTCCTCGAGAGAATGATTGCAACTCGACTTGAACCTGAGCTGGGCCAACCTATGCCTACTAGTTTTCCTACTACAATGCCTAGGTTGACGAGACCTAAACCATTCACTTCTGTAGATGGAGAGAATAAGCAAAAGAAGCCCCAACAAGCGCTCGTGTGGAAATCAACGTGCAAAAATCCAATAGAGATCAAACAAGAGGGGAAGATGGATAGAACTAGGCAGCCGACGGAAGCCTAGACTTAGACGAAGAAGAGCTCACCATGGGGATTAAAGAGATTGATGCAGATGAAGCTGAGCCAGTAAATAAACTACCACCTTATATACCATTGAGGAAATCTACAGCAAGGTTCCTAGAGACCTGAATTCAGTGAAGTTCACGGTCTCTACACCATTGCTGCCAGAAAATATACCTTTTGAGGGCAATCTGCTGGCCTGGAAATCGTACTTAAAAATGGACTTCTAGGACTTAGGGGATCACGTGAAGTTCCCATAGCTGGAACTAAGAAAATACTTAAAGAAGGTATATTACGAGGAGTTGGATGTTACATGGCTCGAACCAATGAAGTGGGTGGTCAGAGTTGAGTGCACGGGGTTACTCAATATGTTGTGGGTGTCGCATTTCAGTTGCAAAGAAATTAATATTGTTTGTCTATGTCAATTATTGACATTGGTTCATGATGGGTGCCTTTTGTTGGGAGGGCTCATTCCTATCCCTCATATGTTGATTCACTAGAAAATGTTGTTTCCATACCAAGGAATAAACCCTGCAGATGCTTTTGTAGGAAAATCAGAGGAGAAGAAGTCAGAAGATCAGATGAAGAGCAACTTTAGGCTGGTGAAGAAGTCACACGGCCATGCGATCAGTTCCATATCAGATGGCATGGTGTAGTTCGCTGCACAAATACTGGTTGGGAAGATCATGAGGAGATGTCACTCTGATGAGGTGCCAGTGCTAGTGGTATCTCTAGCTGCGCGGTGCACCAAGGGATTCCTATATACTTAGGCTAAATATTTATGTCATGAGTTTTTGGAGGATTGTTGAGAGGCCCGGGACGAGGGAAAAGCATTTCATTATGCATGGCTACTCTTTTTTATCACACTGGTAGCATGGAGGACACTAGAGGAAATTCAGTTTCCATAGCATGATCCAAATATATGCGAGTCCGTGAAGTTCACCTCACTGTGGGTAACCAAGGACCCTGAGTGTGTCATGGAGACTAAAATATTTTGGGTCTTGTTTGAATCGCAGTTGAGGATGGTGAATCAACGACCACATTTATCACCAAGATTGCATGCCCAGTATGCGAATGTCATCGATTTGAAGGAATATTTTCATAATCTAGTTATCTACGTGAAGAAAATTCCACGAGCACATGGCACAAGTTTCCATACTTGGTCATCGAAGATGAAATTATGGGGATCATTAGTAAATGGTTGAGCGAATGGCTCACACCATATGATGTGAGCATAGGAAGCAGTAAGGTTACTGAAGGTGAAATTGAGAAAACCATAACTGCAATGGAAATAGTGGAAGAGAAGAAGAAGGAAGCATAGAAGGCTTCCATGAAGGAAAAACCCACAGCAACGGAAAATTCCACGTAGTAAAAGGAGGATTCTACAAAGGAGAAAGAAGCAACAAAAGTGAAGGTCTCTGCCAAAGAGACAGAAGCGCCAAAGGAGAAGGATGCCACCATGTTGCAAGCCACCATTGACCTCGGTGAGTTTGACATGGAGTGAACCAATGTAGAGGAAGAAAAAGAGGGTGAAGAGGAAGTGGGAGCAAGATTGGAGTTCCCTTTTATTGTCAAAAAGAGGTAGAAGCAGAGCTCCACGAGGCCATGCAAGAAGTAGAAGTCTAACAAGTCTGTGAGCGTGACCCCTTTCATCATTATGGAGTGGGACCTTGATGGGATCGGTTATGTGGTCCATGATGCAATAACGATTATTTGGAGCCACATTGAGGACTAGTACCATAAAAAACTAGACAAGGTGCAACAGGACCTGAGGGAATTGCAAGTCCAGACAAGAATTATTCAAGCGAGCATTGGATAGGAGAGCCTGAAGCAAGCGAGTGGGTCAACCTAAGCAACAGAGATCACCACAGACCTCCACGCAGTGTAACTACCCGTAGGGGTTACTGCACATTGATACATCAGAGGACTGGGCGTGCCTATTATGTCTGAGGGATTTGACTCTGAACCTTGTGGCTCTCCCTATTCAAACACTGCATGAGCTGCATCAAGGGGTATCAAATGAGATCAATGTTCATGAACAATGCACATTGTTGGTCATCAGTGAAGTAAAGACCAACAACCAATAGATGTTGAGGAAAAGGTACAGGCTCTTAAGGAACATGAAGAAGTTATTGCGTGTAGTCATGATCTAGAAGAAGTAATAGCGCAGACCTGTAGTGAACTTCCCGAGCTCCAAATTCTAGTAGAAGTGGCCTCCACAGAAAAGATATAGAACTTAGTTTCCACAGTGAAAGAGTCGAAGGAGAAAATTGGCAAGGTTCGTTTTGAGTTTCAATTGCATATATCTGAGATCCAACTTAAGCTATAGTGAACCACTCCTCCAAAATTCAAAGAGCAGCGCAAGGCTGCTATTAAAGAAGAGCCATCTACACTAGAAGTTGCAGTCAAGGACTGTACTCAGTTGTTTGAAAAAGCCATGGAACTATGGACCTCGCTGCACGAGGATCCAAACTTGGAGAAACTTGAAGCAGAAATCTGAGAGAAATAAAGGTATTTCAAAGAGACCAAATCTACGACATGAACCTTAGCGCCAGTGTAAAGGTTCACCAGATTACAGGAGGGCAGGCTCATCCAAAGTGAGACTGATGAGTTGCATTGGAAGGAATCCATCATATCTTCATGGACGCAACCCTAGGAAGATGAGGCCAGCTAGTTGACATAGACAGTGCAGAGCAAGGTGAAGGCTATGTAACAAACACAAGAACCATGGGCAATGTAGTCAAAGGTCCAAATACTGAAAAATTGGTTGAGGAAGCTCATCAGGCTGTTGTGTAGGGAAAAACCAATCATCAAGTGTTCAAGATAGAATCCAGTGGTATGCAGGAAAAGATCGAGGCAACACTAGCAGAGTGACTTGGTACGAGTCATGACTTTGTGTTGGGGGCCTATTGGGATAGGGTCTTATGTGTTAAATTTTGTAAACATTTTGTTATTATTGTAAAGTCCCCACATTTTGAGGAGTGGAGTGCGAAGGTTGATAGGAGTCAAAGGGATTTAGGAAGGTCAAAGCCCCTTAGTTTGTTAGGAGATAAGTTGTTTTGTGATTCACCCATGGTTCACAGACCATGGTATTATAATAGAAGATGATATAAAAAGGAGTCATAGAGAGTCATGAAAGAAATCAATAAGAAAAGTCTATGTATGGGTAGTTGATCTAAGTAAGAGAAGTTTATTTTCTGTACTTAGGCAAAGGGGAAGGCTCCTGCAGTTGTGTGTGCGGAGACCTTGGTAAGTCTATAGCTGAGTGCACAAGCCCCTAGAGCTATGTGAATAGGGTAGAAAGAGTCTGAAATAGAAGATCTGAGTGTAATAAAGGTTGTTTTGAAGCATTATCTGTGTATTTGTGTGTTATTATTTACTTCTCAATTTGTTTTATGTTCACTCTGTTACTGTAATTTATCATGAAAAGTACTTAATAGATGCGTGAAAGTGATAGATATGGTGAATTGCATAATGTTCTGAATGTTTAGAATACTTAGCGAAGAGTTTAGATCTGTTATCTGTAAGTTACTATAATTTCTACATTTCAAGGGTTAGGGTACGTGAAGGTCAAAATCAAGCCTTAGAAGTAACAAAATTACATCACATAGTCCTTTGGATGTAGAAACCTAGTTCTAGCATCCCCCAATACTACCCTGGGTGAGACTATAGCCTGCGCTACGCGGGTTGTTTCCGAAAGGCCCAATAGTGTAGGGTTTGTTGGTTAGTGAAACTAACTCTGAACCTGGGTCCAATCCCCCTCAAGCCAACACAAGTGGCTTGTCATATTGGTGCAATTGAGTCTATAGATTGACTTGCTCGATATTTACCTCATCAGAATTCATCATGAGAATCTAATAATCACATTGACCATGTGGTGGAGCTTGTTGGGTTGATTAACCTTGTGTAGGCTGAGCATCTATGAATCCTTGTTGAGGAAAAGGATTGGTAAGCACAACTGGTTAGGATGAAGCAGGAGGAGGAGGAGAAGTGGTGGGGTGTGATCCTTAAGAAGCTTCTTTAGCTTTCCAAGCTTGTCACATTTGAGGTAAAAGAAGACACTCATGGGCATAAGTACCATAAACTCCATAACAAGCACAAGGTTTGTTCATACAAATATTCTTGTTATGCCTGGGTTGATCACCCTGTTGTTGGGTTGCATGATTAGGTTGAGTACCCTGAGGGGCATTGGGTGGAGGATCCTGGTTGCCTTGATCACCTTGCTACTATTGATTCCTATTACCCTTCCCCTTATTCCTTTTCGTGGGGTTAGGGGGATTGGTTCCACTTTGCTGAGCTTACACTTGTTCTTCTAGAGGAGGTGGTTGCTGCAACGGAGGGGGAGCAGGCATGGTGGGATAAGGTGTTGGTGTCGAAGGGGTTGGAGTGCTATGCTGTGCATTCAGATAATAGGGAGATGGGGATATATTTGTATAAGCAGGAGGATAAACAACTAGCCTAGGCATCTGTTGATGATAAGGAGGATATGGATATGGTGTGCTAGGACCTGGATAAGGATTGCTCTTAGGAGGATTGCGGGAGGGATAATTGTATATGGAAATGGTCCCTCCCTCGGTGTGACCATAACTCATATGAGGTGGAGAATATGGATGATGGTGTGATATGGTTCCAACTATGCCATCTGCGGCATGAGATTCCCCCGATGTGCTAGCAGCACCAGACCAAGGCAGATCGGGGATGACAGTGTAAACATAACCTAACTGGGTGTAAATCAGGTTAAATTTGAGAGCTATTTGGAGTGCCACTTCCTCAGATTGAGGAAATTGTGATGTGACATATTTTGTAATGGGGGCCAGCAATGATCTAGGAAACCAATCCATATAAAATTGGTCTTCAAAGTCAGGAGCTCTACAGATACTCCTCCTTATATGTCATTCCTGAACATGATCATAAATTTGGGTGGCATAATTTTGACAGAATGAAGTGAAAGGTTCAGTACCGATGTCATAACAGATAGATAACTGGAAATATGAAATAAAGGCTATGGCAAGAGTCGATAAAGTGGAATGGGTTGCCTTGGGTTGGTCTACATACCACTTCACAGCATCTCCAGTGAGAGTGGGTTGGAACAACCAAAGACAAATGGAGTCTTCAGTAATGGTGTTAGATGAACACCACATATGAAGGAATGAAGATGATTAGTTGGATATTCTCGAGGATTATCTTTGAACTTTGGGATGTCTGAAGGGAGTTTAGTAGGAATTGTTGGCCATGTGGGATCATAGACAAGAGGGTCATTGATAAGCTGGTTAAAATCTAGGAGACTTAAACCAGTGACAAAAGGAAGTAAGGGAGTAGGAGTGACAACACTAGTTGGGGTTCCTATAGTGGGGGCACCCTGGTTAGCACTTGTGTTACCGCCCCGGGTTCCTGACATGATGGCAATATGGGGTTGATAAGATGTGGAATAAGAGGATGAAAAAGATGAATCAACAGAATCTGAGTTAGAATGATGACTCGATGGAGGACTGGGAGGATGAACTCAAAATCGATAGGGAGGAGTAATATGGCCTAACAAGAACTAAGGGTGAAGCCCTCAAATTCAATGTGACAAACGAATTGTAGGTGTGATTGTGTCTAGACTAAAAGGAAATGATAGAAATAAAAGAGAAACAAACAGCAAGGAAACACCTAGTATAGTGGTGCCAAGTGTAAATTAACTATTTTAATGATGTTACTCTAATACAAGAAAACATGTCCTATCAAATAAAAATAGCTCTAGCCTATAGGTGATCAAAATCATCAAACAATCTTGGATCTACCATTTCATATGGCATTCCAAAGAACTTCTTACTTGAAGCAATCTAATCCTTGCAAGCAGAGTTGTCTCGAGAAAGGTGGAGTAGAGGACTAACTGCTTCCCACAGCCATTCCTATAAGCCATTTTCCTAAGATTGGTCACTACAGTTATCATTGTCCCACGGGCTGGTCGAGTCTTGAGCTTCTTGGTAGTCAGCCACTGCACGAAATTCCCTACTAGGGGTTGGGTAGCCCTGAGGAGAACTGCTCGCAAAATCACCTAGCCTAACCCCCTTTGAATTTGGTTTTTTGATGCACTCTAGATTTTACCATGGGATGGTGAAGGATTTTAAGCTCCCTAATATGTCAACTTCTATGTCTTAATGAAAAGTGACTGATGGGTGTTATTGGAATCCTATCCCACTAACCCTACACCTACACTACAAACATTATTTGACCCTAATGCCCAAGTGGGCATAATCTATGTGTGTTGATTTATTAAGGTGTAGTGTTTAAAGTCTTGGCTTGGCGGAGTTAACCACGATCACATTCTCTTAAGGTGTGTGTGTGTGTGTGAAAATGATGTGTCAATTGGATGAGTTAATTAAGCATGTTTCATGATGCCATGTGCTACTGAAAGTAAAATGTTGAAAATAATTTAAATAAATCTGAAAATGACAAAGAACGCTTAACTTTTTCCTATTAATAATGGGAGTTGTAAAGATCCATATGATATTTATTTTAGCTTAGGGTAGGACAAATAACTCTAATGCTTAGACAACTTTGCTTGAGAAGGTAAGATGAGGATGGAATGCCTGCATCTGCCTCAAACCTACATAGAGGTCGGCTCGGGTTTTCCTCCCAAAGTCACTTAGCACACCATCTACCCTGGTCATGCTCCCAGCCTACACACTACCGCCTTTGATTTACCTGTCACGGTCTCTCCGGGGAATACCTGCATCACTAAATGTCCTAGAAGTTGGTGCAGACATCTCTTGGTTTGTCAGTAATGGAAGCATGGAGATGGATTAGTTGGACTATTCGGAAGGTCCCTTCGAATCGGTCCCCATTTGGACAACCACGAACCCCCCCGATAACAGATGTGTCATTGTCCTTGCTTTCTGCCTCCCATGATAGTTTCCACAAGGCAGTTTCTTTCCCATTGCTATCAAATCTTGGTCCCTCGTGTCTTGTCGACCAACTACCCGATGTCTCCCTCCCTTAGCTAGATTCTATTACGCCTCCTCCCTCTCTAATATCCTTACAGTTCCTCACCTCTTTCATAGACCCTAATCCCTCTTATTACCCCTCGGGTTATACAATTTCCCCCCCTGTCGGTGTTTCAACCTCTCCCTCTTCCTCTGTGCTGGCATCAAACCATTTGGATATACCCTTTGTACCTCGATCTACCTAACCAATTACCCTTGTATTTGGCCCTCCCTCATCGGGTTTTTTCGAAGGGAATCTGACTTGCCTGGTGGTAGGTGATATTGAAAAGTGAGAGAAAGAGCATGATCTTCCACCTGAACCATCCTTGGGTGCTCGGCATGACAAAGAAGTAAATAAGGGAAAGAAAAGTGTGTCAAGGCAAAGAATTAGGACATATCACTATACTTTGGGGAGGGTATACAAATGGGCGAATTTTTCGATACTACAGATCGGGTCCTGGTTGGGAACATTTCGAGGCACACCTACTCATAAACTAGGCTTCAACTATGGATCTCCGAGATTTGGGGGAACATACTATCAGAACTTCTGACTGCTACCACCTTGGCACGACATTGGTTCACTCTACGCTTCCAGAGGGCTAATTAAACATCATGGGTACTCTCCAAGTATTGACACATCGAGCTCACCCTGGTACTGTTGAAGAGATGGAGTCCTATGTTTTATCTGGAGAGGGAATAATTGGGAGCCTAACCCATTTGGCTAAGACTCCCAATATTTCCTTTACATTTTCATCTGATGACATTTTTAAGCGCATTGGCAATGCTTTGGGTACTTATCTGGATCATGATAAATCATATATTTCATTTGGTAACATGTCCCTAGCTCGGATAATGGTCCATCAGGACACTCAGGAATAATTAGAGCAACAAATCACTCTCTATTCAAAGCATTTCACTCGCATTCACATCTTGGAATATGAAGGGGTACCCTTCCTATGGCGACGTTGCCACAAAGTCACACATCTCTACAAGGAATGCCCTCTAGTAAAGAATACCACTGCAGAGGAACATCAGACTGTGGATCAGGAGAATGTCCTGGATGCTAAAGTTTGACATGCTATTTTGAGTGTTGTACCAGTGACTACTAAAAAGGATCATGAGAAGAAGCGCAAAACATCTCACATTTGGCCTCCCTCGCCACCTCTCACCAGGGCTCGAGCGTTAGTTTCTACTACGCTTTCTTCGAGTAATTCCAACCTCTATTCTTTTTTCAATTCCCTTACAATTTCTGCATCTGTGATATTCTCCTCTTCATCTCATAGTAGCTCTGCATTTGTATCTGCTCCCCCCTCCTTGACTTACCCCTTGAATCAACCCTCCCCAATTGTTTCCTGTACCCTCCCTTCTTCGTGAAGCACAACCTATCAGTTACTCCCTGGGAGGAATCAGGCTCCTCTATCGATGCATACTCCTATAGCCTCTGATTCCCAAACCACCCTCCAATACAGGATTCACGTGGTATTGGAATTATCTCCCCCACCTACCTCCTAAACCACCTCGGGGTCATCCCTCCTCTATTTTGAAAGATATTTTACAAGATGGTATTGATGTGGTTGTTGGTCATCAACTAGCTATTGATCAGGTTCTTAGAGCACATAATACCCTGGTGTCTTCCCCCCATTGAAGTGGATCTCTTTCAACTGCTGAGGGTTGGCTAGTCCCGTAAAAAACTAGCCTTTTGCAAACTCTTGAATACAAAGAGGGTGGATGTAATCTTTTTAGAGGAGACACTTGGGCTTATTGATCACATTATCCCAGGCCTTGAATCACTGACTCCTAGTTAGAAATTTAATGCTTTAGATGTCTGTGGGAAATCTGGAGGCATCTCCTTTGAGGTTCAATCCTAGAATGGTTAAATTATCCAATATCTAGGGAGAGTTTGGATACATTGGGGTGAACATTTATTCACTTGATCTTTTTCTAGACAATTCGCTGATCAATATATATGGCCCCCTGCCACAATCAGGTCACCTTTGGAACATCTCCTCAGATCAGGTCCCCTTCAAGTTGATAATATCATTTTGGGTGGTGATCTTAATTTTTCATTTGGACATGCCGAATCATGGGGACACAATGCACGGACTGGCTCCCTATCTGATACATTTGAATCCCTCCTCGAGGAGCATGGGTTAATTGATATCCCCATGGCTCAAATTTAGCAGACATGGAGGAACAGGAGGACAAGGGATGCTATGCTGGCTCAAAGATTGGATCGCTTACTTATCAAAGAGAGACTATTAGGGAAGTACTGAAATTACAGATAGTGGGTTGGATCGGAGGTTTTGTTAGATCACTCCCCCATATATCTTGAAATCAGTGGCCATGATCATAAGCCCAAAGAACCTTTCAAATTCAATGAAACATGGTTGAAGGATCCTGAGTATCTCCATCTCGTATCTGACTATTGCAAGAAAAATCCTCCCAGTTTGGATCGAACCATATTGAAGGGGTTCTCACATAATCTGATCAGCCTCAAGCGTATTTCTATGAAATGGGCCTGTAACAAACAATTGCTTGATGATGAATCCCTTCGAACTATTGAGTCTAAGATCTAAATCTTAGAGGATGACGATGGAAGAGGCTATTTGTCTGATGATTTTAAGTCACATCTCACTTCTCTAGTCGATGATCGAGATAAAATATTGAAGGACATGGAAGAATCATGGAGACTCAGAAGCAGAGCAATTTGGCTGAAAGAGGGGGATGATAATAAGAAATTCTAGCATAAATTCGCCAATGGCTACCGTGCTATCAATATTATTTGGCAGATGACAAATGATCAGGGATAATGGGTACAATCATTTCAACATCTGGCCTCTCTCGGCTCCTTGTAATGCATCATTGGCAGAAATCATAAGAGTGGCTTGTTTATTCCCCCGCTACGTGGAACAGGATGATGTTGAGGACTTGATTAAGCTTGTCTCGATGGGGGAAATAGAATCTACAGTTAAATGGTTTAAGGACAAGAGCCCAGGACCTGATGGATGGCCTGTTGAGTTCTATATTTCCTTTTTGATATACGTGGGGAGGACCTTCTAAGCATTATTGAGGAATTTCATACTTCAAGTTGCATGTATGAAGCCTTCAACTCCACCTTTATTGCTCTCATACCGAAGATAGACTGTCCTGAATCCTTCAATGATTTTCGACCAATCTCGCTTTGTAATTATATTTACAAAATAATGGCAAAAATAATTGCCAATTGACTCCAATCCATCCTCTCAGCACATATCTCACCAGAGAAATTTTCTTTCCTCAACAATTTCCAAATACATGATGCTATTGTTATAGCACAAGAGGTTCTCCACTCCATCAAGATGAAGCGATTGAAAGGTATGAAGCTTAAGGTTGATCTTTCTAACGCTTTTCATCGTGAAAGTTGTCTATATATTAGAATGCTATTAACACATTTGGTTTTTCCTCTAGAGTTCATCAATTGGATAATGTGTTGTATCACTAAGTTTTCCTTTAGTATACTTATTAATAGCTCTACATCTCCATTCTTTCATGAGGAAAGGGGACTCAAATAAGGATGTCCTCTCTCTCCAGTACTATTTTTTCTTATTATAGAAGGTCTTAGTAGACTCATAACTGAAGAGTGTCACTTGGGGTGCATACAGGGCATCAAGATCATCAAAAAATGCACATTAGCTCACTTATTATTTGTGGATGATGTCCTGCTTTTCCTTAATGGAAGTATTGGGGATATGACAGATATATACTCTATTATGCTACTATTTAGCACGACTACAGGCATGGAGACCAATGAGAGTAAATATACCATTACAACATCTAGTTTCTCTCCCCATGAGATTCATTTCATACTTCATAGATTCCCCTTTACCTTACAATATATGGATGATGGCCTCAAGTACCTTGGGTTTCACCTTAAGCCAATGCATTATAGAACTCTAGATTGAATATGGCTGATGGAAATGATTGAATTTAGAATAAATATTTGGCATCATAAATACCTCTTGAGGGCCGGATGCCTTGTACTCATCAAATATATTCTGGAAGGAACTCCTGTCTACTAGATGTTCGTGGCATGGATCCCAAGGGGCATTGCTACGAGAATACAAAAACTATGATGCAGTTTTATATGGAAGGGAAGAATTCCAGGGTCCATTGGGAACTGATAGATCTCCCTAAGAAATGGGGAGGGTGGGGATTAGAAAGCCTGACTCATTTCTCCACTACTCTAGCAGCCAAATTGGGGTGGCATATTCTCACAGCACATAGTCTATGGACTGAGGTTGCACTTCAAAAATATGTTTACCCCCTTTGTATTTTGGATTTGATTATATTACCTTCTTGAGAAAGGACATGCATCTCGATAATCTAGAAAGCAGTTCTTAATTATAATTCATATATTCGTGATGGTCTAAACTAGCAGATTAGGTCAGGTACCTCTATCAGAGTAGGACTGGACTCCTGGATAGGAAGTGGAAATGCAGACAATCTACCATAGGAAATGATTAATTTACTATCCAATATGGGTATCACACATTTGCTTCTAAGATAGCTACCCATCTTAGTGGGATTACCAGTTCGAATAGACACTAGTTTCGCTAGTTGATTCCAATCAAAGAAAACGAATAGACTACTTGGAGGAGGTACTAGATAAATATCCAGATAAGTTTCATGAACTGGGGGGGTCTCTTCCTATTGTGAAGGAATGGGCAGATTGCCCCCAAGTTCATTAGACTCTGTATCTACAAAGAGAATTTGAACAGTGTCGTTCTCATCCTCATTGGAAACTATATCATCTGAAGGTGGATTTTTATGATGGCAAGATTGGGTCGACCGCCATCTCGACCAATTGACTTTGATCCGGTATGGACTCAGAAGGTTCACTTTCAATGATAGGCGATTTGATCGACAATTGAGTTATGTCAATCAGGTTTTCAACTAGCGAAGGACTTGGCAAGAGTTTCTTGTATCCAGGTGGAAGTTGTTGCGGTGAAGCAGGACGGTTATCCAAAATGCTTTTAGCTTCGTCTAGAAAAGGACAATGGTGAAGAGTATGATCACCTTCACATAACCTACATGGAACTCTAACTTTTCATTTTTGTCTACTGACTTCATTTTCACTAGTTGATCGTGCGCTGTCAACCTGACTGTCAGGGGTTGATGACACTGAATGGTGCAAACGGGGAGACCATTCTCTCAAGATCCCTGGGATGCAAGGGAAGTCTTGATGGTAATGTCTCTCCTTGCAAATTACGCATGGAGTTTTTGGTTTGGAAACTATAGTGTGCAGATTTTTCACCAGATGATGCATTGGTGTTCCCTTGTTTAGCTGGCTTATTCTTCTTCTCCTTCCCTTTCTTTTTCTTCTCAGCTACTTGGCTTTTAGTGTCACTAGTTTCACCAAGTGAAGAGGAAGAAGGGGAAGGAGAAACAAACGAAGTAGAAGGGAAACGGGTAACTTCAGTATCATCTGGTTGCTGATTAGATTGTTGAGGAATTGCTGTGTTTTGAACGACAGAGGTCGAGAAAAGTCATACCGGTAGGCTGATTGTGATTACTAGAAGGGAAAATGTAGCCATATATGGAAAACCAATATCTCCCCAAGAGGAGAAATGACTAGGATTCCATCCAAGGGGGATTCCTTAATTGGTAGACTCCATTATCTCAACCTCAGATCAACGTAGGAAAAAGGATGTTATTCTGTTTAAAATAAATTTTAAAGACACTTTGACGCAACTTGCTTTTTCAATTTTTAAGAGTCGAGAAAAAGCTAAAGGTGACTCTAGTCGCCTTCGATTTTTAATGAGCCTGAAGTGACAAGTGCTCAGATGGACCTTTTCTTTTGAGGAGTCGAAAAGGAATGAAAGTGACTACTTTGGAAGTCTAGATAGAGGGTTTACCAAATTGATCGTAAAACTACAAAATACACCTTGGTGATAAATGATAAAATACACCTGAATGATGTGTTCAGTGCATTACGATCAATAGGGCGGTAAACAAAGCTTCCTAAGGATAAAGGATATCAGCCTATTGTGGTTTCCCAATACATACTCGATGGTATGGGGAGCACAAGTCCGTATTGGCACTTGTTGTATCAAAGAGGAGGAATCACCCAACCTTCGATGAAAATGATAGTTACCAGGTTTTACGACACTAGAACACGTCTCTAGCCTAGACTTCTAGATGTGTTGCATTAGATTTTAAAGCGTTTTTATGTTCATTGAGGTTTATTTTAGAGTTGATCTTGCTTAGAAGTTTGTCTTTCAAGGTTCATCGCGTGATGTAGATGTGAAATTCCTAAATATGCAATCTAAAATGATAAACAATCATTTATGTTCTTTTAGCAATGAAAATCCTAGCTACAAAGGAAAGAAGATGATGATTTTCTTTTAGCAGAGGGCATAGAGCACACACTAAATGCACTTTCCTAAATCAAATTTCACAAGCAACCAAAATGCAGATGCACATGCATGTATTTGTTTTCCGCTTTCTTAATGTGTGAATGCCAAAAAGAAAGCTAAGTACAGATCTGAACTATTTTCTTTCAAAGCGACAGTATTAACAATTTTTATTTTCAAAATGAAAGGAAGACTAAGATGACACTTTTTGATTTCAAATTTAAAACTGTTTTCGACACTTGAAATACTAATAATTTCAAAATCAAGTACAATGACAAAAGTACAATCAACTATCTAGAAGAGGAAGACTTTACGACACTCTTCTTTTGATTTAAAATGACAATTACGACACTTGCATAAAAAACGACAGTTCGATTAGGCTACTTTTGACAAAGGAAGACTGTAAATGATTGACAAATACACAAAACATTTACAATTCCTAACTGATGGAGGCTGAAATAATGTGAAGGAAGATGGTTTCAGCAAGAAGGTACTGATCATGAACAGCAAAACTACTGAATAAAGCTAAAAACAATGAGGAAAAACTAGATTTCAGAGAAGAAAACAGTATCACGCAATCATCGCACCTGCAACACAGGGAAACAGGGATGCATCTCACCTACAACACACGGGAGGTGTGATGCATCTAGGTTGCACTATTATAGACAGTGCGATGGGCTAGGAAGTGAAATTGAGCTTGGTTTTTGCTCAAAACTTGCAGCTAAGTTTAGTGATTTGGGCTGAGTAATGATGGACAGTAAACACAAAGCATAAGGGTAGGATCTGATGAGGTTCTGAGCTACCACAAGGGCACTTAGGATGCTTTGTAAGTCAGATGTTCACTTCATAAACTAACCCGAAGATTGACTGAAGCAACATTTATCTACTTCGCAATTGCATAGAAAAGGCACTTCGAAGGCTAGTTGGCTAACTTCAGGCTCTGTCTGTAGTTTATAAAGCAAACAATAAACAAACAAAACAAACTATTCGTTCCCCAGTGGAGTCGCCATTTTGTTTCAGGGAAAACTAGTGTTGATTCGAACTGCTAGTCCCACTATGATAGGTAGCTATCTTAGAAACAAACAATGAAAGATTTTCAAGAGTTCCTTTAAGTGTGATAGATGGAAGAGAAGAAAAGAGGACCAACCTGGATCTTCCGCTTTGATCCTAGCTTGATTTCTCCTATCCTTGATAGAATTTTTCACTCCTCTCCTACTTGTCCTGCTTCAAAGAGTACCTGTAGAGTCAAAGTAACAGCAAACTATCAAAGCATCTCTATCTAAAACATCATAAACAAGGTGGAATCAGAAACACATGGCCCACCAATATTCCCATCTGCACACAACATGGCCCAACAATATTCCGAAAGGAATGCAAAACAAGCATTTCTTCAAATTGAGCGTGATGTGATACCTTCGGCATGTATCCAACATCAAGCGTAGATTGGCTTCATGACGTTCACCAGCCCAAACACCATCCAATCACCAAAGTATACCTCCAAAAACTTGTGAATGAAGTCCTTGAACGTCATGATGACTATGCGCGAAAAGATCACCAGCGCGTTCCTCAGTCCAAAAGGCATTACAATATACTGAAAGCATCCCCATTCAATTGTGAAGGTCATCTTACTTCTATCCTCTGGTGCATATTTATCTGATGGTACCCTGAGAACACACCAGTGAAGGAATATGCTTCATGTCCTCTTACATTATCTAACACTTCATCAGTGAATGGAGTTGGAAAAGGATCATGCATGCAAGTGTCATTTAGATTCCTGAGATCTACAGATATCCTTATTTCATCTTTCTTATTATTTTCCTGAACTACGATTGGGCTCACCTAATCAGACTCTTCCATTGGTTCAATAATACTTGCTGCAAGCATTTTATCCAACTCTAAGCGGACCCTTTCTTTATACTTTGGATTGAGGCGGTAAGGCCTTTGCTTAATCGGCTTCACGTATGGTTTCAACATAATTTTCATAACTCCTAGGTCCCCTATTCTCCCCTTCAAGTCTGAGAAATTTGTAGGGAACAAGTCCTAGTATTTGTGGAGAAACTTAGCAACTTTGTCTACCATGGCACCATCCCAGTAGTCCCCTATCTTCGTAAAATTCAGCTCTGCCTCTCTCCCGATGTTCACTTGTCTTGTTTTCAGTGGCGTGGTGATATCTAGATTTTCTATCTGCTACCCCTCAACTTCATGGTATCATTTCATTTCCAGGATATTAATGTTCCTCGGATCCTCATCTTCCTCTTCAGCAGTCACATTGTAGCACTCCAGCACATGGCGCAGCTAGGTGGTCCAATCTAGTTGAATCAAATCCAAGGGATCCTACGGTATTCTGAAGATCACTGCTTTGACCTCCTGCAATGCTTCATCAATGCACTCAAATCCATCTTCAAAGTTGAATTTCATCAAGAATCCCTGTCTCAAAATATCCCATTCATCCATGCCATGGCAGAGCTTTGTCTCCAAGTACCAATTCATAGGTATTGCATCCAAGGTGTGACAAAATAGATGCACCCACTCTGGTTATGGTTCTGCTCCATAAGCATCAATCCATTTGGCTAAGTGATCCCGTAGATCAGTCCTTCCATCATATTTATTTGTCAACCATACCTTTGGGTGACCAAAAAACACCCTCATCATTCTTCTATATTCGCGCCATCCATCGAAGTTGTCTTTATGCGTACCCCACCATCTTCCAGGCGTAGCGCCAAGTCCAAGGCTTGGAAGTGATTCTTCTTTGACACTTCCCTTTCAAATACATCCAAAAATTTATCAACCTCAGTTAAACCATCATAATAAGGTAGACTTCTTACCTCTGATGATACGCAGCACAACAATTTGGTCATCATGTTACATTGTAGCATAGATACTTCATGCAATGTATTCTACCTGTGTTCCAATTCCTTGTCTGAATCTGATATGAAGGAGCTTTCATGGTCCCATGCAAGATGTCCATCAGCTGTAGGATTCATCCAATCTTGATCTAGTGTCGTTATCTTATAAATCTAGTCCAAATTGTCATCACTTTCGTAATCGCGAACTGGTTTAATGTCGCACGGTCCTTCTACAGGGTCCAATGGTACTACTACGTGGAGCTATTTTCTTTCAAATGACATCATTCCCTTCTTCAAATTAATCACCACGTTCATGTCGATAGCCCAGTCAATCCCAAGGAGCACAGGTTAGGTGTTATCACCCAAAAATTTTCAAAACATCATTGTGTCAACTCTGCTTTTGGTCATGATTTCAGGGAGGTCTAAAAGTTATTTTAGTCTTGATAAAAGGGTAAGTGATAGGGTTTGAAGTCTTAAAAATTCATCTTTCATTTCCAAATAAAGTCCTTTAGGTTTACTTCATGGTCAAATAGGTCACATTTTCCATTTAGAAGTCATTCCATTAAGTTTAGGGTTAAATTTTTGCAATCATACAGGAATCCGCAGTTTCGTAGTGCAGCTAGTTCAAAAAGGGTGATTTGCGCCTATCGAAAAAGCTAATTTCATAGCGCACTATGAGGCAAAAACCCTGTTTTTCTGTTTTTAGTAGTCAACTTCCAAGGGGGTTCTTGAGCAACTGGAAACTCATTTTTGAAAAATGAAAGAGGTTTTTCTTATAAACATTCTTATCTACAAAAACCTCCTCCATTTTTGTAACAAATATTAGGGATCAAGAGATAGGATCTCAGGAGTGCAGCCTTATTTTTTCAGGAAAAGCAGAGTTATTTTTATTGGTTGATGAAGTGGCTGTTGTTTTCCACTTCCTCATTTTGTCACCTTTCTCTCCACATTCAAATATCATTCCTTAAACAAGTTACCCAAGCTACTATCTGTCATTTAGTTTTCAACCTTTGCATGTATCATTCAGTTTTCACCTTTCAAAATTTAACTTTGTGACAAACAGCTTGCTGTCCAAAAAGTTCTTTACAACTGTCATATTTTTAAGAGGGCAGTTTGGGTTATAAAGGGAAATTGTCATGAAGATGAAAGCATAAAAAGAAGGCTATGTGTTTGGAAAGGAGCCTATATAGCTTTAACTGATCATGGATGACCTCAGCTTCACACAATCTTTCATCCAGACAGGTTACATGTACTTCTACCAGGAGCTGCAAGGGGATTTGTGTGTTTCTTGGACTGTTTTGAGCTGTTGGTTTGAAAAGGAATTTTCAGAAAAATGAAGGCGAGTTTCAAAAACATGAAGGAGGTTTTTTCTAAAAACATAACAAGGAACAAAAATCTCTTTCAATTTTCTCCCAGGTGCTACCAATTTGGAGATTCGAAGTTTCCTTTGAGACCTATTTTCAAAATTTTGAATTTCCCTGTGTTATATATGATTTTGTAATGCAGATTCCGGACAACTGAAACTAGGTTTCAAAAAAATGAGAGAGGTTTTTCTTATAAAAATTCTTATCTACAAAAACCTCCTCCATTTTTGTAACAACTATCAGGGATCAAAAGATATAAGCTTTGTCTCAACACCTATTTTTCAGATGAAAACAGTGCAGAAAAAACCAGCTATGAAGAAATGGAAGAAAGGTTAAGAGCAACTAATAATGAAATTGCTAGACTAAGGATGAGAGAAAGAAGGCATGCTGCTGAGAAGACATATTTCAAGAGGATAAAGGCTCTCTGGGAAGTTGAAAAAGCTTCCAAACCAGAAATAGTCAGCAGTGAAGCTCAGTACTTTACTTGGACTGTTCCTGCAATCAAAGAAGCTAGATTTGTAAGGAGGATGAATGCTCAGTTGAGAGCTACTAACAGGAGATTGAAAATACAAATTGAAGACCTAGAAATATATTTAAAAAAAGCTAAGAAAGGCTACAACAATAATGAAACAGAGTCATTAAAAAAAGGGCAGTAAAGGATATATCTTAAAACGATTTTGGTATTAAAAAGAAGGTCATCTCTGAAGAAGAACAATCTTATAAGGTTAATTTGTTTTATTTTCAGTGATCATATCAGTATTTATGAAATACTGAAAATTCCCAAACTGTAGATTTTGAATTTCGTGTTGAAAAAATAGCATACACAGCAGTTTCGTAGCGTGCTACGAAACTGCTGAAGGTGACTTTTTAGCACTTTATAGATGCATTTCGAAGGTAAGGTCTAATAAAGTCCAAGTTTTGATGATTGCTGGTAGACATATGAGGATCATTGATGAAGTTTCAGATGGCAGTGATGCAGAATGGTTCAAAGAAGTATTCCATAAATGATATAAAAGCTGTGCTATGAAAACAGGCTATTTTCACAACACAGTCATGTTTCATTCTCTTTTTCATCTATTCGAGAGTTCTTTTCTTGCACAGGTGGACAAATGAAGTTTAAATGGATTACTAACACATGCCACATATGAAACTGCTCGAAGATAAGCATAAAGGATTAAGGGCCTTAAAAGGAGGAACTTTGTCTCCTTGTTTTCAGGACAGTTAGGTCATGACTCAGCAGGGTTAGCAACAATACTGGAGACATCATCAAGCTCGAGGACATGGATTGGCAGCTGATTAAAGAATGTATTTAAGTCATAGATAGGGTTGTTGAAAGCATGTTTTAGGAGTTTCACTCCTATTTGTATTAGGACTCTTAAAGACAGCTAGCTGTCAAGTTGTAATTAAGTAGTTTGTTTTATGAATAGATAGGTGTCATTGATAGGAATTCGAATTCCCCTAGAGATGGATCATAGTATCCAAGGTTGTAAAAACTCTATATTTAGCTTGAGAATCAAATTACTCAAGGTTGGGAATTTCATTAGCAAAAGAAAGATGTGTTATTGTAAGAAACTGTGGTTTTTCAAACTTAATACAGAGATCAGTTTGACTACTCAAGATTCACAAGGAGTTTATGTGTTTGATGTTCTTATGGCCTTTTACAATTATTTATTTGCAGTAGTATGAGCTTGTGATACTTAGAATTCATTGGAAAATGCTCTAACTTCCTTCACATGCTTGTAGACTACGTTGATTCATTGTGATACTATTTTATTTATAAACCTAAAGTCTAAGTGCCTTGACTTCCATGTTTTGTTGATCATGTTGTTTTGTTGAAGACTATCTTGACTCCATAGCCCAATAGATGTTTTCTAATATTTGATTCAACCAGTAAACCAATTATACATTTGTCCATTTTTATTCCTAGAGTTAGCCATCTAATCATTAATTAAAAATCCTAAACCTATTGAGAGAGCCCTCTCAGGTTGAGGAGGCTAAGCCTCAACCAAAATATTGGTTTGAAAGAGTTACTCAAAGTCTACTTGATCAACAATTTATCAGGGTCAGGTTTTGTGATAACATTTTGGCGCATCTGCCGGGAGCCTGAAGATTACTCATTCCTAAAATCAAGAAGCTGAACTTATGAAGGTAGCAATAGCTCAGGAAGCTGTTCGAGGCCACATCTACCTTGGCGACTCCACACATCAAATAACAAATTGGAATGTGACTCCACTACTAGAAGATCACTAGCTTGATGAAGTTTCAAGATGAGTGCCATTGCAAGAATGAATGCCAGGTATGCCCCTATGAATCGGTCTCATATCCCTGGTTTTCCAAATCCTATGCCAAACGTTGAATGGTTAGATGATCTTCCAGTATTCAAAGATGAAAAGAAAGACAATGCTGCTCTTCATTTTGTTAGGTTCCATATGCATGTACACAGTCTTAAGGTTCAATTCCCTGAAGATTGTCTCATGAAGATGTTTATGACCACTTTAGAAGGAAAAGCATGGTCTTGGTATAAAGGCTTGGAAAATGGTTCATTATATTCGCTTGCTAATTTCCATGATGTATTCTATGAGATGTATAAAGAGTGTCATCCCTCCTTATTGCTGGTCAAAGATTGCTATAAACATTCTGTGAGTTTTATTCAATATTTGGAGGATTGTTATGATGATGATGAATTCATGGATGAAGAAATTTTAGAGGCTCTTCATAACAATACATTTCAACACCAAGAAGAAAGGATAACTTCCCATGAAATGCAACATGAAATTCAACAGGGGTTTACTGATTAAAACCATGTTACATCCTCTGAGATTAATGTAAAGATGCAGCAAACTTGCCAGTCTTTTGATCATAAAGAGTATGAAAATCATTGCAAACACCAAGAAGAAATACTGGAAGATAGCTTTTATAACCCTCAGGCAGAGGAAAAGGTTGATTTTTTATGTCATACTTTGCAGTAGCTTACATCAAAGAATGATCATAATAATGAGGAAAATTACATTGTTTGTGGAATCATTCAGAAAAGCAGTTGGATAGCATATCAAAGGAATCTTGTGTGGCTGAGAATCAGTTGTTTGAAGATATAGAATGTTATGATGATCATCAAACTAATCATGTCTTTTTTGACCCTATAGCTGATTACATGGAAAAGATTTACTGTTCAGATTTCCAGTGATATTTTCATCTTGAAGAAATTTTACATCTCATGCTGCCTCGGTTATTTTAGTATCATGTTTATTTTTGCTTCAAGCACAATCAAGAGATTAAAGTGTCAGATCAAATCAATGACTGGCTTAATTGGAAATTTCATGTTCCTTGAGCTACAAATGGAGGTTGCAAGTGATAGGGTAGGTAGGAATGTGCAAATAAGCTCAGGGTAGGTTGACTAAGCATTTTTTAGTAGGTGAAGTTTGAGTCTCTCTTGCATAAATCATTAAAGCTTGGGGAGTAGATTGGGCAGAATTTCAGAATTTTATTCTAAAGGATGGATAGCAGCACTGGAGCTACTGGTTCTTAGTGTACCACTGGGGCACACTATCCCTAGTGGAGCCATTGTTATCACCCAAATTTTTCAAAACATCATTGTGTCAACTCTTCTTTTGGTCATGATTTCAAGGAGGTATAAAAGTCATTTTAGTCTTGATAAAAGGGTAAGTGATAGGGTTTGAAGTCTTAAAATGTCATCTTTCATTTCCAAATAAAGTCCTTTAGGTTCACTTCATGGTCAAATAGGTCACATTTTCCATTTAGAAGTCATTCCATTAATTTTAGGGTTAAATTTTTGCAATCATACAGGAATCCATAGTTTCGTAGTGCAACTAGTTCAAAAAAGGTGATTTGCGCTACGAAAACAAGCTAATTTCGTAGCACACTATGAGGCAAAAACCCTGTTTTTCTGTTTTTAGTAGTCAACTTCCAAGGGGGTTCCTGAGCAATTGAAAACTCATTTTTGAAAAATGAAAGAGGTTTTTCATGTAAACATTCTTATCTACAAAAAAATCCTCCATTTTTGTAATAGCTATCAGGGATCAAGAGATAGAATCTCAGGAGTGTAGCCTTATTTTTCAGGAAAAACAGAGTTATTTTTATTGGTTGATGAAGTGGCCATTCTTTTCCACTCCCTCATTTTCTCAGCTTTATCTCCACATTCGAATATCATTCCTTAAACAAGTTACCCAAGCTCCTCTCTATCATTTACTTTTCAACCTTTGCATGTATCAGTCAGTTGTCACCTTTGAAAAGTTAACTTTGTGACAAACAACTTGCTATCCAAAAAGTTCTTTACAACTGTCATATTTTTAAGAGGGCAGTTTGGGTTATAAAGGGAAATTGCCATGAAGATGAAAGCATAAAAAGAAGGCTATGTTGTTGGATAGGAGCCTATAGAGCTTTAACTGATCATGGATGACCTCAGCTTCACACAATCTTTCATCTAGATAGGTTACATGTACTTCTACCAGGAGCTGCGAGGGGATTTGTGTGTTTCTTGGACTGTTTTGAGCGGTTGATTTGTGTGTTTCTTGGACTGTTTTGAGCGGTTGATTTGAAAAGGAATGTTTAGGAAAATGAAGATGAGTTTAAAAAATATGAAGGAAGTTTTTTCTAAGAACATAATAGGGAACAAAAACCTCTTTCAAATTTCTCCCAAGTGCTACCAATTTGGAGATTTGAAGTTTCCTTTGAGACCTATTTTCAGAATTCTGAATTTTCCTGTGTTATACATGATTTTATAATGCAGATTCCGGACAACTGAAACTAGTTTTCAAAAAACTAAGAGATGTTTTTCTTACAAGAATTCTTATCTACAAAACCCTCCTCCATTTTGTAACAGCTATCAGGGATCAAAAGATATAATCTCTGTCTCAACACCTATTTTTCAGATGAAAACAGTGCAGAAAAAACCAGCTATGAAGAAATGGAAGAAAGGTTAAGAGTAGCTAATAATTAAATTTCTAGACTAAGGATGAGAGAAAGAAGGTATGCTACTGAGAAGATGGATTTCAAGAGGATCAAGGCTCTCTGGGAAGTTGAAAAAGCTTCCAAACCAGAAATAGTCAGCAGTGAAGCTCAGTACTTTACTTGGACTGTTCTTGCAATCAAAGAAGCTAGATTTGTAAGGAGGATGAATGCTCAGTTGAGAGCTACTAATAGGAGATTGAAAAGACAAATTGAAGACCTAGAAATATAGTTAACAAAAGTTGAAGAAAGGCTACAACAATAATGAAACAGAGTGATGAAAAAAAAGGGCAGTAAAGGATATATCTTAAAACAGTTTTGGTATTAAAAAGAAGGTCATCTTTGAAGAAGAACAATATTATAAGGTTAAGTTGTTTTGTTTTTGGTGATCATATCAGTCTTTATGAAATATTGAAAATTCCCAAACTGTAGATTTTGAAGGCCATGTTGAAAAAAGAGCATACACAACAGTTTCGTAGTGCGCTACGAAACTGCTGAAGGTGACTTTTTAGCACTTTATAGATGCATTTCAATGGTAAGGTTTGATAAAGTCCAAGTTTTGATGATTGCTGGTATACATATGAGGATCATTGATGAAGTTTTAGATGGCAGTGATGCAGAATGGTTCAAAGAAATATTCCATAAATGATATAAAAGTTGTGCTACAAAAATAGGCTTTTTTTGCATCACAGTCATGTTTCATTCTCTTTTTCATCTATTTAAGAGTTCTTTTCTTGCACAGGTGGAAAAATGAAGTTTAAATGGATTAATAACACATGCCACATATGAAATTACTTGAGGATAATCATAAAGGATTAAGGGCCTTAAAAGGAGGAACTTTTTCTCCTTGTTTTCAGGATAGTTAGGTCATGACTCAGCAGGGTTAGCAACAATACTGGAGACATCACCAAGCTCGAGGACATGGATTGGTAGTTGATTAAAGAATGTATTCAAGTCATAGATAGGGTTGTTGAAAGAATTTTTTAGGAGTTTCACTCCTATTTGTATTAGGACTCTTAAAGATAGCTAGCTGTCAAGTTGTAATTAAGTAGTTTGTTTTATGAATAGATAGGTGTCATTGATAGGAATTTGAATTCTCCTAGAGATGGATCATAGTATCCAAGGTTGTAAAAGCTCTATATTTAGCTTGAGAATATAATTCCTCAGGGTTGGGAATTTCATTAGCAAAACAAAGTTGTGTTATTGTAAGAAACTGTGGTTTTTCAAACTTAATACAGAGATTAGTTTGACTACTCAAGATTCACAAGGAGTTTATGTGTTTGATGTTCTTATGGCCTTTTAAAATTATTTATTTGCAGTAGTATGAGATTGTGATACATAGAATTCATTGGAAAATGCTATAAATTCCTTCACATGCTTGTAGACTGTGTTGATTCACTGTGATACTGTTTTATTTATAAACCTAAACTCTAAGTGCCTTGACTTCCATGTTTTGCTGATCATGTTGTTTTGTTGAAGACTATCTTGACTCCATAGCCCAATAGATGTTTGCTAATCTTTGATTCAACCAGTCAACCAATTATACATTTGTCCATTTTTGTTCCTAGAGTTAGCCATCTAATCATTAATTAAAAATCCTAAACCTATTGAGAGAGCCCTCTCAGGTTGAGGAGGCTAAGCCTCAACCAAAATATTGGTTTGAAAGAGTTACTCAGAGTCTACTTGATCAACAGCCTATCAGGGTCAGATTTTGTGATAACAGTAGGGATTGCTATCATCCACAATCTCCATCACTTCAAAATCAGCCAACGCGCTCGTGCCTTTGATATCAACTCTCACTCCTTGTAATCTTCCCATGGGGATAATCTTTTGTTGATTCACCATCCTTAGTTGAATAGAAAACCACTGCAGCATAGGTCTCCTCATTTTCTCCCATGTCTATTTAGGAAAAGAAATTGCGTCGAACCCTAGATCCAGAATGACTTAGTCCATTTCATATTCTCCTATCTGCGCAGTGAGTCTCATGTCCCGCCTTGTTCTTGCCTTATTCTTACCAATCTTCCTAACTATGTGGGGTCCATCAGAAGCATTTTCTTTCCCGACACTCTTATTTATCAGCTCCTATAACCCTTTCACAATCTTGCTATTGTGTAGCAACTTCATAGAAGTGTCCAAGAAAGTAGTAAGCATAGAAGGTTCCATCTCTTTAGCTAGCTTATCCCGACTTCTTGAGGTAGAGGCCTCAATGAAGCTTTTCTTTTCTTCCATCAAGGTTTCCTTCGCGCGCTCCAAATCAAAGTCATCCTCCTTTTCTAGAGCTTTGCGGGCCCATTCAGCTTCTTCATGATTCTTCCCCTTGTCTTTGACAGTCATCATTCCAATTCGTAGCATGATGTTCACATTAGGATCCTCTTCATAGGGTTCAACCCTCATCATCTACAGATTCTGGGTAGGCTGCTGAGGCTATGTCCCTTTTTTGCGTATCTTAGCTAGTAATATAGGGCAGTCTTCTGTCGTGTGCTCAAACTGAGTGCAATATCTACATGACAGGTGCATCAGGTTTGTTCATTCTCATGTGTAGTGTCCTTGTCTCCCACGGTTGTAGAAAATTACCTATCCTTGACCTCTACTAGGTCCTCTTCCACCTCGGCCTCACCCGTGCCCCTGGAATCCTCCTTGCCCTCCCCTACCGCCTTGATCCAGAGGCCGAGTTTCTACCTACACTCTATATGAGGGTGTTCTATCCATCATTAGCTCATAGCTATGACAATTACCATCATCATGACCCACTAATTGACAGAAGTTGCAGAAGAGTTGTTGCTGTGTCTGTACAAATTTCTGCAGCAGGTGACAATTGTCTACCACATGTTTTCCAACGACCTGAAAAATAGCACACCATAGCGCAGGCCCTGTACTTGGCCTTGTTTGATTTTCTAGCCTTAGAGGCATCGACACTCCCGCTGCAACATAATTCGTGAAGACTGGGCAGTGATCTTTGTCATGCTCTTGAATTTTTGATTTTAGGCACCAAACTTCTTCACACACCTCTGATCGAACTTCTCTATCCTTCTTTAGACTTTGAAACTCTAAACAAAGGTTCTGAAACTATGCGTGAATCTGATGAACTCCCAAATTAGCATCTTGCATCGGCGTCTCATGCAATCGCATTGTAATCTCCAGTGCTTCCGCCTGGGTCCCAATCTTTTCCTACGATAAAGCAACCCTCAAATGAGGCAAGAGTGAAGCCACAAACCATTCACGTCATTTCCCATTCATAAGATTCATGTTTGCTTCATGGATCATGCACTTCAATCTCTGATCTAGATCCTAGGGTGTCTTGCTAGGCTTCATCATGGTCTCCTTGAATCCCACAATTGATTGAGCTTCAGACATAAGCCTAATGAACTCCTTATTTAGCATGGTCTGAATATCTGCTAACATATCCATCGGGTTATCAGTGCAGTACTTAATGTACCATGTTAGTGCACGTTCCCATAAAGCAGTGTCCAACATTGCTTTCTTCATCTGATCGCCTGTTATACCCTGAGCCTCCCATACGACCTTCACGACGAACCAAAACGGTCCGGGTCCTCTCTTCCTGAACCCTTGAAAATGGGCAAATTTACTGCATTCACCATATTGAATGGTGGCGGAGATGGTGGTGGTGTGGGAGAAGGTGTGTAGCAGAGGTGAAGATGGAGGTGGTGTGGGTGGATGGGGTATTCCCAGGAACCCTTATCTTATCAATTAAACAGTGCTCTATGGAGAAGCCTGTGCTGCTTCTTCATTGTCACTCAAAGGAGGTCCTATCAGTGGGCTATATTTAAGGCATGTTTTCCCTCTGTCCCTGAAGATCTTTCTACTTCACTTAGCTCCAAACATCAAGGTAGCTGCATAACCCACCTTTCACATAAGAGCATCTTAATTCGAGTATTTAAAGACCTTAAATACTTACCTCGTGGTCCCTCTAAGAAGCGGTGCTCTACTGCGTTGTAACTGACCGAAGTGTCGACCGTGAACTCTTTCATGAATCCTCCTATGATACGATCGGGCCAGTGATCGACAGCGCGTGCGATCTTATCTTTTGAGGCTTCCAATGTTCACACTAAATCCAGGGTCCACACTATCGGACTGTCAAGCCTCAACCTTCCTTGGCCTTATGCCAATCTAGTGATCCACTTATATAATTCAATTGGGAAGGAACAAAATAATATTTCGTGTGTCTCTGTGTACAGGTATCTGTCCAACCACTGTTCCTTCATCAATCGTGAATTTCTGTTTTCTTGCGTCGCGAATTCGTGGATCTTTCTATCCAACTAGTCTTCAATTTCCTTCTTAATTGGATTCTAGTGATGCGACATCACACATCCCTTTATGCAGATCTCGGTCCTGGCAATGGAACCATTTATTGGCTTAGTGGGGCTTGACCCAGGTTCAACGTTAATTAGCCAAACAAATCCCTACGCTACTGGCCCTTTCGGCATCAATCCGCAAAGCGCGGACTGGAGTCTCACCCAAAGCAGTATGGGGGGATGCTGGAGCCACGTTTCTGCACCTAGAAATGGTAGTGATGTCATTTTGTGCCCTAACTCTGCCTTCGCACAGATTGATAAGCTCTTTAGGGCTCATCGATATACTTCCCTAAATCAACATCTAGACCTTCACGAAAGTCTATGATGGTTGTTCGTGGACCCTAAACTAGGGATTTATCTACTTACGTGCTTTTGTAATTACCCTCACCTCTGTATTTACCCAAATGGGCTTAGTATTTGATAACTTCAACATGCATTAATATATTGTTCACATAAACATATATGATTATTTGCGGACATATAACAATGTAAACATATAGATTCGCGCGTAAATATAACATTAAATCATAAACCCATTATTCAACATCACATAATCGCATTCATTCACAACAAAAGTAAATATATCAAAACAAATATAATTCCAGAATAATCTTCTTTATTAATGCTTTAGATCTTCTTACAGACTCTAGCTACCCTGTGCACTGAGCTGTAGGGGTTCGAGCACTTAGCCACGAACTTCTACCCTAGGCCTCTGCGCACACATGTGGAGAGCCTCTCTTCTACTCTAATACTCCTCACTCTTTTCCACTAATGACCCATTACATTCATCATCTATTACTTCTAATTTCTTATAAGCAATCCAACATCTTAGTGAGTGAAGAACAATCCACCCTTTGGAGAGTCTTCACACTTATTTGAGAGAGAGGAGAACTTGCAAAGAGCTTGAGGAAATGAAACATTCTTGTTGAGGATTATTGAGCTTCCTAGCTCAAGGAATTCTCTTCAAGTGCTCTAGTATTTTGATTGTATTCAAGCTCTACCACCAACAATCAAGAAACGGATATTTTCCATATATTATTGATGTGTTTTCTCCATTTGAGCATTGTTATGTTCATGCACCTCTTTGTTTAAGTTTATGTTTTTTGTATGCATTGTATCCATTGTTTACAATGTTGTGTTTATTTAATTTTTTCCACTAACAACGCCAAATTTGACTGTGATCCTTTGTAGGTGACAATCCACTGCTTA